>CM029769.1:4427500-5027500 GCA_017562165.1 Ectropis grisescens
GACAAGGAAAAATGCCCCCTAAATTCATCTAAGAAAGTATATCCACAAATAAAAGTAACTGATCCTTTTCAAAAGAAACATTAAGTAACATACTGGCATTGTTTTGCTTGTCAACTACACAACAATGAAGTAGTGACGCATGATGATCCTTTGTACCGAAAATAGAATTTATTATATTCCATGGTCTCAATATTGAGAATTAATTACTTTGATAATTATATCAACTCATATAAGATGACAGAGAATGCCTGTGCTAAACTAAAAGTGACTTACTCTTTTGGATTTTAGGATACTTTTACAGTAAATCAATATTACAATTGTGAAGAAAATAACTGTTCTGCTGATTTTATTTCCCATTTTCAGAGTTAATGTCATTTTAAAATGCTACAAATAGTATAATTGCGAAAGTTTATATGTGTGGACGGATGTTTTGTTGTTTGTCATTCTTTCATACAAAAGTTATGGAATGGATCTGGATGGAATTTGGTAGAAATAGACATCCAACAAAATAAATTAGAAATTACTTTCAGTAACATTTACTTAGTGCAATATGTTGTGTAGATTTCTATATTATTTTAAGGTGACCATGAACGCAAAGACACATTTCACAAATACAATATTATTGAAAGAATTATCTCGATTGTTTTGAACAATACTTATTAATAACATCGTTTAAGTAAGCAAATACTTCATCCATTCGAGTTTTTCTCTGATACGCGTCACCGTGGACCCGACGACCTTGGGAAAGGGCAGACTGTATCACAAGAACAAGTAATGTAATATGTACGAGAATAATAATCGTCGAATGTTAAAAGTACTGCCATATACGCAGACTTGAAAAACATGGTAAATGATTTGTTCGAATTGTGCTTTTCGATTTTATGCGCATTTATTGTTCAACCTCACTCGCTTTATTAAGCTGCCACCAACTCTGTGCATTTTTATCCAAATGTTTGCAGCATGTACTTGAAGAAAAAAATCAATGCTTGTAAAAAAAAAGTGTCACGACTTTTATTCTCTCCCGTAACGATAAGATAAGAAAAAAAAGCGTGTTAAAAAAGACACGACTATTACTTTGTCTAAACACATATTTTAAATGACAGGTGTGTGTACTTGTACCTTCCATCATCTCTTCACTACCATTACATTATACATAAATAACATTAAATACCGTTCCGTTACCATTACCGATTCCTATAGTATGTGTCGAAAATATTTTAATTTGTTGTGTTATTTTGGTAAATTGTAAAATGACGACATCAGTAACTTCAGAAGTGAGAGTTAATATTATAGTGAAAGTTGCTTAGTCATCTGGACAACACGTTTTAAGATAACCTAACCTAACCTATCACCTCAGATAGCCTCTACTGGTCATTAAACATCAATCCTAAAACACAACTAACCTAAAAACAATACATCTCTTTTCACAGACTACAGACATTCCTCATAAATACTTCCTCATCCTTTGTACTGGTCAATAAATGGATGGATGTAATTAATGAAATCCATCCAACTTGCAGAAATGACTATGCTACAAGCTACATAAAAGTAAATTGAATGTGTCCTCAAAACCCACATAGTCCATATGGCTAGCGAAATAGATGGCTAGCCCAGGTAATGGGCAGAGTTATAATTTACGAGTAAATTTAGCACCAACCAACCATGTATGGTTAGGTCAGAGACTCTATACTCGATAATATGATCCTGATGAATTATTAAATTATACAAAATATAGTGATTTGTGATGCAGTAATGATTCTATTTGTTTAGTGCATTATGGGTAGTAATAGTAGTCCGTTTCTTTAGTAATTTAGAAAAAGACTACTACCTAAGGATTTTTAATCTAAGTTACAAATTTCTCCTGGTTCCATTCATTAATTCTGATGTGATTAAACAAGAAGCATCACAACAACATTATGTTAACTAAAATCATTAAAACATCTTGAAGAGCTTCTAAAATACAGTACCTAACCCCTACCATAAGATTACAATCTCACATATTAGAATAATTATAATCTGACAGTGTTTACAATTTTATGGTGACATATACATCATCACAGTTGAAGGAACGAAAAGCCGAAAATAATGTATTGGGAGCATCCTTGTGATTGAACTGTTATGTTAGTACGTTATTATTTGGAGGCCAGTGTGAGCAGAGGAACAAAATAATTAGAATAGTTCTTAAGGATAATCAGATTGCGACCTATCAACTGTTAAGGTGCAAGTTCGCGCTGAGACCGCAACAGTTACTTGACATTATGGAATTGTATGGGTGCCAGCAGTTCGCGCCGAGACCGCGACACGTGTCTCGGTCTCCAGTCGAGGTCTCGGCGCCTTTCCTTTACGTATCACCGTCAGTTTACAATATAACGCGTGAGATTATAATCCCACAATAGGTTAGTTTATAATTTGACGGTGACATATACATTCCGTACTTAGCAATTTCAAGCATCGCCCAATCGAAAAAGTTCGTAATAGATAAGACTCGTTTCTGGGTCTGGGTACTGATTTCGAACGTAATCCGAACGACTCCAATTCGAAAGGAAGAATCCTTATCTCTGAAATTTTAAAAAGATTAGACAAAGACAGGAAGTTTGATTCCGTGTCGAGATCAATCCGATCATCGAGATCGATCCGAGTTGTGATCAGGGGTACTGACGTATGGTAATAAGTTGGTATAAGTGTTGTTTCTCACCAACACATAAGTTACGGCCGGTCTAGTCGGGAGAACGATGACTGCCGCTCGGGAGCAGCTAGGTCCAAAACCACACGCACCAGTATTTTCTCAGTCATCAGAATCTTAAGAAAATCTTGTCATCCACGAATCCGCTAAGGCCAGCGCGGTGTGGATTATGGGCTTGACTACTAGCGAGACAAGACCCAGAGTCCCAGCTGTGGGAACATTTAGTGGGCTGTTTATGTTACTCACCAACAACTCTTTGCCACTGTCGAAGTCTGAGCGGAGCTGGGTGCCGAGGTCACCATCGGGGATCTTGAGGTCCTCGCGGAGGTCGCCGTTGTCAGCCATGAGAGTGAGGTAGCCATCGTCAGATATGTCAGTCAGTTGGTAGTCTTCACGCTTCACGTGGGGCACGTCCATGTTGTGGGTAGAGGGGCAGATATCTTCGTATCTGTGGGACAAATTAAACAACGCGTTAATTTTGCAATATTAACAAGAACAAAATTAAAAATTTTGATTAACCCCCGACTACCTCAGATTTGTTATCTGTACAACATTCTACTAGTGAAGCCCTTTCATTTGATACCCATATAAGGGAGTTGTGAAAAAATACATGTATTTCGCTATTTTGTGGTAGCGGCCATCTTGGATTTGAAATTTATCATAGTGCAATGTATTCTACTAATCAAGCCCTTTCGTTTGATACCCATATCGAGGTAATAGTGAAAAAAATAATATAATTCGCCATTTTGTGGTGGCGGCTATCTTGGGTTTGAATTTTTTTATAATGTATAGTATTTTACTAGTCAAGCCCTTCATTTGATACCCATATTGAGGTAGGTTGTAAAGAAATATTTTGTCAGCCATTTTGTGGCGGCGGCCATCTTGAATCGATATTAACCAAACATAGCTAAGAACATCCGCACGGGTATGAACTTTCCAATAAAAAAACCGCATCGAAATCGGCCTATCCGTTTGAGCTCTACGGTGCCACAGACAGACAGACAGACATCGACGTCAAACTTATAACACCCCTTTTTTTGGTCGGGGTTAAAAACTTGATTAAAAGTACACAATCGTATCGGCTTCCGCAATACAGAGCAAGCCTAGCGGGGCTACAATTAACTATTTTATTGTATGTGTTACTTTGGCAAATAACTAAAATCATTCCTATTTTCTTTCTTTTTGTTTGAATGATTAGTGCATTAAGATGTTATCAAGTAGCTATGCTACCTAGAAATTTAGCAACAAATAATTTATACAGTAAACAAATCCAGATAAAACGTTTCTTAACTTTGTATTGATTTGGTAATTAATATTCAAAGAAAAGCAATACTAAATTAAAAAATTAAGAGTCACATACAGATTTCAACTACTACTAGGATATATAGGGTTATTGGTTGGTAATCAACCTGCATCCTTTGGTAACATCCATTAAATTACGTCACGCGTCAAGGGAGAGGGAGGGGGTTGATGAGGTGTGACAAGGGGGTCTCAAAATTTGTGACGTCACATTTAAAAAAAAGATGTATTTCATATTAAGCATTTCAACACTGAATTTAAATGAAATTTGCAAAATATGTGACGTCATACTTGGTAAAGGAAGGTCTCCAAACTGTGTGATAATGACGGGCGATGTGAAAAAAAATCATGAAATTCGTATGACGTAATTTATGGATGACGTAATTCATCCACCAACCCGCACTGGGCCAGGCATGGTGAATTATGGCCGTAACTCTCTCCGTGCGAGAGAAAGGTCCGAGTCCCAGTAGTGGGAACATTGGAACATTTAGTGGGCTGTTGATGATGATGAATTTATGGATGGCCCCTTTTAAGGCGTGCATGGCATGCTTGGCGCGTGTTAGTGTGGAATGTACCCCTGTACGGTGATCCCGGTACACAGTCGTGTAGCGAGACGCATAGTCGGGGTTGGTATATCATTTCCGAGTACCCTCAGCACGATGGCAGTATTGTTACCGCAATCGCGACTCTATGGGCTCGATTAAAACGACTAAATTACGTAAAATAAAAATTGCTATTCAATGCCATCCTGGGGGTTTACCGCATAACTACATTGATCATAGCTTTGATATTATAGACAGCAATAGCCCAAATCTGATTTTCCGTGCAAGTATTTTTTTATGCAAAAAGTTTATTTTCGTAGGAAAATAATTGTCAGTCATAAACATTAACAACATAAAGTCTATATTTAATCTCAGACCTTTATAATCAACATAAAATGATATCACCACTGAATGTAATGATGAATCAGAAGCATTTATTGTTGTATTATTCAGAAACTAGCCAGTCAATAACAAGTCACAAAGCTAGTACTAATATCAATTATTCAGCAGAGAAACACCACCACTACCGCCAAAGTACAAGCCACAATATATTGTGATACACAACAATGTGCGAGTTTTGCCGAAAATATTACGAATATAATAACCCCGTAAATATACCTCTGTATGAAGAACTTTACCAGCTCTAGAGGTGCTGTATATGTCTTCACACAAATATCATGTTTAAATAGTTAAACCGGTAGTAATGAGTACCTAGTTTTTAATTTTTTAAGGGATTATTGTAATTATTAAAAATAGATAGGTACTATATTTTTGTATTAAGAAAAATGTATAACCCGGTTTGATCAATGAATGGAAAAAGTGGACATGTTGTCAGTGGACATTAAGTGTCACAAGGGTTGGTGAATTATTAACCACGTAAATTACCTAAGTGAATGTTGAAATTGGTATGATTATAAATTAAAACCTTGAAACAACATCTTAACTATGAACATAACAGCTAAACATTCAACTTACTTCTTTCCGTTGAAAATGTCAATGCCGACCAAGTGGACTTTGGCGTGGCCGTGCTTTCCAGTCTTCGAAGTAGACATTTCTACTATTTTACAGGGGCGACCCTTGAGCATCACAAATCCGTTCTTACGCAGGGCCGAACATTGCATGGGGAAGGTGGCGGAGGCCCCAGAGTCCCCGGTCTCGAAGTGAGTGTCTTCGATATCACCCATGGTTGTTGTGGACCGGGTTTAATCTGGTTGAGTGATCTGTGAAATTACAAAGTTGAAAGTTATTTTCTAGTCAACAGGTCAGTAAAAGTATTAAGTTTAGAAAGTAGGTCCAAGAAAATGTTGATGCTAGTTGAATTAATATGTAATGAGCTGCTAGAATTGCAGTATTGCTTTTTTTAAACGGTTGAAGGTCTCACTTACGACTATGAGCCAAATCTAGCTCTACAAAATTCGAACTAGTACAAAGAGAGGATTAATTGCTTTATAATATGTTATGCAAATGACACAATAGCAATAGGAGAGTGGTCCAAAAGCCTTTTTAACTAATTGGGTAGACCACAAAGAAGTTATAATTAATTCTCCTAATAATAGATGTTCCAAGAAATTGGTTCTAAAGCCTGCTGAGTATATTTAACTTTGAAGCTCAGCCTTTAATCATCAGAAGAAGAATCTTCTAGTTGAAATGGAGAACTTTTCTGTAATGTAGACATTTCCTACCTATACAATCAGAAATATTACATAAAACACATTTATGAATTAAACCACAAGTGGTGACTTTATTACTGAGACCCACGTCTTCCAGGGAACTAGTACGAAATAAATTCAATTATATACAAGAATAGACACCTGGCTAAATAAGAATTAGTATAAAATCACAAAAAAATTGAAACATTCCATTGTAAAAAAATACCTAGTTTGGAAAAATACATTCAATGTCACATATACCTCCTGGGACATGGAAAGATATGATTACATATCAAATCATTTGGCAGTATTCTGAAAACCACATTCTTATCATCAAGATAAAGTACTGTGTTATAATATCTATTTATGAAAGTACAAAAAATATGGTATAAAAAACCCCAACAACCCTAATTATACCAAACTTGCACTTGCAAAACTAAAGACAATCAGAAGACAAGATTTGAAACACCCCTAATACATCACAGATCTAACTGACAGTATTAGGTATTACGAGAGTTACTAGCCAATTTTTTTTTAAATAAAGAGTGACAAGATGAGCAGGATATGTGCCTATAAGCCAGATGATTTAGTAGGGGTTTTAACATTGTCAAGAGCATGCAAATATGTTTTGCAAAAAACATAAAAAATAGGGTTTCTCATAGAAATTATTTTGAGGAACTATCTACCACGCAGGTGATCTAAATTGAGCGATTCATTTTGAACCGCTACTCACCAGCCAGGTTGGCACCTCCGTGTAGGGATATAATAGGAGAACTAAGTATGTGACAAGTTTACAGCTTGCCTCAAATACCTACTCTAATTTTGCTACCAACTCTCGGAATATATGTAAAACAAGATAAAGTGCAAATTAGAACCAAACAATACCCAACCAGGTTATTTACATTGCTATCTTATGAATGATAGTTGAGATAAAAATCACTAAGTATCTAACCGATAGAACCTTGGCATTAACAGTAGAAACATGACTCACGCTTCAGATGAAAAAATTAGCACACAGGTTGTTGACCCATGCCAATGACCCTTTCAGACGAAATGAAAATTTTAAGTTACACCTTTCAGTAATGGAGGATTTAATACAAATACTAGTAGTAGGCTTTAGCAAACAGCTCAATTACAATTACTGTCCATGTTTTACTCTAAGAATAACATTTGTTGAGAGCATATTACCTTGTTGGCCAAGATAATACCTAAATAATTAATTTCAGTAGACAGTTATATATTTTTGTAAAAACCCTGCAGGACTTAAATTAAAGGTCTAATATTGGGCAGTACATATGTACTTGTTACAATGAAAGTGAAATACAATATATTTTTATTTATTGGGATATTTTAAATGTAATACGTTGAAAGAATAGATTTGTTAACTTTGAAACAAAGCTTTTGTTGGATGACAAATTAGTTCCCATTTTACACCTTAGTTTTGGCTTTTTAATACATAAAATATGTAACATATTAGTTAGTATAATAATGACTATTCTGGTGGCATGGTATTTTTGAGAAAGTCAACATTGTAAGTCCTCAATCAGTCATTAAGAATTAATTCAAATTTATTGTGTCTATTTTTATACAATGTTATGGTTGGTATGATCCATTACAGACTAGTGGAGTGACTGGTAAGTTGGCCAATGATGTTATATCAGGTATGTCTTAACCAGTTAGATCAGATTGACCATAGAAGAGAAATGAATTCAAAAAAAAAAAAAATGATTACAATTAAAATTATTACATATAAATTGAATATAGTAAACTTAAGAGTGAAGATCTGACTGTATCTTTCTGGCTCAGGTACACTCTGCAATCTGGAGTTCACCCAATCGAGCCTTTCACTTCAGAGTGTGATGGATCAGCCTTAATTACTTATAGCCCATGAAAAAATCTGAGTGCAGTGTGCCAAATGAAGTTATCACTTAGAAAATGTACCTCTGTACGGTGATCCCATAACACATTTGTGTAATGAGACGCATAGTCGAGGTTAAGATATAATTTTCGAGTACCCTCAGCACGATGGCAATATTGATACTGCAATCGCGACTCTATGGGCTCGAGGCTTAGCTTTACAGAATATAATTTTGATAATTTTACTATCTAGCATAATATAATTGACACAATAAAAACGCATCAGTTAAACGACAATAGAAATCAAGACAATGAGTGAACTCGTGGTCAAGTCAGTTCTCATAAGCTCATTATACATATTAACATATTTTAACACTAATGAAAAAAATTGTGTCTATTTTATTTCACTTTCTCTTATGTTGTCAATACACTAATTTTCCTACACATGTTAATCTACAACAATATTACTGACCTCTAAAAATATGCATGGCTGTAAAAGTATTTGCTGACAATTATTAAAGAAAAAAGTAAAGTGGAGGAGAAAAGAGTACCTATGAAGGCACCTCAGCACCATGTGGGATTTATGTTGAAGAGAAAATTTATTAATAACATTCTATATTAAAACGTAAATAATAAATCAAATACCTAGTATGCCATTCTTTAAATCTACAACGGCACAATCTGGATCTAAATTTGACTAATATATGCTCACACAGTGGAAGAAAGATCATAGCTATTTACTAACTTTTTTCAAATATTTCAAAGACTTTACAACAAAGTAAAATGAATATATGCTCACACAGTGGAAGAAAGATCATAGCTATTTACTAACTTTTTATGAATATATGCTCACACAGTGGAAGAAAGATCATAGCTATTTACTAACTTTTTTCAAATATTTCAAAGACTTTACAACAAAGTAAAATGAATATATGCTCACACAGTGGAAGAAAGCTCATAGCTATTTACTAACTTTTTTCAAATATTTCAAAGACTTTACAACAAAGTAAAACACGTGCGAAAATACTGCTGCTGAAAACTAATAAAAGGGCTTTGTTACAACGCAAAGTTATATGCCAGTGGAGGCCACAAAACAGCTGTTTACATATCATCTCGAGAGGGGGGGTGTTCAATTCTGAATATTTCGACGGTGAATAGTTTTATCTAAACAAAATATACGTCAATGACTGCATTTTTCGAATCTGCATGTTCTGAGTCACACTTGCTCCCTGAAGCCAAGTCTTGTGTCAAAACCGAATTTGCAAAGTCACAGAACACAAATAATTTACAGCCTAGAAAAGTCTAATCATACATAGAAACAACATACATTACTGTGTAATATTTATGTGTAAAATAAATGTAAAATAATATTTGATGTATAATTACATCTCTAACCCTACACCATAAGCGGCGTGATGGTAAACTCCACGGTAGGAGTGTACTGCTTGTGGGTGAAACCATTACGCAGCGACACAATAGAGCACAAACATAATCAAAATAATATATAAATAAGTAAAATCAAGCCTGCTGTGACTCGAAGATGACGGCCAATACTGTAGTATCCGAACATGTGGCTCTCCCACAAGAGACATCTTGGGCATGTCTTCATTACGATAAATTCACACGAGCATGAAAAATCACAAACCGTCCAATGCTTTAACACAATTATTAAACACACGTGAAATATCTAGCACAAAGCAAAGTAAACTTGAAATTATTTCTAATTTGGAGATAACGAAAATCAGCAAATTGACAAACGTGCCGGTGCCGCGGCAGATTATCTTTTTCGTTTTTTACACAGAATCCACACTGAGGTATCGCCTTCTGACACAAAAATATGTTCACCGCGAAAAATACTTACAAAAAGTATAATAATAACTAAACAAAAGGGATTCACGACAAAATTAAGATATTTATCGACACTCACATGTGACCGACGGGTTCTTCAACCGAAAGGTCAATTTGCGCCTGCGTAGCACGGACAACACTCACTTCCTGTCCTGGGGTTCACAAAATAAATGAATACCTGGGAAACTTGGCGGCAATTACAAATCTGTTAACAACTTCACGAAAAATTGATTAAAATTGTCGTCAAATACCATTAAAAAATTAGGCCGTAATTTTTTTAATGTTCAATACCATGCAGTCTTATTATTTACATACCTAAAAAATATGACGATATTAATAGTTAACAAAATTAATACAATTGTCGGTCTGTTTTACCGAGACAGCAGTGTTATGTTGGTTGTTATTATATATTTCACTAGATGGCAGCACCACACCACAGATAACCAATTCTGTTGTCAATGGCTAAAAATCGATATGGTTAAATAAGTTGGATCATAGACTAATGTTATTTTGCTACGTACGATTCACATTGACCTAGTCCCGAAATCTACAATAATTTTCATTTGAGCTGGCACAATCATTTATGTCAAATTTTGTCCACACTATTCGAGTGGTAACTCAGCAATAGGAACAATGACCTATTAATAAAAAACGAGTTCCTCGAGCAAAACTTAGGCAAGACGAAAACGAGGTAATTACCTTATCCCCGCTCAGTCATGCACTCTGTCTGCATGCTGTCTTTATGGTTGCCTGGAAGAGATCGCTTTTAGTGATAAGGTCGCCAATTGCTACTTTATTTTGTTTGTTATAAGTAACTTTTGTTTGTTTTTATATTAAGTGCAATAAAGATCATCGTGCACTAAGTCCCTAAGTCCCGATGGATTGGGTAGTGTGATCGCTGTTAGGCAGTTAGTGTGACTAAATCGGGCGATCGAGAGTGCCCGACCGCCCTAACTCCCTAAGTCCCGATGAATCGTGTCGTCTAATCGCGGTTAGGGTGCTCAGTAGCCGTGCGGCGTTCGACGTGAAAGGACAAAGGACGTGTGAAGTGAGAATGGCTAGACATCTATGTAGCTATGCACGTGTCCGATATCATTTCTGACAAAAGGGGTTCTGATATTATCGAGCTATATTTTAGCTCATGTTAGGCCTTCCCCGTCCCCAAAAATCTTAGTGTGACAGCTAATCGTTGTTTAACACTTACACTTTTGTATGTATACTTCTACGTGTTGGTAAGTATGTGTTAGATTTCGCAAAAAGCTGCTATATGCTATATAGGTACTGAGCCTTCGATCAAATTTTTAAGAAATTCATTTACACATTTTCATTTTGGACAAATTACACACAGGTTGATATTATTATTGGAAAATTTTTTTCGAGAGCGATTCCAAGTTTCTGATACTTTGAAAGCGTAGGCGCACAACTTCACTGCTCGACATTTGGCTGCCGAGTGAGTTAGAGTGGTGATATCGTATAGTGTATTCAGAACGCCCAATTTATCGAGCCAATTCATCGGCCCGATGAATCGTGTCGTCTAATCGCTACTTAAGACATGTTTCGTTCGGCGGTAAACCCCCCGATAAGTGTCATGGCAGCAGATTGTGTTGTGGTAGGATGCTGTTTGCTAAACCTATATCTTTTCCTCTCTAACAACCGATATTCTGGATATGTTGTCTCTTTCTTCCGCGTGATATTTATTAATACAAATGGAAGTGTAGGTATATGTGTATCTGTGCAAGTCCCGCTGTGATTTATCGTATGATTGTTAGACTATAACGCTTCTATTTGTAATACTTCGTTGAATAGGAAGTAGGAAATTAAGCGCCTACACGTTGTTCAAACTGTCTTAGAGTCTAACTTGTTAGCTCGCTATTATACCAGTCTGAAAAACGCGCACTCTCGCGTTTAAGCGATACAACTCTAGGACTTAACAGTTCTTCTTTTTCTCTACTGCTCGCTATTATGGTACTATGGTATTTATTAATTTAAATCAATGAAACTTATTCTAAGGATTTAAGATAGGTATACAATAATAACAGCGAGATCAACATTAAAATTATGGCATTCGAACTCCGAATACCCAAAACACAAAACAGAAATTAACGCGAATACCAATAAACCAATCACGAACCAATGCTATGATATTTTAAGACTAAATATCAATGTCAGTGTCATGTATTTGTCGGTCCTCACTGTTTTTTAACCCCCGACAAAAAAAGGGGTGTTATAAGTTTGACGTCGATGTCTGTCTGTCTGTCGGTCTGTCTGTCTGTCTGTCTGTCTGTCTGTCTGTGTGTGTGTCTGTCTGTGGCACCGTAGAGCTCAAACGGATGGGCCGATTTCGATGCGGTTTTTTTATTTGAAAGTTAATATCCGTGCGGGTGTTCTTAGCTATGTTTGGTTAATATCGATTCAAAATGGCCGCCTCCACAAAATGGCGGACAAAATATTTCTTCACAACCTACCTCAAAATGGGTATCAAATGAAAGGGCTTGACTAGCAGAGTACTAAACGCTATAACAAATTTCAAATTCAAGATGGCCGCCACCACAAAATGGCGAATTATATAATATTTTTCACTACTACCTCAATATGGGTATCAAATGAAAGGGCTTGATTAGTAGAATACTTTGCACTATGACAAATTTCAAATCCAAGATGGCCGCTACCACAAAATGGCGAATTACATTTCCTTTTCACAATTCCCTTAATATGGGTATCAAATGAAAGGGCTTGACTAGTAGAATGTTGTACAGATAACAAATCTAAGGTAGTCGGGGTTAATCAAAATTTTTAATTTTGTTCTTGTGTCTTATTACACTACTCGTTATTCAGACTGTAAGCCAGTAAGACTCGCCGAACCCGATTTTGCTGTCTGAATTCACAGTTTAACAGTCTGACGCTTATTACACCACGCTACTTAGACCAAGACTGTCTGAATAACGAGTGGTGTAATAACGCCTTTATAAATCATTATCAGTCAACTTACATAGTATAAGTTGAGTATGGCTATTATTGGGCACGAAGTTTAAAAAGCTGTTTTTATAACTACTTTAAGTTTAAGGTATGACTTTGTGCCTGTTGTCATTCCTAAATAAATAAATAAAGGCCAATGTCACATCCCGATAAAAGCTCATCTATCACCAGACACCCTCAAGACAAACTATTCAAATTAACCAATTCGTTCCGGAGGACACGGCAGCCGTGCCATACAAGTTTTCACTGTATGACGTTTGCCACTGAAGCCGTGTCATTTTTATAACGATCGTAACTCGCTCAAAATGGGGCTTAAAATGTTGTCCTAAACAATGTATTTGTAATGTTTACGTAGATTACGGCAGCAGGCTTCTTCTCTGGATATTTATTGATTTGGAAATTTTCAGGGTATTGCCAAGGTAAATTTAACATAATAGATTTTTTCAACTTTCATTAAAATAAGAGCCGAGCAAGCGACTACGAAAACGTATAATAAACGTAAACGTTAGACATTGTATGATGGCAAAAGCCTGATTAGTCAATAAGAGTGCCCTAAACTAAATAATCTCTGCTTGGTTGAAAACTCGAGTATGTCCTCTCTGACCACATGTCATTAATTTTCTGTCATCATCTGTCACCATCGAATTGTAGTGTGAATTGAATTCTAGCTAGCGTTACGATCGGGAATGATAAAAAAAAGCTTGAGAGGTGTCAAGGGACACCCGGATGAAACGAAGTGCCTTTCGATTAATTAGTGAAGGAATTATTATTGTTTTTTATTATTTATTATTTACAAAAAACCTGTATACACTCAACAAAAATAATCGTCGCGACACCACACTGTTCAATGCGAAATAGAAATGAAAATATCTGGCTTGCTTTCTATAAGATAGAGAGAGAGACAGACAGAGAAACATGCGACGCCGCACAGCTTACAATTGCAAAAAGTGTCGTGACAACTTTTCGTGAGAAATTTTTCCGTCTAGCCCCCTTTCACAACGCGCGATAAGGAACTTCGTCCCAAAAACT
Organism: Ectropis grisescens; assembly: GCA_017562165.1. Classification (NCBI taxonomy): domain Eukaryota; kingdom Metazoa; phylum Arthropoda; class Insecta; order Lepidoptera; family Geometridae; genus Ectropis; species Ectropis grisescens. The sequence goes on from CM029769.1 coordinate 4,441,384, forward strand.
TTTTCGGGTGAACCCGGGATGCTAGAGAGAGAAAGAAGATATTATAGTGAACAAATGCGCCAGACCGAGTAAGATAATAAATAGCCAACTTCTTTTCGCTGTTATGTACATGTGTTTAGTATATATATGTTTTTTATCGCGACATTAACTTTAGGTACTTACCACATTCATTGAACCTGTCACAAAATATTAAATTTGCATTTTACATCCGTTGCAAAAAAGTTTTGGTTGTAATATTGTATTACTGTTTTCTCACAGCACTTACACTACGTAAACACACAAAATGATACCTATTTTCATCACATTATTTACGCATACACTATAACTCAACATATTTAGGCGTTTTTAGCGAAATACCTGTAAAATAAATAAATAGCAAATACTCAAAATTTTGACAAAAGTCAAACGTTATTTCCGACACACGTAAAACAATTGTATTTAATTTATTCTTGGCCATGAATACTAGTCATTTAGCCGCATGTTATTCTCGTGTTGCTGTGATTATTAGGTATATTCAATTTAAATTTATAAATCGTTACTTTTTTTTTGTCATCAATATTATTTAGTATTCTTCAAATAGTTAAGTATTTCTTATTTTAGTTTTCATTTCTGCCGTGCGGTCTTAAGCGCACACATTTATTTAGTTTACTAAATATAAACTCAGGTTACATGTTACCCTGAGCCGATTCGGAGCATTCCGACTCCACCTAGTCTTGTCGCTACTACCCAAGCTTGTGACGCTCAAGGGAGGTTCTAAGTGGAGTGAGCCATGCAAAGCCAAGCGTAGCAAAGTCAAGTCAAGGTAGCGATTCACAATCCATTCGGTTGCACCCGAATGGACTCAGTCGGTAGCGGTCCCGCACCCGATTGGATCGGAATTTGCGATTCTCGACGCCAATCGGGTTGGCGTAGGAATGTCTTTTTGGCCAAATCAAAGACAAGCTACTCTATCTAGTTTTCAAATATGGTAGAAATGTTAACTCATGGTAGAAATATACAAATCGTCAAATAACTGTATTTCGGTTTATTTTGAGGTGCTCAATTGCTACCTTATATTTAAAAATGCATAATAAACAAGTAAATCAAACAATAACCTTAGGAAATTTGCATTTGAAAAACAATAAATCTTACATTTTTCTTACCTACATACTTTTTACTTGTCAATCTGTTGATGTTGTCAAAGTCAACGGAATCATTCTTTGTTTTGTTTTGAAATCATAAACCTTAATGGCGAAATTGTGAGGCTAAACCACAATAAAAGCCATAAACCATAAACCTTAACAACAAAAAAGTTTATAGTTTTAACTCATAAAACACTCAATAACCGTAGCAGGCAGATCAATATTACTGTTCCTACAAATGTGATCCATTACCTATTCATTGTCTAAAAGGACTGTGATGTCCAAAACGACCGTGATGTCGTGGAACCGTAATGTTGCTTGAAATGCGAATGTCGAGCAACTTGGATGCAAATCATATGAAAGACTCATAAAATTGTCAAGAGAAGAAGAAAACTTATAATATAATACTCCATACAAGAAGCCAGCAAATGTGATTATACATATGTGTAAAACGACTTGGTGATGTCGCTAACCTCAACTCGCATTTTCAAGCAAATTGGATGCAAAGCATATGGGAAAAATCATAAAATTGTCTAGAAGAGAAGTTATAATAATACAATACTCGATACAAGAAGCCAGAGAGTTTTTGTTTTCATTGAACTCACATTGAAGATGAAGGCAAATTTTCAGTAAAAATATTCACTTACCTACTGATTTCAAACCTATTATCCAATTTCATTTTGTAAGAATATGATATTATATAATAGATACAGTGCATAACATCAATTGTGATATAACTTAAATTAGTTTTCTCTCTATTTAGGTATTTTAATAAAATCAATAAATGTTAATTTGGTGAAGAAACATGGTACAACATACAACATGGTTGTAACTATTTATAAAGTGTAACAATGCATATTACATAAATAATTAATTTGTCTTGAATCGTAGTATCTCTTATTAATTAAAAATCCTTGTATTGCATTAAAGAGTTGGGATCATCATAATTTGAATAAGTTTAGAAATTACAATATCCCAGTTAGGTATTATGCAGTTTAGTATTGAAAAGTTAACTGAATTAGCTGTATTGTACTATGTCTACAATTATTACAAATACTTTAATTATGATAAATTAGGAAAATAAAACATGTGGTATGTACAAAAGTCTAAATGTTTTATTGACTCGGATTATACTTTAGTACGGAGAGCATTTTATGATTAATTCATTTTACAATTTTCTGTTTGGTCTCTTATTAATAGTTGTTCTCAATGGTAAAAACAGCACGGCTAATACACTCAATACTCAATACTCAAATCTTTATTAAGTCATATGTAGGTACAGTACAATCATGTGTTGTTATTATAGTTATTGTATTCATTACATATGGCCCTGTAAGGGCATGGCAAAAGTGGCATTGGAACGTCTCATTTCTAGGTCATCAAAATTGTCTTGAAAAATCTTGTAGTTTGTAATAGCATTTATTCTCTAATATATGCTTTAGACATTCAATAAAATGGATATTTTTTCCAAGTCTTTTATGTCATTTGGTAGCTTATTGTATATTTTTGCAGCCATTTAGTGTGGGCCAGCGCTATGCATTACTAACCGGGATTTAGGTTCAACAAGTTTGTGCCTATATTGAGATCTAATGTTTCGTGCAGTCTTCCGAGGTTGGTCCGCAAATTTATTGAAGAATTCATTATATTTTCTGACAAATTTACAACATTCTAAAATATATAAAGAAGTGCGAGAGAGTATTTTAAATTTTATAATATACACCATCTCTGTTTTTAAACTTTATTGCTAAATTATGTTGAATATGTATAAAGCATCAAAAAATTCTTCAAATTAATTATTAAAATATTTACTGTAATAAATGATGTTTCATTTAAACTTTTAGTTATAATAATCACCTTGTACTTTAGTACCGAATAAATTAGATTTACCTTTTATGAAATACCAGGAAACTTTAATGAGGCCACGGCCCAAAGAGTTTACTTATACTTTACCTAAGCGACGGCTTCATGAATGTAGATGTAAGAGGTATTAGCTAACAGGAACATTACATATTCAGTAGGATTAAATTATTAGTACCTAATGAGTTTTTAGTTTTTATCTGATTATTAATATTTATTGTGAATGCTGTCTTTCTGTTTACTTTAGCTATTCTCACCAAAAATAATGACCTTCTTTTTAATATTTTTTTTTATGAAACTAGCTACTTTCGCTTAGGGTAATGGTTTTATTTTATTTTCGATTCAGGTATTCTGCAAAAGATCTTCCACAAGTACCTACATGCAACCATAACAAAAAAGCCATTTATGAGTGCTAAAATGTAACGCTTGCCGATGCTAAAGGCTTTCATGACGCCTTTTATGCCAACAAAACCAAACAAGCTCAAGATGCTTTTCTACTCAAATTCTGTCACGTGACTGATGTTCAACGTCGTAGACCACGAGCAGGAACACAAAGTGGACGCCAAGCGAAGTACTCGACAAAGCTGTACATAAAAAAAAAGAATTCCACTGCCCTATTGCACGTCTGTCAGTCGGAGTTTTTAGGCATACTGCAAATACCAAGTCATAGAATACGTAGAGTTGCGGAAGTGTACAAGAAAACTGGAGGTCTTGTGAAGGAAAAAAGGGGTGGTGATCACACATCCCATAAAAATACCCTGAAACAGCAGGAAGTTAAAGCTTTTATAGAGTCTTTTCAGTGTTTAGAATCACACTACTGTCGATCTAGTACGGAAAGAAAATATTTGGACTCTGCATTAAATATAAAAAAATGTGGCGAATGTTTAATGATCAAACTGAGAATAAAGTGAAGCAGTGCTATTTTCGCAGGATTTTTAGCACACAATACAACATTGGATTTGGCAATCCAAGAACCGATGTGTGTTCAAAGTGCACGGAATTGGATGAACGAATTAAAAATGAAAAAAATCAAGCAGAGAAAACCAAATACATGATTGAAAAGACTATCCACAAACGCAAATCTAAAAAATTTTACGAACTTTTGAATGAAAGACAACATGGAATGTTGACACTGTCCTTCGACTGCCAGAAAAACCAGGTTTTACCTAAAATACCAGATCAAATAACATACTACAGTCGACAAATCTATATTTATAATTTTGCAATAGTTCTATCAGTTGAAGGAAAAAAACTGAATAAAGATACGGTCAGTTTGTACACATGGAATGAAAATGAATACAAGAAAGGAGCGAATGAAATTGCTTCTTCAGTTTATCATCGGTTGAATGCATTAAACTTGGAGGATATTAAAACTGTACGACTTGTGGCTGATGGATGCGGAGCCCAAAATAAAAATTCCATTTTCATTGGAATGTGCTGTGTGTGGTTATGCAACGCTCCAGGTCATATAAACGATATTGAACTTGTTTTCCCAGTACCTGGACATTCATTTTTACCAGCCGATCGAGTGTTTGGGAACATTGAAAGGGAGTTGAAACGAAAGGAAGTAATTGTGCAGCCCAATGAGTATCATGATATATTCATTCATTTTCATTCATTTTTTCATTATGGAACAGTTATAAAAAATGGAAATGGATTATGACTGGAAAGAGGCTTTACATGACATTATTAAGCCACCTGGTCAATGGCATTTTCAATTTGCTCAAAGTAAGCGTTTTTTTATTAAAAGATATGGTAATAAAATCAAAGTCAAAGGAGAACCCTATTATACATCTGACTTTACACAATTCAAATCTATTTTGAAAAGAGGTAAATCTTTTAAAGATGTTCTTCCATTACCAGTGCCAAAAAACAATGTGCCCATTAAAAGAGAAAAAATCAATGACGTGAAAAAGTTATTGGAGAAACATTATGGGTCGCAGTGGGAAAGCAATAGTGAACTAATATATTACAAAAACGTTTTAAATTCTGTAAATGCTGATGCAGATCAAGAAGACGAGCCTTTATGTGATCCACCAACAGCTGAATCTAATATTACGATATAGGAAAATAGTCGTCTTTCAATCAATCTTGAAATCTGGAAAATCTTGGTTCATGTACATATAAAATACCTTCCTCTGTAATATGACCATGGAAGTCAGTTTATAAAGGGACTTTGGCATTGTGTAGTTGATTCCTTGTATTACAATAAATACATACTTTTGTAAAACGTTTTTTTATTTGCCATCAGTACCCAACACCATAGTTGATTTTGACAGCTGACAACAGGAAATAGTGAGGTAGGGATGCCCGTTACGATACGATATATCGGAATATCGATACAGCACTATACGATATATCGATATTTGATGCGATATTTTGATCATACGATACGCTTCGATATATCGCATTCTTATAAAAATATCGCATTACCGTATCGTATCAAACTATGTCGGTGATTAATTTGAATAATTTTAAAGTTCCTATTACATCATCACTAAACGATAATTGACAGTGCCATTGAATATATTGTTATTAGTAATAAAATAATGATAACGTCGGCAAAATTGTTTATGGAACAGGAACAGCTGGCTTTTGTTTAGACTTGGAGGTAGATTTAAATAAATCCTTGAACTTTGTAGTACCGTCAAATATGATTAATAAATGTTTAGTTTATGTTCTCCTTTTTTCATTCCGTTCGTAGCTGGACACACACTTTCCGAAAGCCGTAATAGCTTAAATCTACAGCGCTTATCAAAATTATTATTTTTGCGTTGCTTAAGTGCTGATTGAAGTGTGAAGTGATTTTGTTGAATAAAACTATTTTGAATACATTTAATTATTTGTTTCTTTTTAAAAAATAAATTAATATAGTAAAACTACTAAAAAGATAACCCTTTGCACGATATATACTCATTATATCGCATATTAATTGAAAGGCATGCGATACGGTTACGATACGATAAATCGATACAAAGGAAATCGATAATATCGCGTATCGATACAACCAAGTTCGATACAGTTACGATGCGATATATCGATACAATACACTTTTTTGGGCATCCCTATAGTGAGGTGCAAACTCGCTTCGATCCAAATCGATTAAAAGCAAACCCACCTAAGTCCAAAGTTAAAATGCAAAGACACATTAGTCCCAGGATATTTTTAATATTTTGCAACTCTGGTGTCAATTTGGTTGATTCATGTTTTATATATTTCTAATACCAGTTATTATACGTGTAACAGTAAACGAATCGTTCAAATTAATACATGCTCTAAATTACAGTGAAAAACTTCAAATATCTCAGTTTGCATGTTTTGTGACTGAAGCGACTTTGCTTTTATACCCCCTCAAATAATACATAGTTTGTGATACATGTTACTTTTATTTACAAAACATATCTTGCTCTATCTAAGTCTATAATGGTAATGGAGGACATAGGAGAGTAAATGTTTGTTGAATCAAACATGCGGTACAATGGCAAGATTCTACTTACATAATATGTGTACCAGTTCTGCATTGTCATAATTGCCAATGTCATAAAGATGTTGAAGTCATGGTTCGGATTGGCACATTATCATTCAGAAGATTGTCTCATTGGTACCTATACCTTCTGGTAGCAGTCCTTTGCTTCATCAAGTATAATGAGATGATCTTAGCATTCCATGGATTCACCGTGCAAGTGCTGAGTCCATCATGTGGCAGAGAGAGAAATCCCGAGTAGATCCCGAGACTTGTGACACGGGTGTAGGTTTAAGGGGCCCCTTTCTGACGTGCATCAACACTCACCTTCACTACTCGAGTTTCTCTCCCTGCCCAGCCAAAACTGATATGAGCCTACTAGTGCAGCTTCATATATTCGTTCTAGTATAGAACTTACTGCACTTCTGGAGAAGCCAAGGCCTTTCAGCAGGTTATAGAGATTTTGCTGGTATACCTCTCGCTCCCACTTCTACAGCGTATAAATTAACTACATAGCCGTGTTTTGTTAATTCTAAAGCTAAAGTTGAACAGGATACGAAAATACTATCTGTTATACAAGGACGGATCCAGAGAGGGTCGGTCAAGTGGTCATTACCTCTTAGGCTGGTGCCAGAACTTAGGTAGACCACTAATTAAAACACTCACGCACTTATCGTTCTTACTTGGCCCGACTATGTGACCACCACCTGGGTTCAAAGCTGGATCCGCTCTTGCTGTTAGGTATATCGTATTTGACATGATGTCTCGTATCTCCAAAGTTTCTTGGTAGTTTCTTGCCTTTTGCTCAATCATCACATGTTTCATCATTTCATCTCAAAAAATAAACAATAACAAATCAAGTATGGCAATAATCCATTTCTAGCAATTTTTTAGAGCACAAGCTTAACTTCAAAACCCAAAATTTCAAAAACTATACTCATATTATACACTTAAGTAAACAAAAACTCGTTTAGTGTCCATAATCTTACAAACATATTGAGAAAAACAGAGAAAAATTCAGTAAATACAATAATCTGAAAATCGGATTTAGCTATCCACGATAAAAAAGCTGTCCGAATCTCAACCGAATAGAAACAGCTGGTAGTCGGTTGGAAACGTCAAAACTAATCGGAATCTCCGTTGTGAATCGCAAATTGCTCGTCCCAGTCGGTAGCGGCCAGTTTCCGTGGCTCAGCCCGAACCGAATGGATTGTGAATCGCTACGCAGGTCTTTGATACCCATAATGAGGGAGGTTTTTAGAGGAGGAAAATATTTTGTCCGCCATATTGTGGATGTGGCCATCTTGAATCGATATTAACCAAACATAGCCAAAAATCACTGCACGGAAACTAATATTCAAATAAAATAACCGCATCGAAATGGTTCTACCCGTTTGAGCTCTACGATGCCACAGACAGACATACACACAGACAGACAGACACCGAACTTTTACCACCCCTTTTTTTTTTGGTCGGAGGTTGCAAATACTAGTTGTGGAAGTGTGCTTCTTATGTCGCGGCACATCACTAAGTTGCCTCATCTACATACTTATACATTATTTAAGGTTTGCACTTTTTATCTTACTGCAATCATTACTATTGAAAGTATTATATTACTGATCTGCATGATATAATACCACCTTGCCCTTTCTTCTATCGGACTTCTCGTTGCACAAAAGGGCGTCATCGTTTCATGGTTGATGTTCCAAAAACGCGAACGAAGAAATTTGACTCCACGTTTGTGATAAGAACGTCTAGGTTGTGGAATGCGTTGCCTGAATGGGTTTTCCCTGATGGTTACAATCTTGGTGTCTTCAAATCGAGAGTGAATCGGTTTTTTCTAGGTAAGCACGCTCCATCGTAGATCTCATCATCGCTTAACATCAGGCGAGATGGTGGTCAAGTGCGAACCTATTATAGTTAAAAAAAATGGTTGCCTGTAAAGTCGGTATACGGGCGAAAGTTTTACGTGACAACGACTTTGAGTGGTAAAATAATTTTACGGAAGGGACGCGTGCCTTTCACTTTTTATGTCTGTCTCTCTCGCTCTTAGGCGGGCTAACCATGCCCGAGTGGAAGGGACGCGTGCCTCTCACTCGCTCTCGTTGTGAGCGCATAACGTGAGCGGAGCGTAACGCAGTTTCTTGAAGTGTCACCCGGCAAACCAATTTATAAGACGTTGTCACGTCAAAAAATTGGTTGCCTGTAAAGTCGGTATACGGGCGAAAGTTTTACGTGACAACGACTTTGAGTGGTAACATAATTTTACGGAAGGGACGCGTGCCTTTCACTTTTTATGTCTGTCTCTCTCGCTCGTAGGCGGGCTAACCATGCCCGAGTGGAAGGGACGCGTGCCTCTCACTCGCTCTCGTTGTGAGCGCATAACGTGAGCGGAGCGTAACGCAGTTTCTTGAAGTGTCACCCGGCAAACCAATTTATAAGACGTTGTCACGTCAAAAAAAAAAGTATAAAGAAACTTCGCAAGTAATCACAAAAAAAATATTGGCTATCATAGGAACTGTCGATAGAAGTGAAAACTTTTAACTCAGAACTTGACAGCTTACTTTGGAAACTACAGGGGTGTAACCGGAGGGCATGGCCTATCATGGCATTCCCATATAGAAATGCACCAGCGTTTCCCATTGGCTGACGCATTTCTAGATGGCCAATGTTTATGGTCCCGAGTTTAGCTGAAGATTTCTTATCACACCAGAGCGTGATGCTAGAATTCAATTCGCAGCCCACGAAAAATCTATCCAGGCGCGCCAAACGAAGTTTTCACTTCAAAAATATTGGCAGTCGTAGGAACTAGGAACTGTCGATAGAAGTGAACACGTATAATTCGGAATTTGATAGCTCAGTTTGGAAAATAAAAAGGTAAAAGCATAGGGCGTGGCCATGAGCGTGGCCATCTAGAAATGCTAATGCCACGCTCATGCATTCCAGTGAAAATTGATCATACAAAGTTGAAGTTTGAAGTTGAAGCTTGAATCACAGATACATTAGGGAGTAGTTTACTATCTGTGAAAACTACAAAAAACCCACCGGCCACAGGTTAAACACCTCCCAGCCCCTCTTTAGAGTATAAGTGTTCTGTGTCCCAGCCTCCCACCGACTAACGGCCCATGTCAACATAACGCTGAACCGATTTTCCAACTTCTTTGGCTGAACCTATACCGAACAAACTTGAAAAGAGTGTACCAGCAACCATACTTAGACACTGGCCAAGTGGCAGTTATGCTTCATGAGGTGTGTAATCTGTGTGCTGCATAATCTAAGTGATCTAAATGCTGCATAGTGCACAGTGCATACAGAAGCCAAAGATAAAAGTATATAAAAGCCTGTGCGGTGTTGTATTTTTTATAAGCATCAGATTCTCGAAAAATCGATGTTTTAAAATATATCAATTTCGGAGTTCGATATACCTACTTATCGAAATTTCTTTTTCGATGTACTTATTTTTTTCACAATTATTATCGATATTTTAATATTTTATCAACAGTCAACTGTTGACTGTTGATAAAATATTAAAATATCGATATTACGATATTTAGCGAAACTAATTTTATTCGATATTTCCAAATAATAATATCTCGATTTTGTTATTTGGAAATATCGAATATAATTAGTTCGAGTAGTTCGTGAGCGCAGTGGGACAATTGACAGTGTTGACAGTGACAGTGTTGACAGTCAACACTGTGCACAGGAAGTAGTTTCTACTTTCTACGGTTCTAGTTAGAGATGGGACTAACCCGGTGGCGGATATAACCTCTACACGTGTTTAGTTTCTATCTGTTGTTTGTTTGTGTTTTTTGTGTAAATATGACCTGGTGAGTTGCTTAATCTATTGTAGTGACTAGCTAACAGGGGAAATGGAAATCCCAGTTCCCCTGTCCCGGAGGCCCCGGACCTCCCTGACCCACCTGATAAGATGGATTTTGACCAACCTATCACACGCAACGCAATAAAAAGACCCAGAGAGATGACCACTGCAGTGGGTTCAGCTCCTAAAAAGGCCATAACAAGTCAGGAATCGGCATCGCCGTCTATGCAGTCTGTCTATCAACACCCTTCCTTAACCATATTGGGCATTAGGCAATATGAGGACACCGATACTGGTCCATACGTTGTTCACGTATCTCGAGTGGAGTCGGACGCAACCGCAGGCACAGTTATCCGCCCTATCAAATTTGGACAGTTTGTTTCTAATAATAAAATCCAAAACGTTTGCCGCGATGGGATTAAAAAGGTAGGCCGAAATAAAGTGTCAATACAATTTCAAAATGCCTCTGCGGCTAATCTTTTTGTGGAAGATCCAATCCTTAAATCAAACCAATATGATGCAGTGATCCCTACATACAATGTAACTCGTATGGGAATTGTTAGGGGAGTCCCTGTAGACTGGTCAATGGATGAATTTGTTGCATCTCTTGAAATACCTGGGAATGCCTATGTGCTTAAGGCCAGAAGGCTAAATAGGAAAAATAAAATTGAAAACGTTATTAATTGGGTGGCCACGCAAACTGTTGTGCTCACATTTAGAGGACAACAACTACCAGAAAAAATATTCTCATTTTATTCCTCACTACCAGTGGAACCCTATCAGTTTCCTACAATTCAATGCATGAATTGCCTAAGGTTCGGCCATATTAAGAAGTCACAATGTCGCTCTCAACCCCGCTGTTTCCGGTGCACTCAGCCCCACAGTGGTGACAGCTGTGACGTCCAGGAGTCGCAGGCTACATGCCTGTACTGTCATGGGCATCACTTCTCCATCAATAGAATTTGCCCAGAACAAGAACGCCAGCGAAACATTAAATCTTTGATGACACGGAATGGAATCTCATACCAAGAAGCCAGCGGTCAAACGCCAAAAAAGTCGAAAACATACAGCCAAATAATTAGAGACCCTACTTCATCTTATGACCTGGATTCCCAACCTATGCCTGCTACTTCCCCCAACCACTACCCTACCCCACCACACCCTACCACATCATATAAGAAGACCATTGTACAAAAGACCAGACCAAATCATCCTCCTGGAAAATCATATGATAAAACAGCCCATCAATCCATAATTGCCCAGACCCCCTCATCCCTCCCTAGAGGATATGCCCTTCAAACGTACCAACTCCCTTCCCCAACGTCAGATACTCACCAACTCCTTTCCCAACTTCTTACCATCATTGTTAACCTTATTTCCCAAGCCCCAACTCCTTACCGCCCAACGTCGCCCAATCGATCTCCCATCTCTCATCACTCGTAGGCCACCATGGACTCATGCCCCATGATCCAGTGGAACAGCAGGAGCCTTCGTAGGAAGGTTCCTGAATTACGTCACCTCATCAGAGATTACAGCCCTGTCCTGGTTTGTCCCAGTCGGAGCCGTCTCGGAGACATGGTTTGTCCCAGGGACTCGATATCGAGTACCAGGCTTCTCTTGTCTCCGTGATGACCGGCAGGATGGCTCGGCTGGCTGTGCCCTGTTCATAAAACTATCCTTGCCCTTCTCTCAAATACTTCTTCCTTCCCACAGTCCAGAGATAAACTCTGTGGCTGTCCGTCTCCTCAACATTTCTTTTATTTCCCTCTATATCCCTCATCCTGTTCCCCATCTTATCCCAGATATCCTTCTGATAATCTCTGCTGTTCCCCAACCTGTAGTAATAATGGGAGATTTTAATGCCCATCACACTGCCTGGGGCTCGCATCACTGCGACACATTTGAACGCTTACTGTTAGAAGCCGTCGAAGAGGCAAATCTGTGTATAGGAAATGACGGTTCCCCCACACGAAGGGTTTTACCCTCCCAAAATTCAAAATCTGCAGTGGATTTAACACTCTGCTCTCCTGGCCTACTCCCCTCCCTATCCTGGCAGGTACTTCCTCTCACCAGAAGAAGTTACCACTTTCCGATTCTCATCAACTTAGGACTTCGAGTTTCCCGATTACCCCCCCCCCTACTCCTCTCTTAAAGTACCGACTATCTGGTGCCAAATGGGATACCTACTCCACTTCCCTTAACCTTAAACTACCTTCCTTTCCCAATCCCGCTGAAGAAAACCCAATAGTATGTTACTCCAAATTTATAGATACCATCTTAGCCTCAGCTGAGGAATCCATTCCGCTTAAAAAACCTCGAAATAACCTCTTCTCCCCTCCCTGGTGGGATCCTGAGTGCACTAAAGCGATCCAGGAGCGTAACTCTGCTGAAAAATCCTATAACAGATCCATGACCTCTGAAAACTTCCTAATCTACAAAAGAACAGCGGCTAAATGTAGAAAGACACTATCCAGCAAAAAGAAGTTAGGATGGTTGAAGTTTTGTGAGGGCCTATCACCATAAACTCCATCTTCCATTGTCTGGAACCAGATACGACGATTTAGGGGTTCCCATAATGCTCCCAACCCTATGTCCAATGATCCCACTTCCTGGATAGAAGACTTTGCCGATAAATTAGCTCCCCCCTTTGTGCCTGAAAATCCTAACCCCAATATTACTTCAACCCTCCTTATCTCACCCAACATCCATTCCCACTTTGATCCCCCTTTCTCATGGGAAGAAATGCGGCTAGCCCTTGACGGGCTGACTGACTCCTCCCCTGGAATTGATGGAATCTCATATTCTTTTATAACCAGAGCCACAGAAACCTTGAAGCAGTACTTCCTTTCCCTAATTAACAAGTTCTATGAATTGGGCACTGTCCCAAAATATTGTTCCTATCCTCAAACCTGGGAAAATCCCTTCTGACCCTAACTCCTACCGTCCTATTGCCCTATCCTGTGTCCCCGCAAAAATCACGGATATCCTCATAAAAAATAGGTTGGAATGGTTTGTTGAAAGTAATAGACTACTCCCTGGCTCCCAGTATGGTTTTCGCAAAGGAATGAGCACTGCAGACAGTCTCAGCATCCTCACCACAGACATTCGTATAGGTCTAAGGAACAAAAACTGTAGTAGCTGTATTCTTAGACATTACATCAGCTTATGATAACGTCCAACTTCCGTTGCTCAGAAACAAGCTGTTACAGCTGAGTATCTCGCAGAAGATGGTACAGTTCATTAACTGTTTTTTGATGGAGAGGAACATACACATCAAAAACCAGAATACAACTACAACATCCAGAACCTTATGGAAAGGATTGCCACAAGGTTCAGTCCTCAGCCCCCTTTATGGCCTCTACACATATGATCTAGAAATGGTAGTTACACCTATTTGCCAAGTGTTACAGTATGCCGATGATCTGGCTTTGTATGTCACCTTCGAAGCCATTGAGGAAGCTGAAACACTTTTAAATTCTGCTCTGATGTACCTAGAGGATTACTTAAATGACAATGGCTCAACAATTTCTGCAGCAAAAAGTAAATCTGTTGTATTCACCCAAGAACTATTCCCAACGTACTCTTGAGATGCAACAATCAACTCATTCCACAGCAGAATTCAACAAAATTTTTAGGGCTCTGGTTAGACGCAAGGCTAACTGGTGTTCCTCACTCTGAACAAGTGGCTACTAAATGTGAGAAAAATATGAACATCCTCCGATCCCTTTCTGGTGTATGGTGGGGCTCCCATCCTTTTTCCCAAAAGTTGTTATACAACTCTATAATACGCTCACACTTTGATTATGCAGCTTTTCTATTGGAGCCTGGCAACAAATCTGCCCTAGACAAACTGTCCAGAATACAAGCCAAATGCCTTCGCACTATTTTAGGTGCAATGAAATGTTCTCCCACCAATGCGGTCCAAGTAGAATGTGGAGACCCTCCTCTCCCCCTGCGTAGGCAATTCTTGGCAGACAGATATTATACTAAGCTGCTTCAAAACTCAGACCACCCTCTTTGGCCTAAATTGCATGAACTTCTGAGACTTACTCCTCCCCACAATGTTATATCCCAAATTAAACTCCCATCCCTCCTCCGTAGCCACTCAAAATTTTCAAACCTTCCATTCCAAATTGCTAATTTCCCTATTAACCCTTTATTTTCCACCAGTTACCATGCTTTAACTTTCCAGCCCCATGTTATTCTAAATTTGGGTTTAGACAAAGACTCTCTTGATCCCAACAGGACTTTCTCTGAAATTATTAGTAATAATTGGACTGATTGGCTAACAGTGTTTACAGATGCAGAGCATGTCCAGGGATCCATGCTAACACTATTTGTAAGCCTAATTCATGGGACTTTAAGAGACTCTCTTTAATTTTAAGTATTATGGGATATTTATTTTTACATTTGAACTGATTAGCCAAGAGTGCCTGCAGACAACTTTTAGAATCAGTCAGTATGATGGTTTTACTGATGGAGTGTGATGTGACATAATGAATGGCTTCAAGAATAGCCGTGGCCTCGCCAGTGAAAACTGAAGCTAGTGGGGGGCACTTGTTACTAAGAACTATTCTATATTTAGGGATCCAAACAGCAGAACCAACATCACCATTATGATTCAATTTGGAGGCATCTGTAAACACTGTTAGCCAACTCTTGTTTTTTCCCCTTTTGTGTATGTCCTAAGTAAATATATCCACAAAAACAACATCAAACTATGACTTGTTTTGTTTAAATTGTGTATATATAATAATATGTGTCTTAACTATTTTATAAGAAATAATATCTTTTTATGTCTATTTTGTGATGTCATGTTTGTGTTTGTCCATTACAGTTCCATTTAAAATATATATAAAAGTAACCACTAACAAAGTACTTGTGTCTGCACTCCACCGATCATCTGAACCAACAACCCTGCCTCATCACTGAACATATGCCAGAAGTCTGTCATCAAACTGAAGACTATCTGAAGTGGACCGATCATCTGAGTCAAGACTCCTACCTCTCCAGTGAATAAAAGTCCAGAAGACCATCCTAATGTTGAAACGCTAGACACTGGCGAAATTACGGTGGCACTACCGAATGGAAGCCATTAGAAAAAGTTGAAGTTGAAGTTAGAGATGAGATATACTTTAACTATTCAATACCAGGGCTTCAAAGTATGAGTACAGAAAAATACTATTCTGTGGCGCAAGCCCTCGCTGCTACCAATTTACCAGCCGTGTCGTACTTTGAAAGTGTTTTGTCAGAATTTTGAACCGTATTTGATTAGCTTCATGTCATAAAATTGAAAATATATTAAAAATACTTTCAAAGTATTTTTTTGATTCGCAAACAATTGTGCCACTTATTACTATGAAGTTATGGTTGGGTTTCTCATACATTTGTTTTTGCTTCAAGTTCTCCACGCATCCAACTACGGCTATTCGGCCTCATACTTTAGATACTTGCAAGTCTTTTTTGCTCATACTAGGGCGCCCTACTTCGAATTAAAAACCTGGTTTTGAAACCTGGTATCGTAAATACGTCTCACGTCTCACCGCTAGTTCTAGTTTTGTAGTATTGTTGTTTGTAGAAAGTGTATCTCTCTACTTAGTCTGTGTTGTAGAATTGTAGAATTTGTGTTATTGTGTTTGTTTTGTAGTTTGTATTGTACAGTGTACACAGGTACACACGGTGACACGGTTTCAAAACTCCTTGCAATGTTGCAAACAAATTAGTGCTTGTACATTCATTCAAATTTAGTCATACGTGATGTTGTATAATAATTATTCCGTTTAATACGAAGCAAATAATTGACTTCCACGGTATATCCGGACAGTTATATCAGGTACACACTTCTATGATAAATAATGGTTTTCAGAAAATTCCTCGTCTAAACACGAAGTCTTCAGAATCGTATCGCCGGTTCTTTTAGCTCGAACTACTCGAACTAACATGTCTAGATTTGAAATCGTTATTCACTATAACTTCAGCTAGGAATCTTAGGAAACACTGGTACCTTGGTGGACTTTCTGTCTGTGCGAAACCACAACCAAATTTCTCACTCTTGAGAAAAGCGAAGCAATTTAAAAGTGTAATGTGAATAAACACAGTGGTTGTAAATAATGTACACATATGTCTCTCGGTGAATTTGGACAATAAAAAAGTCCGGGACCTATTGTCATAAATGGTTCTACTATGGAGATTGTTTTACCTAGGACTGACTCAAACTAGGTAGAAATAGCTATGGCAGTGAGGCCCTATGAATGCTTGTAGCATGCATGCTGCTGGATAGCATTTGGGAGTCTTCTCATTGGATTCCACTGTGGGATAATACAAAAGTATACAATCAGTGAGTCCTACATGTTATGATTTATGGTGCTCAAACAAACACTGACTGTGAAAGAAGTATGTAAGACCAAAGTCGCTCAGCAAGGTATGAAAAGAGCTACTTTGGGTTTCTCTAAGAGATTGTATGTGTAATGAGGTAGTCAAACAGAGAACTCAGCTACTTACATAGCTGTGCACATTGACAAGCTAAAGTTGCAATGGACTTGTTGTATTTGTTGCAGAAATAATAACTGTTTGGTAGACAGATGCTGGAGTGTTGAACTCAAATCAGTAAACATTGAGTAGGGCGCTCTGAGACTAGAAGCAGTGACGATTTATAAAAGCTAGCTGGTGGCGGTTAGAGTGAAATTCACCTCATCTGCTGATAGTCGCCGTGACTGTATGAATATCTTTGTTAAAAAAAAGCTGGTAGGGGTTGGAAACATCACAAAGCCGATGATCGGGTGACATGACATGATGGATGAGTGACATTTAAAGGGAGAGGCAAAAGTGGTAGAGTATGGGCTGATTATGTTGATCAAAGTCAAAGTCAAAGTTCTTTATTGATAAATGTACAATTTACAAAAATGAACACAGGACACTGACTTATTAAAAATTGTTCATAATAACAAATGTTTCTTCTTGTTGCAGCACAAGAGTGTTATAAAATAAAAAGTTCAAGCTTCTGACATACGAAGCTGCTCGCAAAAGACTACCCACTGCCCTAAGAGCTGAATAGTATGTTATGGGGTCAAGTAAGACCGACATCTAACAACATTGATATATATAGTTTGTGTTCATGATCATTGGTTCATTATGGATGAAATTTCTGAGAATGTGAATAAAAGTCAAAGGCCACTGCATGAATGTAATATTTGTGATTACAAAACACACCACACAGGCCATCTCAAACAGCATATTCGTAGACACACAGGAGAAAAGCCATTTGCTTGTGATATATGTGATTTCAAGACAAGACAACAAACTTCATTGCAACGGCACATAAAACTACACACTGGTGAAAAACCCTTTGCTTGTGAAATTTGTGATTATAAAACAATTGAATTACGTAAATTGCAAACTCACCTACGCACACATACCGGAGAGAAACCCTTTGAGTGTGATGAATGTGATTACAAAACTGCAGAAGCTGGAAATTTAAATCAGCATAAACAAAAACATATCAGACAAAAAATGTTTAAATGTGACGTTTGTGATTATGAAACTTTACGAACAAGTAGTCTAAAAATTCATATACGTAAACACACTGGAGAGAAACCTTTTGTGTGTAATTTGTGTGATTATAGAAGCACTGAGTCACATAAGTTAAAAGTTCATATCTTAAAACATACTGCAGAAAAGCCGTTTGCTTGTGATATATGTGACTATAAATGTATAACTAACAGCAGTTTAAAGATACATTTACGCATACATACGGGTGAGAAACCATATAAATGTACCTTGTGTGACTACACAACTTCACATCCTACTGAATTCAAAAACCACTCAAAAACACACCGTACAGAAGAAAAACCTTTTGAATGTGACATGTGTAATTTTAAAACAGCTACAAAAAAGTGTTTAAAAGCACATCAGAAAAGACATGAAAGAAGAAAAACCATGCCAATGTGATAAATATGACTGCAGATTGAGAGAAGCAAGGCTTTTGAAAATCACACAATACCACAAAAATTTTAAATTGCGTGACTTTGATAGCTGTGATTTTAAAACTGCACTAACATCAATAATTTTTTTCATTGTTGGGTAGATAGGTATTTCTATAAATGTTTGCATGATAAAGGCTAAATCAAAGCAAAAATTTAGACTTAAAATTATTTAAATTTCAAATTATCTTTTGGATAACAAGTTTGTTTAATATTGTTTGTGCACCATGCGCTGTCCTAAGGAGGGGGTCACAAGGGACATGCCCTTCCCCCAAAATCGTAAACGTTTAACTAAAAATATAAAAGAATTTAAAATATCTAATAGTACATAGACTATTTTTACAATAACTGGACTTGTAAACAACTGGAGCGGGAACAACGCGGGTAAAATCGTGGGGCCCTACTAGTAAAGTATTTTTACTCAATTTATTGTATTTCTACTTGTGTACCAAAATCTGACGCTGCGTACGCGTACTGGTGACCCCTCCAAAATTCGAAGCTGGGACACAATGAATTCATAAACGTTTTAATGATATTTTTAATGAAATTTTGCACACTGTCCAGTTTGATTGGATTTGAGTGATAGGTTAGTTTGTAGCTTAATTTATAGTCTTCGTATTTGTTGAGACGATCTTCTTAGAGTTCCATTGATTCACCGTGCGGGTGCCGGGTCCATCGTGTGGCAGAGAGAGAAAACTCGAATAGATCCCGAGACTTGTGACTCGGGCGTAGGTTTAAGGGGCCCCTTTGTGACGTACATCAACACTCACCTTCACTACTCGTTTTTCTCTCCCTGCCCAGCCAAATCTGATATGAGCCTACTAGTGCAGCTTCAGATACTTGTTCTAGTATAGAATTTACTGCACTTCTGGTCTACACTTTCTTCAAGGTCTTTTAGCAGGTTATAGAGAGATTTTGCTGGTATACCTCTCGCTTCCATTTCTACATCGTGTAAACTAACTACATAGCCGTTTTTTGTTAATTAGTTTAGGAGGTCGTAATACTTATTTTGTTTCATCTCGTGGTCTTTAGGTATATTAGTTGATTGAAATCAAATTTACAATCAATTCAACGAATAAAAATAATAGTTTCTATAGAGAATACCAAGATATGATCAGAATACATTTATATTATAGAAGGAAATTCACCCTTTTTTAGAAGGAACCTATGCCAATGGGATTTCTTATAAGGTCTCCTGTCTGCAGAGCCTTGGGCGCGTCAGATACCTGATCCCAACTGATCACCTGTAGCAAGACTTTTACCTGTTGTACTAAATAAACTTCAGAGGATTATAGCACTGATCAAATGCTAGACTCTGGCGAAGTTACGGTAATATTACTAAATGAAGGCCATAATAAAAAGTTGAAGATGATTCAAAGACTACTACTTACCAATCTGAAGTGAATAGAACTGTATCATAGAATAGGGTATGTGTTATGTCTTCACTATATGCAATGTGAATGTACAAATAAGTCTAGGGATAAACTTGGATGTTAGCACAAATCCGGCACCAATTGACATAAATGGAATCACTCTTGAGATATTTCCAACATAGTTTTACCTAGGGCAGACTCAATCTAAGCTTTGAGAGTGAGCCCATAAAAATAATTCCGCTGGGCAGCGTTTGGTAAACTTCGTTGAGTCTAATCGTCGCCAATCCCAGAGTGGCTTAAGACAAAAAATCCTATAGAATAAGTGCATCCTATTTGTAATGGCCTGTGCCGCGACAAAAGTATAACATTTCCACAAGAGCGACAAGGCAAGAAAGATGCTACACGTGCTTTCGGTGTAAAGCGTTTGTGCCAACTCTATGCGTAGTAGACTATTGACTATTGGTGGTGGACTATTCACACACAACACCATCTGACCTCAAACTGAACAATGGCGGCCGGATAGCTGATATAATACTTATATAGTTTCAAATACATACTTATTATACGTAGAATATGTAAACTCTTTTGTAATTACCTATGTAGCTGAAAGATGTAAATATAATACTGATACTGAAAATCGTTATTGTTATTGGGGACCGAGTCACCTCCGTCCGTGGGGAAGCACCTGTATACAGAAACCCCCACACGTGGTCCCTGGGTGGTGCAAATCAGGTGACAAAAATACCGGTGGTAGGCTTCGGCCGTGGCTGGTGACCACCCGCCAGACTGAGTCGTGTCGCCAAGCGGCCTAGCCGTGTTCCGGCATGTAGTCTGGTGACACCATTAGGGAAAACGGGTCAGAACAGTTGCTGCATAACTGCAAGACCAGATTGTCACACGCCAAAACTTTACATCGGGAAGCTAGTCATGGAGGGTAGCGGGATCCGAGGCACGGTTGCCGCGACCGACCGCAGATAGTAGGGCGCCCAAGTAGTGAGCTAGCCACTCATGAAAGGCTGCCCCGCCATCTAGCGAAAAATCCCGGGATGCGCTATCCTGCCGGTTTGCGACCGGATGACAAGGCCAGATAGACATCCCTGGGGGCTCAGGGCGTCCCCGCAGTCTCCAGACTAGTTTCCCATTGGTGTATTTGTCTTGTGTGTTGTGGCCGTTGGTTGGCAGTGTGCGGCCTCGTTCTACTTCCGTTTTCCCACTGATACTCACTCTCAAAAACCATGACAAGTTCAAAAAATAGAAACAGAGTTAAACAGCGGCTGCACTCCTTGTCTCTCAAAGTGCACCTCACTAACATTCGAGGCCTGCACTCCAATATCACCCCAGTCCACCATCACCTCGAGACTGAGCAGCCGTCACTCTTGTTTCTTACGGAGACGCAGATAAGATGTCCGTCGGACGTGGCGTACCTAACCTATCCAGGGTACACCTTGGAGCACAACTTCAAGCCTCATGCTGGAGTGTGCCTGTACGCCCGTGATGATATCTGCTGTCGGCGTCTCCGTATTCTTGAGGACACCAGATTCTCTGTTTTATGGGTGCTGATGGACACAGGCATTGACAAAATTGTCTATGCATGTGTCTATCGATCGCGCAGTGGAGATCAGGAGACGACTCGGCTCACTGATTATCTGAGTGAGGCAGCGGACGCGGCTTAGCAGAAGTACCCATCTGCCCAATTAGTGTTACTGGGGGATTTCAACGGCCACCATAAGGATTAGCTGTACCCATACCGGGACACTGACCACGCTGGGCTGGAAACTAGAAAACTTGCTTTATCGTTAGACCTAACCCAGCTGGTCCAAGTGGCCACAAGGGTACCAGATGTTGAGTCGCATACTCCCTATTGCTTAGACCTTCTGCTGACAACTGATCCAGACCGATACTCCGTGGCGGTATCTTCGCCGTTAGGCAGCTCCGATCACTGTCTGGTGAAATCAGTATCCGTTTACCATCCGCCCGATCTCAGCCCCAGAGGCAGCCGGCGGCTATGGCGATACAAGTCAGCAGACTGGGACGAGATGCGCTCTTTCTTTGCATCTTACCCATGGCAGTCACTGTGCTTCTCTTCTGGTGATCCGTCAGCCTGCGCGGATGCTGTGACTGATGCAATACGTACGGCTATGGAATATTTCATTCCATACTCTGACGTTCCATTATCCAGCAAAGCTCGCCCATGGTTCGGTTCTCAATGTAAAAGTGCTAAAGCATTTAAACATGAGGCCTACCTAGCCTGGGTTGATGCTCGACAGCGTAAGGCAAGGGACACACACCGGAAGAAGGCGTTCAACAGGGCTGCCAAGGCTTGCAAAAGGGTTCTTCAGAGGGCTCGTTTTGACCACATTAGTCGAATAGGAAACAACCTAGCTTCGTACCCTGCGGGCAGCAAAGCGTTTTGGTCCCTAGCTAAATCGGTCGAATCAAACTTCTGCCGCTCTTCACTGCCTCCAATGCTGATGGGGCATTGGCTCACACCGCAATGGAGAAGGCAAACTTGTTTGCATCTCAGTTTGCGGAATCTTCTCGTCTAGATGCTGGTAGTGCGAGACCTCCTACTCCACCTGGCAGTCCGACTTTGATGCCGGAAATACATATTCGCCAAATGGAGGTTCGTAAAGTGCTACGCAATCTCGATGTGAACAAAGCCAGTGGCCCGGACGGAATTCCTGCCCTAGTGCTGAAGGCTTGTGCACCTGAGTTTGCTCCTGTACTGACGCGCCTGTTTAGGCTCTCTCTCCATTCTGGGCAAGTACCGAAATCATGGAAGCTTGCTAACGTGCAACCTGTGCCCAAGAAAGGTAGTCGTGCTGACCCTGCCAACTACAGGCCCATCTCGGTCACGTCCATACTCTGCAAGACTATGGAACGTGTCCTAAACCACAGGCTCCTGATGTACCTAGAATCTAATGACCTCCTCAGTGACCGGCAATACGGGTTTCGCCGAAACCGGTCCACTGGGGATATTCTAGCGTATGTCACCCACATCTGGAGTGAAGCTATCGAGAAACACGGGGAAGCACTTGCAGTCTCCCTGGATATCTCGAAGGCTTTCGACAGGGTTTGGCATGATGGCCTTATTAGCAAGCTGTCCAGTTATGGTTTGTCTGCAGGGTTTATTGCGTGGATATCGGACTTCTTGAGGGATCGATCCATACGAGTTGTCATTGATGGCTGCTCGTCGGATCGAATGGCTATCAATGCCAGAGTCCCTCAAGGGTCGGTACTCTCTGCGACGCTTTTTCTGCTACATATCAACGATCTGTTGAAGCCCGGTATCTTTGGGTACGCAGATGATAGCACCGTTGTAGAGAGTTACATATCTAGCACGAGAGCCAGTGGACAGCATACTAAGGTACTGAGAGAGAGTATGATCGATCGTTTGAACATGGCCCTTGAGAAAGTCTCTGAATGGGGCGAAACCAATCTGGCCAAGTTTAACGAGAGTAAGACGCAGGCGTGTCTGTTCTCCGCAAACAGGAGTCAATTTTAACTGACTCCTACTTTTCGAGGTGTATCCGTGCCGGTTACTGATCATCTTGAGCTTTTGGGCGTTACCTTGACTTCTACGCTCAACTTTGGCTCGTACATCGAGTCCAAGGCTAAATTAGCTGCCAAAAAACTAGGTATCCTCTCAAAGGTGCGAAAGTAGTACTTCAAATCTGAACAATTACTTTTGATACAAAGCACAGATTCGCTCTTGTATGGAGTACTGTTCGCACCTTTGGGATGGATCGGCTAAGTATCAGCTTGAGGCTCTGGAATCGATTGAGAGGCGTGCCAAAAGGCTCATAGGCAAAGACACTCTAGCGCGAAAAAGACTTCATAGTCTTGAACATCGCCGCAAGATAGCTAGCTTATCGGTTTTTATCGGATACACTTCGGAGAGTGTGCAACTGATCTGCATGATCTAATACCTCCTTGCCCTTTTTTCTATCGTACTTCTCGTAACTCAAAGAAGCGGCACCGTTTCATGGTGGATATTCCAAAGACACGGACGAAGAGGTTTGACTCTACGTTTGTGATAAGAACATCTAGGCTGTGGAATGAGTTGCCTGAGTGGGTTTTCCCCGATAGTTATAATCTTGGTGTCTTCAAATCGAGAGTGAATCGGTTTTTTCTAGGTAAACACGCTCCATCGTAGACCGCATCGTCGTTTAACATCAGGCGAGATGGCGGTCAAGTGTAAACCTATAAAAGTTAAAAAAAAAAAAAAAAATTCGTAGAAAGAGAAAGACACTGAAAATGGTCCATAAGAAAAGTTGCTAAGTAGCTAAGAAAAGAGCTAGGTATGTTTGGGGTTTTTAATGATTGTATTCGTAATGACGTAATCCGTATGAGAACAAACACTTACCTAAAGTCACCGGCATAACGCATTAGCAAGCTAAAGTGGCAGTGGGCTGGTCATACCAACGCAAAACCGACCACCGTTATGGTGTACAGAGAGGAGGGCACCAATCGGTAAACGTAGTGTAGGATGCTCTGGGATTAGATGGAGGGACTATTTACGAAAGTTAGCTGGAAATGTAACCGAGGATCGGGCTGAGTGGCATATAATGGGAGAGGCGACAGTGAACGAGAATGGGCTGATTATGTTGATGGTGAATGTGACACAGAACTTAAGTCTTTTAAAAAAGATTAGGGGAAAG
Organism: Ectropis grisescens; assembly: GCA_017562165.1. NCBI lineage: Eukaryota > Metazoa > Arthropoda > Insecta > Lepidoptera > Geometridae > Ectropis > Ectropis grisescens. The sequence goes on from CM029769.1 coordinate 4,465,661, forward strand.
GTGTACAAGTTGATCCCAACGGGTAAGATGATCCCTTTAGATTGCAAGCAAACGGCTAACGACATCTAGTTTATTTCTTTGTCAAAACGTAGCCCCGTATGCCCCCTCGCCTCAGTTCAATAGCAATGGCCGAGTGAGCGGCTTGGACGTTTTTACGTAGCAAAATATAAATTATGGTCATTTTATCTAAGGTAAGATTAACTTTAACCTCATGATACTTTTATTCAGTACGGTTAAATACAAAAACTGTTGTGTTTGTGGCTTTCTAATATCCTTAATTTTGGTTTTTAGGCCATTTCAAACTAGTCACGTTGGTATATGTAACGTTATTCGAAATTTAGTAAAAAAGTTAACTTTGGGGTAAGATGATTCCCTTCCTTGTGTACAAGATGATCCCGGGGGATCATCTCGTACCTTAACTTATACACGTTGGGTAAGTATGTGTTTTTTTATACGGATTTTTTTAAGTTTACAGAAAAGGCCTTCGATTGTTGTTTTTGTATACCTATTTTTTTATAAATAGTATATATAGATTGACTAGACGAGAAGGACATGTGCTTGATGGTAAGCAACATGCCTGCCCATAACAGTACCTACAGTGACTCGCAGCTATTGGAACATAAAGATACTAAATCATTACCTAGCACTGCACTGTGCTCGTCACCCAGATATATAAGATGTTTTATCTCTATGCTCTATATTTAATTTCACGGGAAACATTGCCCTTAAAACTGGAAGACCAAAATTATATATATTAAACAGAACTTAATCACGAACTAAAATTATTTAATTAGATAATATAAATAATATGTGTTCAAATCGCGAAAGTTTAAAAACAATATAGGTAGGAACACAGCAATGTTTGCACATTACTGCTTGGTGGTAGAATAATGGTGGTGGGAAATGTGTAGTACTTCTTCAGGCAGACTGCAAAGAATCATATCACTACCAAAATTGCATATATACACATTTACCTATTTAAACACATTTTTTTCAGGATTTTAGTCAAATATGCCGCGTAAATATATAAACCACTCGAGGTGACTGGAATAATTCATCAATGACAGCTGCACTCTGATTTAATCTTTTGTGTGTATAGTGTACCTACTGTACCCGTTGATTTTGTTGAGTTTATAAACCGTAGCTCACGTTAAGTTGTATTTCTGAGATTATTCTAAATAAATACGTATAATTTTAATACATTTTTATTTATCTTTTTATTTTTAAATAAAATTAGAAAAAAGAAGGGTAAGATGATCAGTGGAATCATCTCACCCCAACCACAGGGATCATCTTATCAACCGGGTGTATAAGATGATTACTTTGTGGTATTTTAAAAAAAAAAAATATATTTTATAAAAACTTAAAAGTTAAATATTCTGAGTATTACAAAAGTTAGATAGATATATTTGACAGAAGGAAACGCCATTCTGTTTATTCCACATAGAAATATGCATGTCTTACTTCGATTCTCGCTTAAGGGGATCATCTTGTACACCTTTCCCCTATATGTATACGTACCTATATAGTAGCACGCGTTTTGTAAAAAAATATTTCTTCTTGTTGCAGCACAGGAGTGTTATAAAATAGAAACTTGGAGCTACTGATGAATGAAGACGGTCACAAAAAACTACCAATTGTCCTACAAGAGCTGAATAGTCTATCAATAACGAAGTGTCCAAATAAGGTTAATTAGACCAACCTCTAACAATAATTGTTGATTCATCATGGATGACATTTCGGAGACTGAGAATAAAACCAGCCAAAAGCCAGCCAGACAAAAGCCAACGCATGAATGTAATATTTGCGATTACAAAACAAACCACACAGGCCATCTCAAACAGCATATTCGTAGACACACAGGAGAAAAGCCATTTGCGTGTGATATATGTGATTTCAAGACAAGACAACAGACTTCGTTGCATCGCCACCTAAAACTACACACTGGGGAAAAGCCCTTTGCTTGCGATATTTGTGATTATAAAACAATAGAGTTACGTAAATTAAAAGTTCATATACGCTCACATACCGGAGATAAACCCTTCCAGTGTGATCAGTGTGATTACAAGACCGTCGCAATTGATAATTTAAATACACATAAACGAAAACACAGAAAAAAGAGTAACAGCAGACGAACAATGTTAAAGTGTGATATTTGTGATTTTGAAACTACACGATCAAGTAATCTAAAAATCCATATACGTAAACATACAGGAGAGAAACCATTTGTGTGTAATTTGTGTGATTATAAAGGTGGTGATGCCTATAGGTTAAAACTTCATGCCTTAACACATACCGGAGAAAAGCCATATGCTTGTGATATATGCGACTATAAATGTATAAAAAACAGCAGCTTAAAATTACATTTCCGCGTACATACAGGTGAGAAACCGTATAAATGTGTGTTGTGTGACTTCACATCAGCACACCCCACTCGATTCAATGATCACTTAAAAACACACTCTAAAGAAAAACCTTTTGCGTGTAACATGTGTGATTTTAAAACGTCTACAAAAAGGTGTTTAAGAGCACATGAGAAACGACACGAAAGAAAAAAAAACCATACCAATGTGATAGATGTGACTGAAAATCGAGAGAATCAAGGACTTGAACACTCTCAAACAAATTTATGAAGATGAGAAACTACAAGAAAGTAGCTGGTATCATTTGCATAGAGAGGAATGTCTCCTTTCAAACCCATGCTATGTATGTTAGTAATAAAAATTAAGAACAACAAAGGGCCCAAAACTGATCCTTAAGGAACTCCTTAGGTAATTATTTGAACCTTATTCTCAATTCTGTCTATTTTAGTTTTCAGATAGCGATTCCTAGGATCCTAAGATATAGAGAGTTGATGTAGGTATGCAGATCCGGATGTACCCATACCCATAATTCTCAATTTAGGCATGAACGTATAAAAAAGTTGGACGTAGTCTCGCTAAAACAAAAACTATGTCACTAGAGTCGGCCACATTTGCACGTGTGCGTGTCAGCCTGTATGTGACAGCGCACATGTGCATATTATGTGGGCGACTCGATGGACACAGTTTTGGTTTTAGCGAGACTACGTCCGACTTTTTTTATACGTCCATGCAATTTAGGTAAATAAATAAATAATAATAAATAAATAAATATTGGTGGACAATTCACACACAACACCATCTGACTCCAAACTAAGCAAAGCTTGTGTGATGGCAGCCAGATAGCTGATATAATAATTATATAGTTTTAAATACATACTTATTATACATAGAAACACCCAGACACAGTAAAAGTTTTTATAGCTGACTACGTCAAAAGCTTTTTTTAAATCGATAAAAATACATAGGTTGATTATGATTTTTTATCAGTATTAAGCTTAATTGATGTAACTAGGTCTACCACTGTGGTGTTGGATGTTGGCCTGAAACCGTAATATTTATGGTATACTAAGGTTTTTTAAATCAGTTGTAATTGCAAGATCTATTGTGTAGTATTTTAGTTATAAACGTAGTTTTATCTCACGAAGCGACGCGCGTCATACTTGTGGTGACCAAGTGTGAAAACATGCTAAATATGTTTGCGTGAAAACATACCGTACGTGTAAGTATGTGTGCGTGAAAACTAATACCTTCGCCCGCGTCTCGGGTGGTACCGAGAGCGTCCGCTGTCACGCACACATTCACAACGTTACCATAAGTAAAGATCTTTCATGAGATTAAATGATTATGATTATTTGATGAGGTCGCGTGCTTTCATGAGATAAAATTACTATATTAAAGGTGAAACAGATATTGGTCTGTAATTACTAGGGTCCATCATATTAGATCCTACTAGCTACTACATAACTATCACGGTTGTTTCATTCACTGGTATTGATTAATGTCTGAATATATACCGTGGTTAAGTGGTGTAAGGAGTTTCCGATATTTATAAATTTGGCAGAAAATTAAACGGTTTTCAGTTTCATAATTTGCCTGCTATATTATTATGCATATGTAATCTATACCTACATGTAATTATAGATATGTGAAACTACGATACTGATATTGTAAAGATTGAACACAGTTAAGAATTAAACCTAAGTTTATTTACCAGATGTGTTTATACTCATATTGCTTTCGGTACAACTAAACGCATAAGGATAAATCCTATATACTACTATACTTACTATATACTACTATACTTGTTAGAAAGGCACAGATTTCCAGATGATCATAAGCATAATCAGTGTAGATGATGTATTTTAAGAGAATATATATGTTACGGTAAGAGTGAATAATTGAAGATTATTAATAATTATCTATTATTATTAATAATTACCGAAAGTCGAGGTTAAAGTGATAAATGTAATAAGTGGTCAAGGGTTGCGGGGCGGGGCGGTGTGTGCGACGTGCGAGAGGTTGAATGAGAACCAGATTTAATGAGAGATGCCTTGAAATAAAACCGGAGAAATGAAAATCATCGTGTGAATATTTTGTGATAACGAGATGAATGAAATTTAAAACCTAACCTAACCTATAAAACCTATAATAAAAAAACCCCTAACCTAACCTACATATATTATAAATAAATACCTGCTGGTCAAAAAACATTGGGTTTTCATTTATTTTATAACTTTTACCAATATGTGTCGTGAATTATTAATAATTACTACTAAAAGTAATAATTACCAATATGTGTCGTGAATTATTAATAGACAATTACTACTAAAAGTAATAAATTTCGATCGTTTATTCACATTTACCAAAACATGTGGTTATTATTAATAATTTTGTAAAATATTAATAATTTTCAATTAATCAGATTTACCGTGACATATACATATAACAAATTCGATAAGGTGATGATGATGATGTACGATATATAATAACAAATTCAATAAGATGATGAAACCAGAATATATTGCTATGGCGGCTTCTCTCGAGATGTGTGTAGATGATAATTTAACTCGTTAATGAACTAGTTAATATAATTTCAAGTGAAAATAAGGACAGCAATATCAAAGCCAAAACATTTTTAGTTAGCCGGGAGGCCCTTCGGACGAAGTCGAGATGGGTTGCTAGTAATAATGATTGTCTTTATGTACATGTAAATCTGTGCATTAATTAAATTATTGCTTAATTAAACTCCTTAACGGCTGGACTGAATGGTTTAGAAGTTTAAATAGATATAGATAACATTAAGATTTTTTTTTATTTAAGACGTATGTACCGGATTACGTCTGTCGGGCTTGCTAGTATGCTAGTATAGGTACTTAGATATATATTATTATTGTAATCATGTAGATAACGTAAAATAAATCTTAAACATTGAATCATGTTTTTAAATCTCCTTTTGGCGAAAGACTCATATTTTTTAATAAACGGGTTAGTAATTAAGTGTTATATGATCGGTCCAGTCACACGATCAGTCAGACTTGTTTTAGCCGCAAGTTGCGGCCTATTTATGCAAGAGGAGAGCGCGTGCGCGACCGCTTCTCATTTGTCAGGCTTAAGTCAGGCTGAAACGACCATATCACTCGTGAGTAACCTGAATCCGGACAAGTGCATCACGAAGGGTTTCGTAAGTACCATCCTACATCCTACTAATAAATACGTAATTTTGGATGTTTGTTGCTCAATCACGTCGAACGTCTGAACGGATCGAGTTCAAATTTGGAACACAGGTTGTAGTCTGAAATAACACATGGTTACTTTTTAGCACGGGAAAATAACAGGAACGGGAAATGCGCGGGATAATCCGTTGGGCGCTGCGTTATCTATAGATACAGCAAAAACTCATCTGTTGTATAAGAGCTCTTAAATATGTATTAGTTTTACCTATTTTAGTTGTTTTTGGAACGAAGTTCCTTATCGCGCGTTGTGAAAGGGGGCTAGACGGAAAAAAATCTTAAGAAAAGTTGTCACGATACTTTTTGCTATTGTAAGCTGTGCGGCGTCGCATGTTTCTCTGTCTGTCTCTCTCTCTCTTATAGAAAGCAAGCCAGATATTTTCATTTCTATTTCGCATTGAACAGTGTGGTGTCGCGACGATTATTTTTGTTGAGTGTATACAGGTTTTTTGTAAATAATAATAATTCTTTCACTAATTAATCGAAAGGAACTTCGTTCCATCCGGGTGTCCCTTGACACCTCTCAAGTTTTTTTTTTTTAAGTGAATAGCTAATACAACTCAACATTCTGTGAATGTTACCTAGTATAGACTGACTTGGTTGATAAATATTATGCAACCACTTTTATCACTTCTTTTTTTTCATAGTATAGTGACGAGACGAGTAGGACATGTGACTGATGGTATGTAACATGCCTGCCCATAACAGCACAAAGACACGCAGCTTTCAGAACATGAAGAGTTCAAATCATTACCTAGCACTGTACCCAGAGATAAATATAAGATGTTTTACCTCTAAGCCCTGAAACATTGCCCTTCAAATCGGGTACTAGTGATGTTTTCTCATTACTGCTTGGCGGTAGAACAACTGGAGAAATAGCGACATTAAAAAAAATATATGTTTACACTTTACCACCATCTTGCCTGATGACGACCCCGATGGAGCGTATTAATCTCGAAGAATCTGATTCACTTTCGATTTGAAAACACCAAGATTGTAACCATCGGGAAAAACCCACTCAGGCAACGCATTCATTCAGCCTAGACATGTCTTATCACAAAAGTAGAGTCAAACCTTGCCGTTCATGTTTTTGGAACATCAACCATGAAACGATGTCGCTTTGTCGAGATACGAGCAGTGTGATAGAAAAAAGGGCTAGGTGGTATTCGATCATGCAGAGTTACACACTCCGAAGTGTATCTCATAAAATATCGATAAGCTAGCAATTTTGCGGCGATGACTTATACTACCTACTTATATTTCGTAGTCTTTTTCGCATAAGAGTGTCGTTGCCTATGAGTCTTTTGGCACGTCTCTCGATCGATTCCAGACCCTCCAGCTGATACCTACTTAGCTGATCCATCCTAAAGGTGCGAACATTACCTACCTAGGTACTCCATACATGAGGGAATCTGTGCTTGATACCGTGAGCAAAAATCAAAGGCAAATCGGGCACCTGACTATAGTTCCTACGCTTCTGTCTATAAATAAACTATTTTTTACAAAAAATTAAACCGACTTCAACACCACAAATAGGCACTCAAAAGCGAAAAATTATTTAATATAGGTAATTATTATAACCTCTACTCTCTCATCCATATGAAGTCGGTGCCAGGCTAGTTAAAAAGTTAGTAGATATACTATGTACGAGGTAGTAAGTAAGTAGGCATAGGTAAGTAGTATCTATCTACTACCTGTTAGATTTGGCTGGCACCGACTTCATATAGATGAGTGAGTAGCGGTTATAATAATTACCTATATTAAATTATTTTCGCTTTTGAGTGCCTATTTGTGGTGTTGAAGTCGGTTTAATTTTTGTAAAAATAGTTTATTTTACTCTTTTAGTGCTAAACAAGTTTTCACTAATGCATTTACACGATTTCGTGTTGAGATCTCAATACATGAATTAAACCCAAACACTGGGTAGTTCCTGTAAGCCGTTAAGAAATTCCTTTGACTGTCCTTTATCTTCATCATCAGACCACTAATGACAGTCACAACCCATCTATGTAAAAGTTCTCATCAATACAAATTCATCGAGCCCAAACACAAGGTAACTACTATGTACCGTCGAGGAGTTCCTCAACCGTCTTCCCGTTCCCTCATCAGATCGACTCCAGACCATCTTTAAACTATACTGCTTTAAAATGCTCAAGCAAAAACTTAACTAACGCACTAGTCATCTTTACAATTTTCGAAAGTTATCCTCGATTTCTCTAGGATACCATCATCAGATCCTGGTTTCCTTATCATGGTACCACCCTTGGAATATCTCCTTTACAACAAAAAAAGAATCATCAAAATCGGTTCATAAACGACGAAGTTATCCGCGAACACACATAAAAAAAAAAAAAAAAAAAAAGGAACATACATACGGTCGAATTGAGAAACCTCCTTTTTTGAAGTCGGTTAAAAAATAAGAATCCGAATCGTTGCTTAGCTATAGAATAGGTAAGTACGGTGCACAGCGCTCTACGAAATGTAGCTATCTAGTGTGACTGGACGAACAAGATATGTCCCTGATGGTAAGCAACACGTCTTCCCATAACAGCAGTGTCGTGGAGCTATTGGATTTGAAGCAAGTATAAAGAGTACCTACAAATGATTAGGTACCTAGGTCGGCACTGCTCTCGTCACTCAGAGATACCAATAGATAACGGTAAAGCCGTTAGTTCTTCCGCCAAACAGTAATGTCCAAATATCACTGTGTATCGGTTTAAAGGGCAACGTTTCCGGGTCAACTCATTTTATATGAGTGCCGAGCTAGTAAGTGTGGTTACTTTCCAAAGCGGGCTAATGTCGCGGAAATAACACACAGGCTACTTTTTATCTCGGGAAAGTAATCAGATCGAGAACTACGTGAGTGGAACCGTGGAATGCTACTAGTGGTTATAATAGGTAGGGGAGGTTGGCCCAAAACGGGTAAGCTAAGGTAGGATGCATAGAAAAACTAGTTTTTTTTATAATTTTAGGGGCTTTTGTTTTAGTTACACCTTATTTTTCGTTATTAAACATTAACAAAACAAATCAGTCTCAAACAGAAAAAAAGTCTTCTTTACTTGACCGCGTGGTGATTGGTTACCTTGCCTTGTACCGCGTGGTTCACACTTGTGAGTAGACTGTCTGTGATTGGACGACCCGTACGCCATCCTTTTTCAAGCACACATTCGAATTAAATCCAAAAACGCGAAATTTAAACTGCTTATCCGTTTTGGCGGGCTACCCGTTTTAGGCGGAACTCCCCTACGTACTTCCCTTTGGCGTTTTTTTTCATCCAAATGAAGACAATTCGTTCTTGTGGATTTTTGTAAGTACAAGATTGATAGAACCTAAAAAAGCTTAACCAAGTACGATGCTACACAAGTATGATGTAAGTTGCGGCTGGTCTAGTCGGGAGAACGGCGTCTGCCGATCCGGAGACCCCGGGTTCAAACCCCACATGCACCACTGTATTTTCGAAGTCATATGCGTAATGCCGCTAACTTAAAAACGGTGAAGGAAAACATCGTGTGGAAACCGACATGTACCTAGAACCTTTCGAAGTCATGTGTCATCCACCAACCCGCACTGGGCCAGCGTAGTGGATTATGGCCTTAACTCGCTCCTTGCGAGAGAAAGCCCCGAGTCCCAGCAGTGGGAACATTTAGTGAGCTGTTGATGATGATGATGAAGTACGATGCACTTTGTGGTTATGATATGATATAGGATTAGATTACCTACCTACCTACTAATTCATTTTGATTGAATTCATTCTGGGTGTAGTTGGGAGAACGGCGACTGCGGATCCGGAGCCCCCATGTTCAAATCCCACGCGCACCCCTGTCTTTTCGAAATCATGTGCGTAATGCCGCTAACGTAAAAACGATGGAACATCGTGAGGAAACTGACATGTAACTAGAATCTTTCGAAGTCACGTGTCATTCACCAATCCGCACTGGATCAGCCGGTCGGCGTGGTGGATTATGACCTTGACTCTCTTCTCTCTCCTTGCGAGAGAAGGCCCCGAGTCTCACCCGTGGGAACATTTAGTGGGCTGTTTAACGTTTATGTTGATGTAGTGTTACTACAGTACCTACTTCCCCAACGGAATTAATCTCTAGATTCACCCAACGGGTGATTTATTAGAGAAAGCTTTTAAGCCTTTGGTGTTGTAGATTTTCTTGGGAATGGTCATTACCACTTGCTCTATTTGCCATATTAATTCAACTGGCGCAATCGTATCTTAAGTTTGTTTTAAGATACATTGGCTCGTCAAGAGTCTCTTATTTCACCAATTTCAATATCGTAACATACCTGTCTCATTACGTAGGTAGTACCTACTTGTGCGGTAATGTGTAACGACCAAAAAAAGGGGTGTTATAAGTTTGACGTCGATGTCTGTCTGTCTGTCTGTGTGTGTGTCTGTCTGTGGCACCGTAGAGCCCAAACGGATGGGCCGATTTCGATGCGGTTTTTTTTTATTTGAATGTTAATATCCGTGCGGGTGTTTTTAGCTATGTTTGGTTAATATCGATTCAAGATGGCCGCCTCCACAAAATGGCGGACAAAATATTTCTTGACAACCTACCTCAATATGGGCATCAAACTATCAAACGAAAGGGCTTGACTAGTAGAATACTATACACTATAACAAATTTCAAATCCAAGATGGATGCCACCACAAAATGGCGAATTATATAATTTATTCACAACTTCCTCAATATGGGTATCAAACGGAAGGGCTTGACTAGTAGAATACTTTGCACTATGACAAATTTCAAATCCAAGATGGCCGCTACCACAAAATGGCGAATTATATTTCTTTTTTCACAACTCCCTCAATATGGGTATCAAATGAAAGGGCTTGACTAGTAGAATGTTGTACAGATAACAAATCCAAGGTTCCTTTTTGTTCTTGTTATTTATATTCATTGTTATTATTATTAAGAGCCCATTGTGTCCCAGTGTTGAGCAAAGGCCTCCTTCCATTTTTGTCTGTCTTGACTCAAAGTAGTTTGTCGAGGTGGTCCCGCCATCGCCTATTGGGTCTCCCGCGTCGTCGTTTCCTGTTTGGGTGCCACTGGGTAGTGATCTTAGCCCAGCGATCATCTGACATTCGATAGACATGTCCAGCCCAGTCCCACTTCAATTGCTGGCCTTTTGGGTCATATCAGTTATTCGAGTCTTTGAACGTCTTTGAAACGTATGGTGTTTCTATAAGTATATTCTATATTCATTGAACCTAGCTTTAAAAACAAAGACATGTTTGGAGTCGTTTATATATGGAGTCTTCGCGCTGAAGACAAATAAATGTCTTCCCCAAAAACTGACCAGACCAGATTGACAATATTCTCACGCTGTACGGACATGGAAGTATTTCGGGTCACATAGAAACCTACATATCTGGTCATATCTGTCATACTCATACTGTCAGAGCACCGATAAGTGTTAGGGTAGACGTGTCTAGAGTGGAGGCAACGAATCGGCATTTAAACTCTTAAAGTCATTATGCCGATTATACTATACATATATAAAAAAAAATATAGTTTAAATATTGAAGTCTTTTTACAAGATGTTTTCATTGAACCTGGGTAGCGATTCACAATCCATTCGGTTGCACCCGAATGGACACAGTCGGTAGCGGTCCCGCACCCGAATGGATCGGAATTTGCGATTCTCGACGCCAATCGGGTTGGCGTAGGAATGTCTTTTGGCCAAACCAAAGACAAGCTACTCTATCTAGTTTTCAAATATGGTAGAAATGTTAACTCATGGTAGAAATATACAAATCGTCAAATAACTGTATTTCAGTTTATTTTGAGGTGCTCAATTGCTACCTTGTATTTAAAAATGCATAATAAACAAGTAAATCAAACAATAACCTTAGGAAATTTGCATTTCAAAACAATAAATCATACATTTTCGTACCTACATACTTTTTAGTTGTCAATCTGTTGATGTTGTCAAAGTCAACGGAATCATTCTTTGTTTTGTTTTGAAATCATAAACCTTAACAACAAAAAAGTTTATAGTTTTAACTCATAAAACACTCAATAACCGTAGCAGGCAGATCAATATTAATGTTCCTACAAATGTGATCAATTACCTATTCATTGTCTAAAAGGACTTTTATGTCCAAAACGACCGTGTTGTCGTAGTAACCGCATGTTGCTTAACAACAAAAGTTTATAGTCTTAACTCATAAACCACCCAATAACCGTATCAAGCTGATCAATATTACTGTTCCTACAAATGTGATCCATTACCTATTCATTGTCTAAAAGGACTGTGATGTCCAAAACGACCGTGATTCGTGGTAACCGTGATAATGCTTGAAATGCGAATGTCAAGCAACTTGGATGCAAATCATATGGAAGACTCATAAAATTGTCAAGAGAAGAAGAAAAGAACTTATAATATAATACTCCATACAAGAAGCCAGCAAATGTGATTATACATATGTGTAAAACGACTTGGTGATGTCGCGCTAACCTCAACTCGCATTTTCAAGCAAATTGGATGCAAAGCATATGGGAAAAATCATAAAATTGTCTAGAAGAGAAGTTATAATAATACAATACTCCATACAATAAGCCAGAGAGTTTTCGTTTTCATTGAACTCACATTGACGATGAAGGCAAATTTTCAGTAAAAATATTCACTTACCTACTGATTTCAAACCTATTATCCAATTTCATTTTGTAAGAATATGATATTATATAATAGATACAGTGCATAACATCAGTTGTGATTTAATTAAATTAGTTTTCTCTCTATTTAGGTAGGTATTTTAATAAAATCAATAAATGTTAATTTGGTGAAGAAACATGGTAACTTTTTAATAAGTGTATTAATGCATATTACATAAATAATTAATTTGTCTTGAATCTTAGTATCTCTTATTAATTAAAAATCCTTTTATTGCACTAAAGAGTTGGGATTATCATAATTTGAATAAGTTTAGAAATTACAATATCCCAGTTAGGTATTATGCAGTTTAGTATTGAAAAGTTAACTGAATTAGCTATATTGTATTATGTCTACAATTATAACAAATACTTTAATCATATAAATTAGGAAAATAAAACGTTTGGTATGCACAAAAGTCTAAATGTTTTATTGACTCCGGATTATACTTTAGTACGGAGAGCATTTTATGATTAATTCATTTTACAATTTTCTGTTTGGTCTCTTATTAATAGTTGTTCTCAATGGTAAAAACAGCACGGCTAATACACCATCTCTGTTTTTAAACTTTATTGCTAAATTATGTTGAATATGTATATAGCATCAAAAAATTCTTCAAATTAATTATTAAAATATTTACTGTAATAAATGATGTTTCATTTGAACTTTTAGTTATAATAATAACCTTGTACATTAGTACCGAATAAATTAGATTTACCTTTTATGAAATACCAGGAAACTTTAATGAGGCCATGGCCCAAAGAGTTTACTCATACTTTACCTAAGCGACGGCTTTATGAATGTAGATGTAAGAGGTATTAGCTAACAGGAACATTATATATTCAGTAGGATTAAATAATACATCGTTTGTGATACATGTTACTTTTATTTACAAAACATATCTTGCTCTATCTAAGTCTATAATAGTAATGGAGGACATAGGTAAGTAAATGTTTGTGGAATCAAACGTGTGGTATAATGGCAAGATTCTGCTTACATAATATGTGTACCAGTTCTGCATTGACATAATTGCCAATGTCATAAAGATGTTGAAGTCATGGTTCAGATTGGATACATTATCATTCAGAAGATCGTCTCAATGGTACCTATACCTTCTGGTAGCAGTCCTTTGCTTCATCAAGTATAATGAGATGATCTTAGCATTCCATGGATTCACCGTGCAAGTGCTGAGTCCATCATGTGGCAGAGAGAGAAATCCCGAGTAGATCCCTAGACTTGTGACACAGGTGTAGGTTTAAGGGGCCCCTTTCTGACGTGCATCAACACTCACCTTCACTACTCGTTTTTCTCTCCCTGCCCAGCCAAATCTGATATGAGCCTACTATTGCAGCTTCAGATATTCGTTCTAGTATAGAACTTACTGCACTTCTGGAGAAGCCAAGGCCTTTCAGCAGGTTATAGAGAGATTTTGCTGGTATACCTCTCGCTCCCACTTCTACAGCGTATAAGTTAACTCCACAGCCGTGTTTTGTTAAATCTAAAGCTAAAGTTGAACAGGATACGAAAATACTGTCTGTTATACAAGGACGGATCCAGAGAGGGTCAAGGGGTCATCACCACTCTTAGGCTGGTTCCAGAACCTAGATAGACCACTAATTAAAACACACGCACGCACTTATCGTTCTTACTTGGCCCGACTATGTGACCACCACCTGGGTTCAAATCTGGATCCGCTCTTGCTGTTAGGTAGGTATATCGTATATGACATGATGTCTCGTATCTCCAAAGTTTCTTGGTGGTTTCTTGCCTTTTTGCTCAATCATCACATGTTTCATCATTTCATCTCAAAAAATAAACAATAACAAATCAAGTATGGCAATAATCCATTTCTAGCAATTTTTTAGCGCACAAGCTTAACTTCAAAATCCAAAAATTCTAAAACTATACACATATTATACACTAAAGTAAACAAAAACTCGTTTAGTGGCCATAATCTTACAAACTTATTGAGAAAAACTGAGAAAAATTCAGTAAATACAATAATCTGAAAATCGGATTTAGCTATCCACGATAGAAAAGCTGTCCGAATCTCAACCGAATAGAAACAGCTGGTAGTCGGTTGCAAACGTCAAAAGTAATCGGAATCTCCGTTGTGAATCGCAAATTGCCCAAACCAGTCGGTAGCGGCCCGTTTCCGTGGCTCAGCCCGAACCGAATGGATTGTGAATCGCTACGCTGTTTACAAAAATGTAAGTGTATCTAAATTAAAAAAAAAAAAAAGTGACATAAACTTTGCCAGTGAGATTATATTGGCAATTTTTTGACACTAACGATAAATCTACGAGATGATCAAGGTAAAATATTCCTATTGTATTATTTTTGCTCAAAATAACAGCATTTTTATGCATGCATTTCATTTACATATGTGTAATAATTATGTATTTACACGAAATACGAGGGTCAAACTGAAAGTTCTTAGAAAATCAAAAACTGATTACATTAGCCAGTTATTAGTTTTATTATATCTGACGACGCAGGATGGCCCAGTATTGTTTTAGACACCATGACGTCGGCTGTGCCAATGTCCTTATTATTGAAGTATTCCATTTCACGGATCATTAAAAACACCCAACTTTACTTCAATCAAAATTCACATTTAATCAGCATAGATTACAGGAATTTACAATAGATTAGGTGTATACTGTCCGAGCGCAGACAAGCGACTGTGTGCTCCGCTACAGCGCGCGCCTTTTTATAGCACTGTGGTGGGGCGATCGTAGAGGGGCGAGTGTTGTGAGTCACTTGTTTACGCCCCGTTCGGAGCGTTGTTCGAGAGATGACGTAGCATGTTGCATTTGCGCCGATACGACCATTCTGACCGGCAGTGCGCGCTCTGCACTAGCCGTGTTGTTGATGTTTTAAGCTGTCGAGTATATCTGTAACAAGTGAATGTTTTTCTTTGACTTTGGTATCTTAGTACCTAGATGATTACTGTGGTACTTTGACTGTTGTACTGTTGGTACCTAGATGATGCGTACTGTGGTACTGTGTTGTTGCGTACACTGTGGTACTGTGTTGTTGCGTACACTGTGGTACTGTGTTGTTGCGTACACTGTGGTACTGTGTTGCGTACACCGTACACTGTGGTACTGTGTTGTTGCGTACACTGTGGTACTGTGTTGTTGCGTACACTGTGGTACTGTGTTGTTGCGTACACTGTGGTACTGTGTTGTTGCGTGCGTACACTGTGGTACTGTGTTGTTGCGTACACTGTGGTACTGTGTTGTTGCGTACACTGTGGTACTGTGTTGTTGCGTACACTGTGGTACTGTGTTGTTGCGTACACTGTGGTACTGTGTGTTGTTGCGTACACTGTGGTACTGTGTCGTTGCGTACACTGTGTCGTTGTACTGTGTGTCGTTGCGTACACTGTGTACTGGTCGTTGCGTACACTGTGGTACTGTGTGTTGTCGTTGCGTACACTGTGGTACTGTGTTGTTGCTTTTGTCGTTGCGTACACTGTGGTACTTTGTCGTTGCGTACACTGTGGTACTTTGTCGTTGCGTACACTGTGGTACTTTGTCGTTGCGTACACTGTGGTACTTTGTCGTGTGCGTACACTGTGGTACTTGTCGTGCGTACACTGTGGTACTTGTACACTGTGGTACTGTGTACTGTTGTTGCGTACACTGTGGTACTTGTTGTGCGTACACTGTGGTACTGTACACTGTGGTACTTGTTGTGGTACTTACATGCGTACACTGTGGTACTGTGGTACTGTGTTGTGTGTACACTATGGTACTGTGTTGTGTGTACACTATGGTACTGTGTTGTGTGTACACTGTAGTACTGTGTTGTGTGTACACTGTGGTACTGTGTTGTGTGAGTGATTATTAATTTAGATAATGATAATCAAACATGACCTGAGTGATGCGTTGGTTCATGGGTTTCTTGTTTGGTCGCATTGTCTTGTGAAGTGGATGGTGTAGTCTCATTCACCAATACTGGAGTGTCGTCTTCTCACGCCGATACGGGCAACTGATATTGTTTTTAGGTGTTCTGGTGAAGATATTTCTTTAAGCTGCTTCAATGCATATATTCCTTTCCAATTTTTATGGAAAGTAGTATCTGTGCTTTTTCCAAGTTAAGGCAGGATCCAGTTCAAAACCCAATACTTTGATATAGTTCGATACTTTGCAAATAGTTCCATCGTGTAGTGTTATAGGGTTGGTTATTATTTTGGAGGATATTGCATTGAAGAACATAACATTTGTTTTCTCGGTGTTAAATTTCAGCCCATTAACGTCAAACCATTTTCTGCACTTTTACTCTTTCCACCTTCTAAGTCAATTCTGGGCAAATCATTTACAAATATTAAAAACATAGTGTTACCTAAAGAAGATCCTTGAGGTACACCAATTTCTACTCTTTGATGACAAGATCTTAGGGTATCATTTTCTTTTTTTAATTTCTACTGTCTGCCTACTTTTTTTCCAAGAATGATTTTATGAATTTTAGCGCTTTACCTTTTATTCCATAAACTATAAGTTGCTGTGTCAATAAATCATGATTAACCGAATCAAAAGTCTTTGATAAGTCTAAAACACCGCTGCCATTTTTTTTTTTTCTAATCCCTTCACTATTATTTCTACCAGTTTATGTGCTGTAGATGTTGTCGACTTTCCTCTCCAATATGTGTATTGCGCGTCATCTATAATTTTATGTTTGTTCAGATGTTCCATTATATCAGACTTTGTATCATCTGACATGATAGACTACGATTTTTGAAATAGTTGGCAGTATTGTGATTGGTCTGTAGCTAACCACCAATGATAAAACTCTTTTTCCTTTATATAAAGAAGTAACTCTTGTATTATTTAGTGACGCTGAGTATTCTTCTGATTGAAGTATGCTATTTACGAGAAATAACACATGCTCGCTAGTTTCAGAGTTACGTATTTTATGTTTTACTATTTCCATTAAAATCATTAGTGAAATAGAATGAGATTTAAAAACTTCATTTTTTTTTTTATCTCAACGTGATTGACAGCATCTTGACAGACGGGCAAATTACTTATTCCGAGACTGTTTCCCATAGCCATGAAGTAAACATTAGATCTCATTTCCATTCCTTCGCATTTTCGTTTGTTTCTGCATTCATTACTTTCCAAATTTCTTTTTTTCATGTTTTTGGCGTGATTGATCCTGTTATCAACATACATTTGTTTATTATCTTTGATTTTAGTATCTCTTGCTTCAGTCTTATTCTTTATGATCGCTGAGGTTTCTCGAAGGTTTTCAAAGGATGTTGTTTTGGAACACACATCGCAGTGCCCGTCGATGAGATGTAGTAGACACGCCAATTTGTTCCATCTGATCATCTGGTATGCGGATGTGCGTCCGCCGTGCTATCACACACGATCATACTTGGCTGATGATGCTTCCGCTACCATCGGTCATTCTGAAATTGCTGCTTTAGAGCTTAGGCTTTTCGCGGAGCGTAGACTTCAACTTATCAACTTGATTGCCTGGCTGCCCCATCATCAACCGGTCGCCTCAGGACTTGATCTCAGCGTAGGCAGTAGGGCAGATATGTTGACTGGTGATGGCCTGCCGGCCAATAAGCGAGTACATGGGTGGCTTGGTGGGGGCGGCACTGGCGGGCATTTGGTTAGCACGTAGACTGTGTACGTGGACAGACCAACCCGCAGGCAGGAACGCCTATTGTTGGCTTTCGCTTTCGGTTGTTTTTCTTCGGTTGAGAAGAAACCGTACCGTAAGACTGGGGACTGTCGCACTATCTTCATTGACACATCAAAGTGTGCGGTGAATCTCAGATGCGGTGTTATCAGTAGCTTGAGACACTGCATCAACTTCACCAATTAAATGCTCGCAGAAAGGTATTTCAGTAGCAAGGCATTGCACGTTGGCGGATGAATCCTTTTCTATGATGCTCGCAGAAAGGTATTTCAGTAGTAAGGTATTGCACGTTGGCGAATTTATCCTTTTCTACGAACGCATAATTATGTCATCCAACGGCAGCTTCTTCTCAAGCAGGTTTTATTCGTAGTAGTATTTTTTGCAATTATCTTTTTTTAGCCTCCTCAGGTCCTCAAGAAGCTCAAAAAAATTCGGCTTCTTCAAAACATCTGGATCAATAAAATTCTTGGTCGATGAATTGTCAATCTCACGTGGGCAGAAATTCAAGTTTCTTCGATGCCTCTTCTGATGACGACGCAGGATGGCCCAGTATTGTTTTAGACACCATGACGTCGGCTGTGCCAATGTCCTTATTATTGAAGTATTCCATTTCACGGATCATTAAAAACACCCAACTTTACTTCAATCAAAATTCACATTTAATCAGCATAGATTACAGGAATTTACAATAGATTAGGTGTATACTGTCCGAGCGCAGACAAGCGACTGTGTGCTCCGCTACAGCGCGCGCCTTTTTATAGCACTGTGGTGGGGCGATCGTAGAGGGGCGAGTGTTGTGAGTCACTTGTTTACGCCCCGTTCGGAGCGTTGTTCGAGAGATGACGTAGCATGTTGCATTTGCGCCGATATATCTTTTCAAAATATTGTTCATTCACTTCAATACACCGCTGCATGCGATGGAACCACTGGGAAAAGCACTTTGCCCACTCGTCCTTAGGGGTCTCTTCAATGGCATCGCGATACGCAGCCACCGCTTCTTCAGCATTCATAAACCGCTTTCCTTTAAGTTTTTCTTTAATTTTTGAAAATAAATAAAAATCACAAGGCGCGAGGTCGGGGCTATACGGCGGGTGACCCAGTAATTCAACGTTTGATGTCGCCAAATAGTCGATCGTTCGCTTGGCGGTGTGCGATGAGGCGTTGTCGTGGTGAAGGAGGATCCTACTGCGAGGTCGTTTCTCTCGAACTTTTTCCAAGACAAGTGGCAAACCGTACCGATGCCTAAGCTTGTCCGAATCTGCTGATAGGTCACTCTTTTGTCAGTCTCTATCATACGCCGCACAACACAGATGTTATCTTCAGTCGTCGCCGTAGAAGGCCGTCCTCACGTAAATCATCAGTGAGATTAGTGCGACCACGTTTAAACTCATTAAACCAGTTGTAAACAGTCGCACGAGATGGGGCTTCATCGTGAAAGGCCAATCGTAGTCTATCATAACTTTCTTGTTGACTTAAATGACATCGAAAGTCATAAAAATCATTGCACGAAAATTTTCTCGTGTTAAATTCATGTTGACGTGACACAGACAATTTTCAATTTGCCGCCAAATCGTAAAACAAATGACAAATGAATGAAGTAAGTACCTATATACTCAGTAATATTCGCAAAGAGTTCTATTTTCAAATTATAGAATTATTTTTTTTATTATATTGTTTATAAGTGGTCAGTTCTAAGAACTTTCAGTTTGACCCTCGTATGCAATGAAAATCGAGTTTTTGGCATATTTTTTTTGTTTTATGTGAGTGTATATGATATGATACCATACATTGCTACAGTTAGAGCGGTTCTATTTTGTATATAATAATATACATTGCTACGTTTTGGGTGGTAATGGTCCTAAGTTTTTACTACTTGTGTGAGAATTTGGTGCATGCAAATAACATCAAATTATGTCGAAAATTTACTGTTTCCCTATTTTGAACTTATGATTACACTTGTGCACTAATGTTTGCTTTTTGGTATCATTTTGCCACATTACATGTGTTTCAGAAATATACTAGTTTCAGCGCTAGGCGAATTATACTGTTCAAAAACTCAGATCTTTTAAAAGACTTTGAGACTTTTGACTGTGACATATAATTTACAGGGATTTTGACAAAAAATAAACAAATTGTACCTATGCAAAACAAAGCATCTGCAGCAGCACTGATGATGATGAGATTAGGAGCAATTTGATCATTGTTTTCAACTAGTAAGCTACTAGCAACATACACTGCAAAAGCGAAAATACAAGTACTATTTGGATTACGTATAAAATAGTGGTATTTCAAGAGTAGAAATTGTTTTTTTTCTTATCCCCAAAATTTTCGGCATAAGTAGCAATGTGTATTTTGCTATACATGAATATTATGTTGAGTGAGTTGTACTATATTGTACTGTATTTTTTTAAAAACGGTTACGTTGAGATTTTTTATTTATTTTCTTTGGAGTCCCAATAAACGAATCCCGATACTCTTTTTTGTTTTATCTAAATACTGGTTCGCAACTTTAAGGGGTAGTGTAGGACGCCCTGAAACTCGATGGAATGACGATGTACATAAAGCAGCACGCTGTGGCTGGACAAGAAAGGACGAAAATAGGGCTGAGTGGCGTATTATGGGAGAGGCCTATTTCCAGCAGTGGAACATGGCAGGCCGATGATCATGGATATAGACATAAGTTCGAAACTGGCATAATTAATCAAGTTATTTTCACAAAAATAGAAATAGAACTATATAAAGAAACGCCAAAATTGAACGGAAATGGCTATTCAATATGTATAAGGCAAAGGGCAATAACTGGTGGTAACGATAGGGCAAGGGCAATAAAGTCGAATGGACTAAGAGCCTATGAACGTCAAACTTTTATTTTATGAAATCTGAAAGTTTGTTAGTGTACGCTCCCAACCACAGGTAGAATTGATGTAGGATTCCAACTATAGGCAGGTTCTTTTTATAGTAAAGAGTGACGAGACGACAAGGACATGTGCCTGATGGTTAGCAACATGCCTGCCAGCCTGCCACATATGACCCACACCCAGCTACTGGAGCATCAAGAGTCCAAATCATTACCTAGCACTGTATTGCGCTAGTCACGAGTAATTTCGAAGAATTAGGTATGTAAGTAAATTAGAATTAAGAATTATACATTATTGGCGAAAAGTGTCAGTACCTACTATCACATGCTTTAAGTGAACACGCACAGAAACAGAAACGCCTATGGGCTTACCGGAAAATGACCCACCATTCACATCAGCGGAACTGGAATCAGTACTGAGAACTCTGAATCCGAAAAAAGCTCCCGGTACAGACGGGCTAACCGCTGATATCTGTGAAGCAGCCATACGTTGCGAATGGGAGGTTTTCTTGGCAATAGCAAACAAATGCTTGTCGTTGAAATACTTCCCCAAGCAATGGAAAGAAGCGCACGTGGTCATATTACGCAAGCCCGGTAAGACAGATTACACACATCCAAAATCATACCGCCCCATAGGTCTTCTGTCCGTTCTAGGAAAATCGTCGAAAAGCTTCTGGTAAACCGTCTCCAATGGCATCTCCTCCCAACCATTAGTAGGAAACAGTACGGTTTCATGCCCCAGCGAGGCACTGAAGACGCCCTCTATGACCTGGTAGAGCACATCAAAAAGGAGTAGACAGTAAAGACACCGTACTCTTAATCTCCCTGGATATAGAAGGCGCCTTCGACAATGCATGGTGGCCCACCCTCAAAAATCAATTAGCGAAGAAGAGGTGCCCAACAAACCTCTACGACATGGTAAACTCTTACCTCAGCGACCGTAAAATCAAGGTCAACTATGCAAGAGCAGTCTACGAGAAGGAAACAACCAAGGGATGCGTCCAAGGTCCATCTGCGGACCGACCTTTGAATGTGATCCTAGACTCGTTACTGCGAATGCTAGAAGCAGAGGGAGTGTACTGTCAAGCGTTCGCAGATGACGTCGTTCTCGTGTTTACAGGCAACTCGAATATCATCGAACAGCAGGCGAGCAGGGCGCTGAGCGTGACAGTGGAATGGGGTAAAACTAACAAACTCAACTTTGCAGCGCATAAAACCAACGCGATGCTTTTCACAAAAAGTTGAAATACGAAACTCCAAACATAGTCATGTCCGGCGTCCGGCTCGATCTGGTCGATGAAGTCAAACTGCTAGGCCTACTGATCGACCGCCGGCTCAACTTTAAAGCACATGTGACCGCCCAATGTAAAAAGTGGCGAACATTTATAGACAGCTCGCATGTGCAGCGAAGGTGACCTGGGGATTAAATGGCGAAATCACGAGAACAATCTACGTCGCGGTGGTGGAACCTATCATCATGTATGCCTCAAGTGTATGGGCGCAAGCGGCAGACTTCGAGGAAAACAAGGCTCAGTTGAACGCTATCCAAAGAGGTTTTGCCCAGAAAATCTGTAAGTCGTACCGTACTGTTTCTCTGAAAGCAGCACTTGCCCTTTCCGGTCTGCTCCCTTGGATCTGAGAATACAGGAAGCGGCAAATTTGTACAGAGTAAAAAACACCTCTCCCAAGACTACCTCCACCAGAAGTGGAACTCGAACGAAATGTTAACTGCCTGGACCAACCCCATCCGTCCACGCAGTTATCCGTAGAGTACGAGCTCCTAGAAGACACCTCAATCTTCCACAAGGACCTCAAATTTATACTGATGGCAGTAAAATTGAAGGTAAAGTTGGAGCTGCTCTAACATGGTGGGAGAATGGCAGAGGTCAAGAACTCGACCTTCAAGCTCCACCCGAATGCACAGTCTTTCAATCGGAACTTTATGCTCTGTACCGGGCAACTCAAATGGCGTTAAAGAGCAAGGACCCAGAAGTCAATGTCCTGAGTGACTCCCGATCTTCACTCGAACTGCTAAGTAACCCAAAAACGAGCCACCCCTTGGTTAAGTGCGTAAAGGAAAACATTGGACAGATAAATGCTGAAGGGAGATCTCTTCGTCTTTTCTGGGTGAGAGCGCATGTTGGCACCGTCGGCAACGAAAGAGCCGACGAACTGGCCAAATCGGCGGCACTCACGGAGTCACCCAGGGACTACGAGGGGATCCCCTTGTCCTACGTCAAAAGAAAAATCCGCGAAGAATCGGTCAAGAAATGGCAGGATCGATATGAGACCTGGGACACCGGAAAAGTCACCCAGACGTTCCTCCCCGATATAGCAAACGCATATCGGGTGATGAGAACCACGAAACTGACTCCCTTCCAGGTACAAGCGTTGACGGGACACGGAGGAATAGCAGATTACCTGTACAGATTTAAGCTAAAGAGCAGTCCGGCATGCGAGTGTGACCCCAACCAACCCGAAACAGTCTGGCATGTGCTAGTCGATTGTCCCCGATTCATGGTCGCAAGACATGAGCTCGAATCTATGATCGACAGAAGACTGGTTGTCTCGGATCTCCACAACATCTTAGTAGATCCAGATAACAGAACACGGCTCCTGTCCTTCATGGAGAGCTCATTCCGCATAGCGGCCATGAGAAACTCCACTAATTCAAATACGCGCCCCCCATCACCACCACACCCTGCCCCGCTGTCTGTGGACGCCGCGCGGCATGCGGTTCCCGCCCAACATAACTCCTCGAAGAGCATCTCCGTCAAACAACTACTGGAGAACGCAGACCGAGGAGAAGCAGGGATCCGTATCCGCGGGTGGCTCTTCTTCATGGACAGCAACAAAGAAAGATTCGGAATAAGCTTTTGCTTCGCTTGGGAGCGGAAACGAGCCCGTTTGTCGCCTGGATTGTCTTGCCTGCTCAATGGGAGTACCGCAAAGTCACGATGAAGCGGAAAACCTACGACGCCATGCCGGTGTGCGAGGTAGACGGCCACCGATTTCGGTTGGTGCGATCGAAAACAAAACGATTGCACTAATAGAGTACTCGGAAGGTCGGACGCCTTTCACACAGGCAAGTGCGCTGCTCGCACATCTGAGCAGAAATGCAGGTGAAACACCCCGGGTGATAAGCGTGGATGCGATGGCAATCGAATATTCAAGAGCGAGTGGCAGACCGGCTGGGTTGCATTGAGGCCTCTAAACATCATGAGGTTGTCGTATACGAAGACAGGGAGAAAATCTGAGCTTCCTCAGAGCCCCTTCGCACGACCAAACAAATGCAACTGATAGCTGGGGACATCCTGTTCCTAGTTCGACCATCCAAACCGGCTCCGAAAGAGTACAGCAGAGGGCAGCCGCGGAAAAAGCCTCAGCCAATCTAACTAGCAGCCGAGGCACCAACACGGCGTTCGTGACTGCTTTCAACGCAGCAGCAAGGAGCGTACTCCGAATCACATCCCATTCATCGCCCCCTCGACGTCAAAGACCCCAAAGCAGCTTCACAGCAACAACCAGCCCGAACGAGAGCCGACATGGGACAGGTTGAACCGCCCCGCTATGTCACGGCTTCGGAGCCGCGGAGCCATGCACGCAACGCCTTCATCGAATTCATAGCCACACTGAGCGCGACACGACAACTCAACCTCAAGACCTGCGAAAACATCATGCAGTCCTATAGGCTAGGAAGTGAAAGCCTTTTAAAGGCGAAACTCGAGGAGGCCGAAGCAGCCATTTACAATAATGTCACTTCCCGGGTCATCAAGGGAACCATGACAGGACAGTATATGGCAGCTTACAGTGCAGAAAATGGCTTCGTGACACTGAACGAGAGAGAGACAGAGCGCGCGGAGTGCCTGTTTATGCGACACCACCAAACGACCCAATTGTAGTTACTGCCCGATGCACCAAGATTATGCTGGACGATAAGATCCTAGAGATGGCCAAGACCATCGAAGGGAACGGAAACGTCAAAGCAGATTGGGAAAATTGGGAGGTACCGAGAATACAGTGGGTCAACGGGTTCCAGGATGTGGAAAAACAACATGGGTGATTAGACACTTCGACGTGGACAAGGACGCCATCATCACTACAACAACTGAGGCAGCAAAGATCTAAGAGAAAAGCTATCGCACCGAATCGGAAACCTGGTCAAAACCAGAGTGCGAACCATGGCTTCTGCTCTGGTAAATGGTTTCGGTAGAGAAAGTTTCAGTCGCCTCATGGTGGACGAAGCTCTCATGAACCATTTTGGAGCCATTGTGATGGCTTCAAGGCTGTCTGGTGCTGGTGAAATTGTCCTCATTGGAGACGTCAATCAGTTGCCTTATATCGACAGGGAAAATCTCTTCGAAATGAGGTATCATCGCCCGAACCTGGTAACAAAGATCAGCCAGGAGTTGCTCTGCACACATCGAAACCCAATGGACGTCGCATATGCACTGAGGGAAATATACTCCGGTATGTACTCTTCAGCGTCCCGTATAAAGTCCCTAGAACAGAGAAGATATAAGGGAGCGCAAATACCCAACACCCTACCAAATACCCTCTTCTTAGTTCACACTCAAGAGGAGAAGGAGACCCTGACAAACCAGGGTTATGGGTCAGGCACCGGGTCACGCATCCTTACTATCCATGAAGCTCAAGGACTAACATACGAGTCGGTAATCGTAATCAAAACCAAGGCAAACATGAAGCTGCACGAGAGCGTGCCCCATGCGGTAGTGGCAATCTCACGGCACACGGGGACCTTCACATATTACGCTGACGACACCGACGACGCCATCGGTCGGTTCGTGCGGCGAGCGTGGGCTGCATCACCGAAGACCATCCGCGATTTTAACCTACAGATGGCCATCAGGGACAGAAATGCGGCCGTTGTGGAGGCTCTGGGCCGGGAGGAGGCAGCTTAGGCAAATGACAAGGCAAACACTCGATGTCGAGTCGATTACTAGCGGAATCCCAACCGGTAGTGATCGGCTCTACAGACGAGCACTAGAATTAGATTTTAAATGTACCCAACTCCCTCCTATTTTCCTCTTCTTCTCCTTATCCAAGATATGTGTAAAAAACGATAATTGTAATGACAAAGATCACGGACCCCGGAGTCTGTGGAGTGGCTAATTTAAATAATAAAAAAAAAACATGCTTTAAGTAGTTTATATGTGTAGTTTACTCGTATACTCGTATTAACATTTTTAGTGTTAATTGTAGTCACCGAGCCAAATTTTAAGTTTGTGTACCTACTGTGTATTCTGAAGTCGCAATTGAAATTGAAATACCTATACAAATTTACTAATAAAACAAACTTCATAGTGGCCTATTGTTTTTTGATGTGGTTATAAGATATAATATTATTAAGATCGCGCTAGCAAACTTTCGACTCTAAAAACGTAGGTACTGAAGTCTGACAGACACGGCCTCTTGCACTAGAATGGGCGAAGCCAAAAAAAGCAATAAAACCATAGACAACGTAACGGAACCTCGAGTGAAAGCGATCAAACCGCCACGCACAATGTACTCCCGGTTTCCACACCATTACCGCTGAATATGGCAATTCAAATGAAATCATTTACCATATTTGCCGTATTATTTTCATTTCATCCCCCATTTTCCCGCCTAAACTGTTAGCTCGACCAATTTTTTAACTGTAGCCAAAATAAATTATTGAGAGAGAAGGGAGCGGACAAACATGGAATAGAGACATAAAGCCTGCTCTACACAGAGATTACATTATATATCTTAGTTTGTCTTTCAGAAATATAATTTAGATATTATTTTTATTAATTTCAACGTGTAGGACCTGTTGTACGTTGGATAGACCAGTACCTAGAATTTTTGAATATTTGAGAAACTTTTTTGAATACTTACCTATATTTATATAGTTTAGAGTTTTCACAAAAACTTGAAAGATATATAACAGCTAACTCATGTCGCTTTTTGGCTGTTGGTGTGCGCACGTATTATAAAAATGTAACTCTCATATTATGCCAAGAAGTAGGAAAACGATATGTTACTCTAATGTGGCGTTTTCCAGACGCAAAAAGACTTGTCAAAGATAGTTCTAAATATTGCCAAGAGTGACACCCCTGTTGGTTTTTGTGAAATTTCTCTAACAAAATAAAACAGTGGCGCCACCGACGGAGAAATAGGGAACTTTGTTTGACAGGTCTTTTTACGTCTTAAAAACGCTATTGCAAGTAGAAAGAAAAATAGGTATGTATGGAATTACGTTTTATTGTATAACGTTACGTCCTCTTGCGTCGTCAACGCGCCACTCACATAGTTCGTATGATTTATGACAGATGTCGCTGTTTTTGCTTGTATTAAGAAGTTTTCTAAAAAAAATTCAGTAGGGCGCATCCCAAATTTGGAACACAGTTATATCACAGTCTGGAATAGGCAGTAGATAGGTACATAAGGTACTTTTTAACACGGGAAAGTAATGGGAACGGCAATTACGCGTGTAAAACCAGAGAGTGCTGCTAGTTTATCATACTTTTGCTGGCGTTTCTATAATAGCCTTCGTACTTCGACTATTCTATTTTCTTTACGATTTTTCTACATCTTAATTGCGTAACCCGTTTTTCGACTTTCTAAGGTTGCCTGCAAGATATGGAATTTAGCGATAAAACCACCAACTTATCGCACTAGTTTTAAAGTTTATCGTTAATTATTTTTGTGTATCCACTACTTTTGATGTGTCAATAAAATGTACCTATATATGTATCTATCAATTGATCGAATTCTTAAGATAAACTATTTTATCGTGCAGCTTTTCTAGGAAGGCCGTAAGCCTAAATCTGAAAAACTGTTTATGTTAGAAAGAGACGGTTATACTTCACAACGTTCGTCCTACACCCTCTTCACCTCTCATCTGCCCCTGCCCTGCCGTTCCACTTCAAGACGGGCCCGAGAGCTAAGCTCCCATTTTATTGTCACTTACACCTTGGCTAAGATTTCTTTACACCTATTTTCGTCTCTAAACTAAAGCAGACTTTATCACAAACACATAAGGACTAAAATAAGAGCGTGTACAAAATGTGATGGTTAAAGTAAAGTTGTCTAAGGAATATACAAGACAAGTAAATTTTGAATCAGCGCCATGATTAAAGAATCAGACGCTGAAACGATTGCTTATAAAGTATTAAGGTAAGATGCTTATTTCAGATTGTCCGAGAATATTTGATAATGATGTCGTATCGTATTGTTTCTTAAAGTTGACTGGTGAAAATTCTCGAGGATTTTCAATTGAAACGAGTTTTCACTAAGGCGTTTTCAGAATGACAGATATAATAAGTAATTCATTTTCTAGGAAAAAACACAAACCGGTTTCAATTTCAAATTAAATTCAGGCTTTCCACCAAATACCTACTAGGAAGCAATCACTATGTCATCGAGGTATACGAAAGAAAATTTTAGTTGTTTTTTGTTCATATTTCGAAAACCACTACGATTTCAATAAAATTTACATGAGACCACTTTCTAAACTGTCATCTACCAAACAAAAAAAGAAATTGATTCCCAATTGGCCGAGATATCACGTAAAATACCTACATATAAAGTATACCTACTACGTAGTATATGTAAACTCTTTGCCTACAAACAAAAAAACATACCACCTCCTTAAGAACCTCCTTCTTTTTTAAGTCGGTTAAAATTTTAGTTTATTATTGCCGTATGATTATTAAATTTCTCTAACACATTTTTTTTTAATATAGGTTGTAGTATTGCGCCATTCTATTTCAATTTGTGTATTTAAATGTCTTTGAATGGACACAAACACTGTATATTCATACCTAATCGATAAATATGTTGGAACTATTTCAAAATTGTAACATGTTATAAGTACTCTATACTTACATAGTTTATACTTACTTACAATAAAGCATACTTACTCTATTCCATTCTTCGTGGCTTAGTGGGTAGTAACTCTGCCTGCGAAGCCGATGCTCGTGGGTTCGATTCCCATCCAGTGCAAATATTTGTGTGATGAATTCAAATATTTGTAATGTGTTTGGGTGTTTCTATGTAAAGTAAGTATGTATTTACAATTACAATAAAAGTATTATATCAGCTATTTGGCCGCCACAAGCCACAAGTATGTGAAATTTGGCCGCCACAAGTAGCACAAGCTTCGCTTAGTTTGGGGTCGGACGGTGTTGTGTGTGAATTGTTCACCAATATTTATTTATTTATTCTGTTTTGTTCTATTCTGATCTTATCTGCCCTGCTCTGCTCTACCTCTGCACTGCTCTTTTTTTTAACTAATTTGGCTTTCCTCGAAGTTTTTCCAGGTTTATTCGGTCGTGAAAGACGCTGTAATTTTTTTGAGCAAAATCGAATCGGTATAGAAATATTGGAGCTTAATCTGTTTATGGATCGAGAAGAAGGCCCAGTTAATGATAACTGTAGGTAACAATTTAAAATTAATCTAAAATCAATTTATCTCTCGTACCTACTCAATAGTCCAGAAAGACAGGACTGCGACGGCTGAATGACTTTCGCATTTCGTCAGTTCTTGACATAAAGCGAGATGATGATTACCTTATTAGTAAATGATTTAGCAAGGTGGTCAAATGACGAGATAAGCTAATTTATTACCCGCATTCTTGAAAAAAAAAAATCTTATCATTGAAAACGCAGGATGCAAATTAATAAACTGCCGTTACTATTGTAAACAATCTACATCAGAAGATTGGGAGAGTGAAGCAAACAATATTTAAATGAACGTTAAAACATTTAATATAACCTTAGTGACAACAATCATCAATTAGTCAAACAAAGACACGAAGGCAAACACAGTATGTCCGGCGTGGCCGGCGTCAGGAGCAAATGTGCCTCCCTTCTCTCTCGACCCACTACTTAAAACCCGTTTTCGTCGCACGATGTTGCCACGCCATGCACCTTTTTCTTGCTTTTAAACGGGGTTGCTAACACGATACATATTATTACGATACTATAGGTATTTAATGCTTTTGGAAAGCTTGGCAATTAAACAATACAACAACATTACAAAACTTGGCTTAAGCTCGTTTTGTCTTTTTGAGTTTGACATCGAAAAAATCACTTTCTGATTTGACTTTATCTTCATAAACATTTGAATGCATCATCTTTTCAGATTTGTGTAAGCGTGAATACGGGGCTAAGTGATGTTAGGCAAAGTTGAGCCTAAATCGAGTTAAGAATACGGCAGTTATTTCCTTGGGTAGATACCTACTTCTAATTAGGCTAGTTCGATTGCATATTAGGTTTTCCTCAGAAAATGTTATCAGAAGTGTTTCTTTTTCCAAATTATCCTTTCTCCTCTCGGGCTCGATAACGATTATTGCGTAATCGAGTTCCGTGCGAATAGCCGAACGAATTATTCAATTAATCGAGTATCGGTTGAATTACAGGTGCAGAGTTATCGCATTACTCCCGAAACTTGAATGCAAAAGCCACTATCGATTCGCAAGTATAAAGCTTAAGGAAAGTTTTAGTTTCGTTATGCTACCAACGTTAAAGATAAGTTAGTTTGTCGTAATTAAATGTGAGCTCGCCTCTGCTGAGTATTGTCTTATTTTCGAATTGAGTTTTTCCCTAGTGGTGGAATTCGTGGGATGTTTTGGGTTTTCTGAACACAATTTTAGGGTTCCGTGTAAAATGTTATATTTTAATTAAGATTTTGATACCTGCCCTTCTGTCGAAATCATTTTGAGGCGTAAACATTAGCTGAAAATTAAAAACTTGATATTATTTAGGCTTTTTTTACGTGGAGGAAATGCATTTAGGTCGGGTTATCTGTCGGTCGGCTGGTCTCAGTGGCCTGCGAAGTCGAGGGTCGTGGGTTCGATTCCCACCCAGTGCAAACATTTGTGTGATTTGTGTTTTCGTTTGTTTCTCTTTTACTCATTCCTCCTTTGGCAATTCAACTTTTTGTGGGTTTTGAGCTCCTCGTATTATTTAGAGTTGCTGCGTCTCTTGCGTGTCCTAGCTGTTATTCTATACATAATTCTAAGATCTTCAACGCAGTCTTTCCATAACTTTTTGGATCTCATACGATGGATTTCCTATCTTTCTATGATCCACTTGGTAATGGCCATTGACCATTACGCCTCTGTACAGTGGCGTAGCGTGCCGTGGCGGGGTCCCGTATAATAATTAATCATTTGTTTGGGGGCCTTCACAAAAGGTACAGATTCCTAACAAAAAAAATGTAATTTCTTTAAAATGTTTACCAACATTTCAAATTAAATATAACTTTTAAACTTTACTAAAGTAACAAAACTTAAATAAAGCTTTACGCGAAAAAAAAGCTTTTTGGCTTTTGTCATTTCTGAAAAATAATAATTTGTTAGTGAATATTAATTTTGTTACGCACATCGGGGGCCCCGTAGCCCGGGAGCACGTAAAATTGATATTACAGATACGGCATCTGTACCTCCATTTGTGCTATAGGTATGACCGGCCAATGTATGCCTTTGGAAGTTACGAAATTACAGGTTCGTTTCCTTGTTGATTGCCTGTTTGCATCTGTATTATATGTTAAATTATAAGATTAAAACGGCGAACGAAAACATCGTGTGGAAACCTACATGTACCTAAAATCTTTCGAGGTTATGTGTCATCCACCAACCTGCACTTGACCAGCGCGGTGCATCATGGCCTTGATTCTTTCCTAGCGAGAGAAGGCCCCGAGTCCCAGCGGTGGGAAAGTTCAGTGTGATGTTTAAGCTGATGTAGGTAATGCTCTGGTACTAGACTGGTGCATACGCAGTGTTCAGTGTACACGAATACATATTGTACCAAAGAGTTTACATATACTACGTATAGAGTTAGATTTTCCGCACGGTTCTTTTGTGTCAATCGTAAGGAGATGACGTCCATACTTTCTATGGCAACAGAGTGATGTGCCACGATAAAAGTACGACACTTTCACAAGAGCAACAAGGTAAGAAAGATGCTACCCGTGCTTTCGGTGTAAAGGGTTTGTGCCAACTCTATACGTAGTATATGTAAACTCTTTGTATTAGATAACACATCTTATGAACTTGACCGTGTGGTGTGGATGTTAGGCGCTTGGAATCTTGGGAGTTCGCATTATCGATATGCATAATAGCTCATAACTGTAGCTACAGTAATATTATAAAGCTGGAGAGCTTGATTCTTTGAACGCGCTAACCTCAGGAACTACTGAAGCGATCCCAAAAAATATTTTACTATTGGATGTTGGATAATATATTATGTGTGTGTACGTGATCCCTAAATGCTATAGGATAGGATATCTATTTATGTAGGTAGGCCGTGGCGAACCGTTCATTTAACTACAGGTGACATTATTATTAATAAATATAAATTAGTGTTGATCATTACTGTAATTCTGTTTTAAGTTTTCCCTTCTTTTGGCAGTCCCAGCGCACAATTATTTTTATTTTCAAGTAAAAAAACAAATAGTGGACTGGGACTGCCTGTCTGGGACTGAATGTTCACAACACTCCCCAATTTTCCTTTTCTTCTCCTAATCCAAGAAATTTGTAAAAAAAGATAAAATTGTAATGACAAAGGTTAATTTACTATTAAGGTAAGTCTAGTTAGTATTCTAATATTACAAACATATATATTAAGAATAGAGGTAGATATAATGTAACGACTAGCAAGTAAAGTTTCTGTAGTGGTAGGGCTCTTGGCATAGTCCGCCTGGGGAAGTACCACACCTTTGACAGTTATTCTACTGCCAAGCAGTATTGTGCAAACAGTACTGTGTTCAGGTTTGAGCGAAATGTTTCTCTTCGAGAAATAGCTACGGGTCACTGTGCTGTTAGAGATATAACATCTCGTCTCGTCACTCCTTATTAAAAAAAAAAAAAAAGGGAAATCTGGGAAATTACGACGAGATCTCTGTACTGCAGTGCTAGTTGATGATTTAGACTCTTTATGTTCTAATAGTTGCGTGTCACTGTGCCGTTATGTGGCAGGCATGTTGTTTACCATCAGGCACATGTCGTGCTCGTCTCGTTACTCTTTATTTAAAATAAAAATACTCGTAAGTAGATATAAGTGATAGTTATCACTTAGGTAAATTACGTAGAAAGTATTGCATGTTATGAGAGACGAGACACCTATGTAGGTATCATATGCATGTAAAAATTTAAAGGGGTAGGTACCTACTTGTGAACTGAATAAAGTGTATCTATGCGCTTAATTTATGCGGATAAGAGTAGGTGAACCTAATTATTTATGAAAGAAAATTAGTAACGTTTTATTGCTCTAGATCATACATTTCATATATTTTTTCACACACATAACGTATTGCCATTGGTTCGCCTACTAGAATCTAGATCTACATTTCGATAAATAGACTCATTATTATTAGAATCTACTACTACTTATAAATAGACTCATTACCTGGAAAAGATGGAAGAGTTCACTTTTAGAGAAAAGAATACTTTTTGTGCTCATAATGTTTTATGTGTTATATTTATTGTAAGCTTTGTTTATGGTGCCAATATAGTGTAATTATTGTATTGGTTCCATCGATCGTATCTAGATCATGAAATTCAGTAGGTAGCTGTAATAAATATAGGTATGACTTTTGTCTCATAAGTAAGCAGTTGACAAAATATAATTTGGTCGCCAAGTCTCATTCCAATCCCGTAATGAAACCAAAGTAAATCTCATTACCATCCTCGTGCTAATCCACGTCCACTTAATTCGACTTTTTTACCCAATCTTGCCTCAGCATGCCGTCAAAAGTATTTCCAAACGTATAAATAATTTACGAAACGAGGACATAAAGTTTGAGCGACCCCCGCATGCAAATCGAGTTGAAACGAAGTGTCCAACCGCGACTCCGTCTCGCTCTTTCAAGCTCCCAGCAAAGCGAGAGATCGGTTACATTTGTTGGTGAGGGAGCGAGAGGGGAATAATCGGTAGTTGCGTTCGGTTAAGTGAATCAGTGCCCGCTTCGCTATTAAATCAGATCGGGAGGGGGGAGCCAAAATGCTACACGGGTGGGGTTATGTTTTCCGAGGGCGGTTTCTGAACGATTGCCTGCGACGGTGGCAGTCGAGTCGCGACAGTCGACAGGGATAGTCGCGTCGCTCGCGAGTGTAATATGACAGTGACAGCGCGGTGACCGCGCGTTTCAACACGGAGTTGGCGGGAAAACTTCCCGCCGAAAACAACAAAATATTTTCGGACGCTAATAAGGTTGGTTTTTCTTCCATTTCGCCTAATAAGTGCGTACGCAACGGAAATTAAATACATTTATGACACAAATCTCATCCCGGAAATCCAAACATTTACTTTGGGGTTAAGTCAATAAAAATCGTAAATTTTTTGTCTCTTGAATTTTGATAGAAAGTCCTGTTGTATGTTATAATTTAGAATGTTTTTTCGAATTCAGAAAGATAGCATTGAGCTTAAATCAAGTTTTGAAAAAGTTCATTTTTAAACTCAATTTCCTTGAATAATTAAATCAAAATACATAACTATTTACACACCAGGAAGGCAAAACAAATTACTCGTATAAGAACTTTTAAAACTCTACAATGTCTAAGAAACGATTTCGCAGTAGTCCGTAGCCCCGTAGATGCCCGT
The DNA here is from genome assembly GCA_017562165.1 of Ectropis grisescens. Taxonomy (NCBI): domain Eukaryota; kingdom Metazoa; phylum Arthropoda; class Insecta; order Lepidoptera; family Geometridae; genus Ectropis; species Ectropis grisescens. The sequence continues at coordinate 4,500,028 of CM029769.1, forward strand.
AGCATCGTAGCGCTACAACTAATTTAAATTAAGAAAAGATTTGGACGCATTTGGTATTCCAATACATTAATAGTTTTTTTGTTATACAAGAGTGCAAAGTTGATTTTTAACCGCGTGCTCAATTTTGATGACAAAGCAAGCAAGCAAGCAAGGGAATCAAAAGAGCACAAGGTGAAAAATCTTTGCACTCGAGTGCAACACGTAACTTTTCATTCCACCTCAGCGAGGAAATTACTAAATGCAAATTTTTAAATGTTTTCGCGCTAAGCAAATTAAAAAAAAGTAAGTACACCAAGGAGGTTCCGAGTCTGAGTTTTTAACATATAAAAAAAAATGTAAGATGCTTTCGGCACCAAGGAGGTAGAAATAAATAGGTTGAATTATGTTTTGAATTCAAAACCTCAGTACACACGATGTTCTAAATTCAAATTTACTTTAACCTCTAGAGGGTAAAAACGACTTTTGCGCCCTGATATCGAGGAGCAAAAGTACTCTTTCCGAGCTGGTCGGATGAAAATATTTTTACTCGAAATTATTTATACACATAATATTTTATTTAATACTTATTGATAAATGTTAGGCAGTTGAAATTGCAGGTTAAGCGATATTTTAAATTTTATACCAGTTTTAAACAGCTCAGTTCCGACTTGAGCATATACTTATGTACTGGAGAAGTACCACACCTTTACCAGTTATACTACCGCCAAGTAGTAAACTGCAAACATAACTGTGTTGCGGATTAAAGGACAATATTTCCAGAGAAATTACAGGGCTTGGAGATATAATATCTTAGACCTCTGGGTGACGATTGCATTGCAATAGGTAATGATTTATGAACTCTTTATAGTCCAATAGCGGCGTGTCACTTGTCACTGTATTGTTATGTGGCAGGCATGGTGCTTACCATCAGGCACATCTCCTGCTCGACTCGTCATTCTGTACTATAAAAAAGTACGATAACACTATTAAATTGCCTGACAAATTTTATAAATAAAGTACGGCTTTTTGTAAAATATTCATTTTTTCTTATATTTTTAAGGAGTTAAATTCATTTGGCTTTCATGTCAAATTAATTTAATTCCAACGAGAATATCAATAAGATATCATTTTAGGTCATAAAAAAATAATTAAGTCGCAGAAAGCAGACAGACAGACAGTCAGACAAACTCTTGCTTATGAACACCAGTAAATTACAAACACGTAAACAATAAAAACAATAACTTAATATCCTAGTGCCATAAATGGCGGCCTTATCGCTAAAAGCGATCTCTTCCAAGTAAAAAAAGTTTAATAAGAAGTTAAAATTTAAGTATAATTTAATATTTTTTTGAATGAAGTTACGGCAGAGTTTACGGCAGGCGTGGAGGAAATAGGGGTTTGCTGAGGGACCCAACTGAAACAAACGGGAGACTAAAACCATAATACAAATATATTAATAACGGCAATGAATTAAGTTTTTTTAAAATTGTTTATATAATTAATAATTGTCGTAAAAAATAATACATAAAGTACATGTTTTTTTTTACTTAATAATTAGAATTACAATTTTTTTTTTTTTGTTTGATTTTTTTATTTTAATACGTTGTCTGTTATATAATAAAATATGGAAAATCCTAATTACTTTTATGTACTTAAAAAAAACAATTAGCAAATTAAAAATATCAAAAAATAAATTGACAGTATAATTGTATCAAAACATAATTATTATACTCGCATAATGCTTGACAGTTTTCTGTACGATAATTATTATAATGCATTGAAGTCATTATTTTAAGCTTTGAAAACGTATACAAATTGTATGCTCTTTCTTTTGTTTTTACTTTTTATTAATTGACGTGTAAATTGTACATTTATGAATAAAGAACTTTGACTTAAAAAAAAAAAAATGCATTTAAAAATTAAACGCTATATTTTTTTGCAAATTGTGTTTTCTTCTATATTATCCGAAGGAATTTCGTTCCTAGTCGACCTTCTACCGCCTAACGCAAACGGTTTTCGCTTTGCTATTGCGGTCTCTATCATTTCAAGCGGAAAGAAAAGAGAGAGGAATGTCATCGCTAAGACAAATCTAGTTAGGCGGTAGACCGTCTGGTATCTCATGACACCACATCTTCTTTCTGATATAAAATACTCCGTTTAGATCTAGATTTTTTCCGACCGCATTTCATAGAGTATGCAACTGATCTGCGTGATCTAATACCGCTTCGCCCTTTTTTCTAAAAGGCTTACAAGCAGCCTTTCAGAAAAAAGGGCGAAGCGGCTCTAAAAGTGACATCGTTTCATGGTCGAGGTTTCAAAGACGTTAGGTCTAAGCAGGAGGTTAAACACCACTTTTCTAAAGTAGAGTATAAGAATAATAATAAGAAGGAGATAATAATGTCTAGGATAAGAACGTCTAAGCTGTGGAATGTGTTGCCTAAGTCTGGCCACAATCTGGGTGTCTTCATGTCGAGAATAAATGTATATCTTGTAGGCAAGCACGCTCTATCATGGACCGTATCGTGCTTACTCTGGCGCAATGTCGGTACAGTGTAAACCTTATACCTAATAAAAAAATACTATCTCTTTTCACAAAGTAGGCTTAACTTTGAGTTGGCTGTTTACGCTTAAGTTGTGTTTTTTTGATATGGCTTTATGACAATCTACCTCAGTTTTAGCTTCTGATACCTAAAGGATTTTGGGTTAATATAATCGTTTTATCTGTAGATCAATTAAAAAAAACTGGGTCAATTTTTTTTCAGCGTAGGATTTCTTTGTTATTTCCAACTCTTATTATTTTTTCGTTAGTCCACCGTAACGGCAAATATTTTGTGAGAAATGTAACTATTTATCTACTTATAGGTATGATTGTAATAGGCATGTCGACTTATTTTTGTTTTAACGTGTAATCAAAAGGCTACTCGATAACTGAAACATAGGTGAAAGAATTACTTTGTTATCTTAAAAACTTCCCGTGATTTCACAATTTTCGACTCTCCCAAAAACGCTTCATACAAATCTCTACAGAAACGTGACGTCACAGTGTCATATTTTCTATGCGTCGCGCGTAAAGTTTGTATGGTAGCTATATTAAAAATTGCATTTAGGAAACTGGTTTCATAACAAAAGTCACTTGAAATTGAATGGTTTATCCAATGTTAAATACATTTTCTGATAATTGCGTACTCTTAAAATGGACTTGCCCATCTATCTATCTTTGAATGATCATAAAGTAAGTTAAACTAAAAAAATTACAAAATTAAAATTGGTACACATTTTATTATATTTAAATACTGTCAGTATATCAAATAATTTAATATAATTGCAGGACCTGTCGTCACGCCTATTGTATTTACTGTAATGAGCAAAACAAACCGAGAAACAGATTTCATAACTTCATAAGACTCCCATTTTTCAATGTTGTAATGGGATAAATCGCTGTAAGCAGTAACGTCGTCTTTTATGGCACTAAGTACGTAACTACATGTTTTTTTCTTTTGTGCTATTTTTTCGTTGTATTTCATATGTGGCGTGCATAATAAAGTGTTACCATCAGTTTCTATGTCAGTTTAGTTTAATGTCACAATTTTGGGTCCCGTTGATCTCTGTTACATGTTAATAAGACGGCAGTTAGATTCATGTTTGAGACAACGTGCGTCACAATGCACGCTCTCAATCAGTGTAACGCAATAAGCCCGCGCGTACAATAAGGCCAATCTGAGGCCAATCAATTGTATTGAAATGCAATCGCCACGGCGCCCGCCGCAATTGAATATGGCGCTTGTACTTTGGACATAATGCTGATGGAAAAAGTTCTAAGCATTTTATACGGTTACCAACCGTGTGGGGATCTCCCAGCGGTAACATTTTGGCAAACTTTGATCCGTATCCTACCTTAGAAGTTGTAAATAATAAGCTAGCGAGAGCGTCACGATTGCATCTTTATTTGTTCGTGAATTTGTTGATACTATGGAAACTAACGTATTAAATGTTCTCAAAAAATAAATACCAGTTTAGATATTTGAGAAACATCCTACAATCTTCTTTGGCTCCGAATTGAAAGAAAGAAATAAATAATCTACACTAATATTATAAAGATGAAGAGTTTGTTTGTTTGTCTGTTTGAACGCTAGGATCTCGGGAAGTGCTGGTCCGAATTGAAAGATTATTTTTCTATTGGATAATCCATTTATCGAGGAAGGCTCTAAGGCTATAGAAAATAATGCTACTATTAACAGAAGCGGAGCATGAATCAAGAATGTAACAAAATCGGGAAATATTCCTTTTTGAGAGTTTTCGTACGTTTCGTGCTTTGACATGTCCACATGACAGCATGTGTCTAAGATTGCGTCATTGAATAACACAGATTACATACCTCTTGAATATAAAACCTTTGCTAATCTATGAGTTGGTACGACCAATTTCCGACAGGTGGCGTAGCAGGTAGCTGAAGAGGTGTTTTGTTTGAAAGCGATATCGTCAGGAATGACTGAACCGATTTCCAAAATTTTTTTCACCGTTGGATATGTGCGGGATCTCGATGAGTGCTATATATGTTCCACGGGCGAAGCCGGGGCGGACATCTAGTAATTAATATAAGTATATACCTAAGTTTTTTTAATACTTAAATTGTATAGGTAACCTAGTGTCGGGACGATCAGGACATGTGCCTCATGGTAAGCAACACATTTGCTCATAACAGCACAGTGTCACGCATCTATTGTAACATGCAGAGTCAAATCTTTATATAATTAGAGATTTTTTTTGTAAACATTTCTCTTCAAACCGGTACACAGTGATGTTTGTAAATTACTCATGCGTGGTAGAATAGCTGGTTTAGGTATGCTTCCGCAGACGCACCCTGCAAATACTTGTGTATTGATTCGGTGTAGATTTTAAAACTTCGATACTGCTACGAATGTGCTACACCGCTACAGCCTTCTGAAACGCCTTTGTTGTTTAGCTACAACGGCAGCTACGTTACAACGAGGAGAGCAGCTCACAACACATTGGCTTAACTGACTTACTATAATCTTAATCTTTATTTGCATTTATGGGTAGTAAATTAAAAAGATGTATACATAACAACAAGACCACTATAATCTACCTTTCGGTATGCAAACTTACATTTTAAAATAAAAAAGCTATGATTTTCACTAAAGTCTCTGAGGACAAAAAAATCTCTGCTGTTCTACACAAAATGCCATATATCGGGACATGTTTTTTGTGACGAAAACTTCTTCAGCGGCATTGAATAGTCACTTTTTGTATAGGAAAGTCTTATGGGTTCGCATCACCGCGGTGTAGCGTCGGAGCGGCGGCAGAGCAGCGTAGCGAAACTCGCACGTTAGACGCTTTTTAGATGGGTAAAATCTCGTAAGTTCGCGTTACGCGTAAAAGCAGTATTTTGTTATAAGTAACTTTTTGTTTATTTTTAAACTAAGTGCAATAATGAGTTAAAATATAATAATCAATAATCTATCTATCTATTTCCGTAGCTATACAGGTGACGTGTTGTGCAACGTTAACACTGTTTTATACTTAACTAGCTGTACCCTGCCACGCTTCGCTGTGACACATTGTAATGCAAAAAATAGATAAAAACCATCCTTGATGCGGATTATATATAATTCTAAAATTTCAGCTCGATCGGTGCAGAACTTTTTGAGTTTTTGAAGCGTACACAAACCAACATAACATTTTTGATATATAGAGATTGAATTTAAGTTAGTTCACTTCATCGGCAGTTCCTATAACTGGCAATTTTTTTTTCAGCATTTTAGGTTAGATGTTTGATAAATGACTTTCGACTTCGTATAGGTACTCTGCGAAACCCTGTACATAAATCGGTTGCAAAATACAATGTAACGTGTGCGTATAAACTCGATTATATACACCAGATATCCCGGTTAAGCAAATTATGACTGACAGGTGCATGTAGGGCTGTCACTTCAATATGAATGACACAATTTCTCAAAATAGTGTCCAAAAATGGCCTCCCATAAAAACTCTTAGTTAGTCGTTTTAACTCTTCAAAAGTTATTGTGCAGTTAAATGTAGCACGATATGTGATGTGCTTTTTGCTCCTATTAATTCTATTTACGTTAACTCTCATATTAAATCGTGGTTTTACCTGCGTGGTTCTCGTTTTATAATATTCCCACGACAATAAGTAATACATATGTGTATATGTCACCATAACATTTAAGATATAATAAGTTAAGATTATAATCCAACGAGGTCAGATTATAAACTGACATAATATACCGCGGGATCACAATCACACGCTTTAGATTACAATCTTTTTTTTTAAATAAAGAGTGACAAGACAAACAGGACATGTGCCTGATGGTAAGCAACATGCCTACCACATAACAAGTGACATGCAGCTATTGGAACATGAAGAGTCAAAATCACTAACTAGCACTGCATTCGTCACCCAGAGATCTAGAAGATGTTATATCTCTAAACCCTGTAATTTCTCTTGAGACATTGCCTTTCAAACCGGAACATAGTAGTGTTTGCATATTACTGCTTGGTGGTAGAATAACTGGCAAATAACGGTGTGGTACTTCCCGAGGCGGAGTCTGCCAAGAGTCCTACCACTGCTAAACACAATACATATCACAATAAAATACAGATCAGACGGTGTTTATAATTTATTTTGACGATGACATACACGACATTTTATTACTGTATACGCGTTAGATTATAATAGGTACATGAAATTGTTATCTAACGGTAGGTTATATAGGTTAGTTTATAAACTGACGCCGTTATTTATAATCTGACAGTATTTCTAAATTTACTGTGACATATCCATATAAAATTTCTAGACGAAAAATCCGACAAATAACTTCTAGAAATCCTCTCAGTCAACACCAAAGAGTTAAATTTTCCGTACGGTTCCTTAGTGTCAATCGTAATCAGATGACGTGCGTACTTTCTATGGCAACAGAGTGATGTGCTGCGACAAAAGTATGACACTTGAGCGACAAGGCAAGAAAGATGCTACCCGTGCTTTCGGTGTAAATTCTGTGTCTTCTGTGTCAACTCTATACGTAGTATGTGTAAACTCTTTGGTCAACACATATGAATAACAAACAACAAACCGATCAATTTATTATATTCCATCAATACAATTGAAACAAATTATCGTATCGCCCGCTTGTAACCAAACAATCAATGTTATTTAACGATATTTAATCACAACTCTCGATACTTTTACAAAGTGTAATCGATATCAATCGATTTAAATTAAACGTTGATGAAGCGCGATGGTTCAATCGAGACAATCGGATCGGGTTTGTTCGAGTTATCAGGAGAGATGTAGATTGAAGGGTTAAAATATTACATTAGAATATTTTGTAATGTGCCTACTTAGTACTTAGAGTTTGTCTTAAGGGTCCGTACAAAAATGAAACTCCGATGACATTCTGTCTGTCCAAACTGTTTAGGGCCATTTCTATGAATCAGTACAATTTCTATGTATTAAATTTTTTTTTATATCAGTTCTTACGAGTAGATCTGTTAAGCCAGAGGCTAGATGGTACAACATATTAAAATAAAATACTACTGTATCGAAATGGTGAACTAACCAAAAAAGAGTTGGGGTGTAAGTAATAGATACTTTTTTGTTTATATTTTTAACTAGCTGTACGTATTTGAATAAGTCTCTTTGTAGGAATATAAAATCTAAATTAAAAATATTCTTTCAAATTAAAAAAAAATCATGTCGTTTCAGAAAAATCAGAAGAAATGCTTGTTACAAAACATCAGTATAAGTGTTTCAACTAATATGCTGAGCATTACTAATAAAAACAAATTGACCCCAGTTAAGTAAATCCCAGTTTAGTTACATTTAACTGCACTGGTAGCCCTGTCAGCGGATGAATTTCATCAATTTCAGTTAGGGCTGATCGGTCGCCGCTTCACTGATTAACGATATTAATATGATCAAGTATGCTAATCCTGTAAGTATCGATTTAAATTTCGAATGAAACCAGCAACTATAAAAAGTGCACAACGGAAATTAACAAGGTGTTCTTTAATTAATGCAAATAGCTGACATAATAGTTCGTTATTAATACTCTACAGGCGGCGTTTATATTTCATTTTCCGAGTAATAGAGCAGTTTGATAAATATGCCAACGTTCATAATTTGATAATATGTAATTAGTTTCGGCTGGTCTAGTCGGAAAAACGGCGACTGCCGATCCGGAGCCCCCCGGTTCAAATCTCACGCGCACCACTGTAATTTCGAAATCATGTGCGAATACAGTTAACTTAAAAATATGAAGGAAAACATCGTGAGGAAACCGACATGTACCTTGAATATTTTGAGGTCATGTGTGATCCCGCTCTGGGCAAGCGTGGTGGATTATGGCCTTGACTTTCTCCTTGCGAGAGAAGATCCGAGTCCCAGCAGTGGGAACATTTAGTAGGCTGCTTACGCTAATAATTTGCAATATTTCATCACTGTTACTCATATTTTTCTGATTCTTCTCATTCAGCTTATCTTTGACTAGTATGTGAATGCCGAAGTTACCTGATATATTTTTTTCATTCTGCAAGCGAGTGTCTCGTAGTATGAGTACTTGCAAATGACTGCTTCGCTCACTTCGCTGTATACCTGGTATTCTACTTCCTACTATCCTATAAATGAGTAAATTTAGATCTCTTAATGTTTGTGACTCAAACGTCGTAAAAATTGAACATTAAAACTGAAATTAGACTGAAAAAATAGTTAAGTGTCCAAGAGACGAGGTGTCTTGTCGATATCACGGTCGTTGTCATATGACATAACCGTCGGGAGATAATTTAACAGTATTTAAATCGCAATTAAGTTTAGTGTAACGTTTTTCACACAGGGTATTCATTACAAATTATAAAAAAGTCCCAAGACAAACCTCCCTCTTCGGCAGTTAACTGAAAAATTAATTAAATACTCATTCAACAAACAAGAAAAAATGAAAATATGATTTCAAGCGAAACCTTCTAACGAATCTCTGTTTGCCAACAAACATCGGATCTGCAGGGAAAGCAAACACAATTTACTCCGAAAATTATATTTGTATCGCTTAATTCGAAATCGACTCGAATTAATCGGTTTAATATCGTTTAAATCTAATTGAAAACTTTGGACCACCTTTCTGTTAATTGGTTTTTCGACCAGACGATACACGTGGTTTAGAAATGGAATGGAGTTTTTCTTCCTTATACAAAATATGTTGGTGGCTACACACGATTATTCTATAATGTTGGTCAGAAAATGTATGATACATCTACATATTTTAAAATTGAATTGCAATATAACTTGCCTACTTAGTATGCCAATCTTGGTTATAAGGAATGTGAAAATGAATTTCCGCGCCTCTGTAGAGGTAATATTGTTTTTTCGGCTTTTCCACCAGAGATACCAGATGTCTATAGCTCACGCTTTTTCTATTATACTTAGTCAATTTTAGGAAATGTTATCACTTTTAAGTAACAATTCTTTGTGAAGATTCTTCGTTATCCATGTGAAAAAGTTAAATTAAAAAATGATGTCCGTTTGGGTACTTTTTTACCAAAGATTGCTGACAAAGTTCCAATTTAAATCAAACCAGTTTTCATCCAATAGATTTGATTGTTAGTTACCTATTCAGAATCAGGTACTTTAATAAAAAAAAAACAAAACGAACGAGAACGAAGCAGACAAATGCATGTTTTGCTGTTGGCATTGGCACATTTAAACTAATCTCACTGTGAAATCTCGCGCCAGCGACCACTTCAAAACAAATGAAGCATGATTAAAAAATAAGCAGTTAATAGAATAAAACAAGAAAAGGGTTAGCAGATACCATCATTTCCCATCCATGGCGGGTCAACACAAAAGTCTCTCGCATTCATGTCTTCCATTCGGTGTTGTGGTAGTGACAAGCTCTCGCTTGCTTCGTGCCTTTGCTGCTAAGTGCCTTTGCCGTTAAGAAAAAAATGTGGAAAAAAATGCTAAATGAACTAAATGAGTTAAGAAACGATTATGATGGTTTGTAAATGGAATGCCAATGAAATATCATTTGACAAATAAAATTATAAAGGTTTACCGATAGATAACGCTAAATTAGTGTATATTTATGTCGAAATAGTCCTTCGTGTGATGGAAAGCAATAATGGTCTATGTAGAGGAAGGTAGAGAACGCTAGTCAAGTCTTGAAGAGATCCGGTTTGAATTGAATGTTATTGAAATGATTTTACAAAAAACTCGGCGACCGGAAGAACATTCTACTTCTATTTCCTTGTGGTACGCACTCAGAACGAATTTCAAAGCTGAAGTGAAGTTAGCCTGGATCTTAGGAAAGTTTCAGGGTAAGAGTGTTGTACGTTTGGATGTCCTGTGATAAAGAACGAATACAGATCGCGTTATAACAAACAAATCTTTCTTTACTAATATACCACAATACCATCTACAGAATCTTCATACAAAAATCATTGTACAATTTTATTACTACTCTACTATCTTTTATAAGTTCTCGTCAGCATATTCATGACGCTTGTTTGCAACATTTCTCTAACAAAATGAAACAGTAGCGCCCGCCAGCTGAGGCCCAATTAAGAACATTATTTTATCATATAGAATCAATCAAGGGATTTTTAAAATGCTATTATGAATTCATGTTAAATACGTTAGTTTAATCCAATATTCAAAATTCAAGGTTGCAGGATGCTGTAGGTTCAATGTTACATTTCCGTCGTTTTATTCTCTGTGGGTGTCATAATGCGGTAATCCACTCATTGGCGGGATTTACAATTTAAAAAGAGAATTCTTCAGCGAGACTTGCGTCAGGAACTCTTATCGCTAAATTCAAAATATATGCGCAAGGCTTATGCGGGCCTGGAACCAGTAAATTATTTCATTAGGTACATACATTTTCGACGTTTGTGAAGTTTAAACGATGTCTAAAAAACTTGCAGCAGCTAGCCAATCGACATAGATATTTTTACTAAGTAATTATCTTATCATTAGTCGGCCGACATCAGAAAAAATAGTATAATAGCTCTACATACCGGTTCGGCAGGTGCCTCATCGTCCACTAGGGTCATAGAGCACTCCCTTTGGGACTTTTAGCACTCCTCAAAATTAATTAATTTGTGTAACGTTTGAAGGTTCGGAAGTGTCGCATCGAAGACGTGTGCAGCTCGGATGTACAGTGGGAGTCTCGGCGCGACATCGCTAATAGAATTACAGTATCGCGCCATTTGTACCCACGCAGACGAGCGGTGGGCGAGGGACAATCGTCTGTGGACTAATATACCGTTATGCTACTGGAACTTTTGAAATTACACTATTATTTGAAATTAGAAATAAATACCATGCCGAAGTATTTCAGTTGTTTTTTTGCGCCAGCCACGTAAAGCCTATCTTGGGACTCATATTCTGGACTGTCCACCCCAGACCATTCTTCCTGGAATATCTACCCCAGACCATCCACCCCGGATAACCCGATCTACTTTGTACCTCTCATCTCGAAGTTAACTTTGTTTGTTACTAATATTTTGATCACCCTTATCTATAGACTCTGTTTTGTCTAACTCGTGAACATTACCTGTGAGTCTCTATCGAAATTTCAGGATTTATTTCAAAGAAACAAACAAAAACAAACGACCTTGTTCATGGATATCATAAAGCCATAGACCACGGTCCTTTTAGCGCAATGCCACACGAACATCAACTGTAAAATTTTACAGAAACGATGATAAATAATTATAAGTATTTTTCATAATTGAAGTGATTTTTGTGTCAAACTCAAACCCAAGCCCTCTAATCTAAGTGCGTTTGAACCGTGTTGACTTAACGCGGTGGTAACCGGTGGTTCGAATGCGCCCGCGCATCGTTTGTCGCGACTCATGCGCTATTAGCGTCATTTACCGCCGCGCCGCCACGTGGGTCTGGTATCAATTGCTCTTATTGGCATTTTCCTCTCGCAAACAACGTTATGTCACAGGGAATTCAGGACTGAGATTTTATTAAAAGATTATTGAGTTAATTCTACGGATGTCAGGTAATGCGCGTCCGTCTGGGGGCGGATTATATATATTTTTTAAATTCTTGAGCGAGCAACGTTTCTAAAAGACAAATGGCAGACAATAAAATTCAGAAAAATGATTTCCGCTGTTTTCTTTTAATTACTGCTTTCGTAAAGACACTTTCCCTAATTTGATAAATAATTACTAAGCTACCCCTATCTACCAAATCAATTTGAAAAAGTGTCTGTTATGTTATGTACAATAAATAATTCGAATGGATGGAGGAAGGCTAACGCGAGTGGTAGTACCTGGACATATCTGATGTGTTGTATTATAACACATTAGTTAGGTCAGGATTTGTAACAATTTTCAATTTTAGTTTTGACCAGCAGTCTTTGAATTTTTGCCTGTTTAAGCTTTTAATAATAAAATATTGTGGACTAGTATAAGCCCGCGACTTTGTCCGCGTAGAATTGAAAAATGAGTAGGTAAGTATTACATACAGACCTGTATGCGTCGTGATGAAAAGCAGGCTGTGTGCTATTTCAGACTATATACTCGTACCTAACCTACGAGTATTTTAGTACTTACCAAATTTCAGACGTCCTTACGACGTGATTGAGTTACATACATCCAAGATTTTAAACGTCAAAATATATCTACACATTTTTCACATTTATAATAAGTATTTTAAGTATTAGCATATTTTTTTAATTCTTGAGCAAGTAATGTCTCTAAAATACAAAGATGAGTACATCAAGTATTCAAACAGGCCAAGTTTTAATATAATTTTTCCGCCTCGGTTCTTCCTATTGGTTATGAATGATTTAAAAATAGCGATATGACGAGCAGGGTACAGTGCCGAGGATAATGAACACATAATGACAGTTTGGAGTAATGCCTATAGTTTATCAACAGGCACCTAATGTATCTAATAGTTTCGGACTTTTTCTTCAGAACATAAACTAATGAGTACGTTCATACGTTCTTTTGTTTTTCTGGAAACAGTGTAAGCCCTGATAGACACAATTTTTTTTTATCTTAAAGTCTAGAAAAAATCATAAAACCATCGTAGACTGCATCGTCATTTAACATCAAGCGTGCGTGCAATCAAGAAAAACATATCGATTTTCAAAAGAATAACAATAACCTAATCGGAACCTTGCAAAACGTACTATGAAGTAAGAGTTTATACTTATGACATGACGATGCGGTCTACAATAGAGCGTGCTTAAATATAATGTATTTATGATTTTTTCTAGACTTGTGTCTATCAGGGCTAACACTGTTTCCAGAAAAACAAAAGAAGTGATGTTGTGGCCAACAACGCAACAAATGTTTGTTGCATTTCGCACCGCGCTCATTGGAACAAGAGTCTCCGTAGGTGTCTGAGTGCGAATCAGTTGCAGCGCGATGCATCCGTGCAATCTAGCAATTTATTCATCGAAATTAATTGATTTATGCCCGGGCCGTCCTTTGGCGCTCCGCTGTGCAGCGTCACTCTCTGGGGAAGTGTCTACTTTTATAATAGAGATTGTTTATTGCTTTTTTAATAAGATCTCAGGGGCATAACTAAAGTGCTGGTATTGCTATAGTGAGTTAGCTGCAGCATAAGCATGTATAATGTTTCTCACTGCTGGAGTTCGGGGATTATTTTCATTACATAGAGTTAAGGTCATAATCCACGACGATGTTACTCACGATGTTTTTCCTTTACCGGTGTGTCTATTTTGTAGTCACAGATTTTTAAAACAAAAGGCAGATGGAACTTGCGGAACACAGATCCTTAGGTCCGGAAAGCAAATATCAAACGCCAAAGCAAATACAAACTCCAGTCAGTACGAAACTGACTTCCGTCTCGTACGGGAGTCCCGTGTATTTTATGTTTTGTTTAAGGTAATGCCGTCTTGTGTCATCAAACATTGCAAACATTGTTCCCAAAAATAAAAAAAAGGAAATTTCATAGGAAAGTTAGAATATTTTTACTGATATTTATATAATTTAGACGATTTTATTTCGATTGATGAATAGAAACACAACACCTCAACGAAAATAGGTCGGTGTTGCTATAGTAAATTGAAATTATTTTCCCTGAAGTTAAGATAAAATATAGATTCTTATTTTGTTTTGAAGATACTCGTAGACCAAATTATTGATGAACATTGTATAATTCAATTTTAAGCCCTATTTTTACAAGCGTAATTTTTCTAATTTAATGTGAATCGATGCCAAGAACAAATCCTCGCCGTTACTAGGGTTAATAAAAATACTAATAGTGTTGATGAAAACTATAGTTATGAAACAAGTTTTTAATACTTCTGTGTACTATGGAGTTTAAAAGGTTTTATTTTAGTAATATGTGGCCAAAGCAAATACAAACTACTGTCAGTACGACACAAACTTCATCTTGTACGGGCCTGTCCATACGTGTTCATCCTGTGTGATTTTATGTTTTGTTTTAAATAATGCCGTCTTGTGTATTCAAACATTGCAAACATAGTTCCCAAAAACAAAAAAAGGAAGGAGGAATATCATTTCATAGGTAAGTTTGAATATTTTTACTGCTATTATATTATTTAGGCCATTTCACTATGGTAACAAATAGGAACACGTGTGGCTATACCAAACTGAAATAGTTTTCCCTGAAGTGAAGGTAAAATATAGATTATAATTTTTGTTTTTGAAGGTAGTATTATTCAATTTTAAGACCTATTTTTACTATGTTTTTTTATATATAATGTGAATTGATCCCTAGCAGTGTTCCACGCCGTTACTAGTGTTAGTAAAATTACTAATAGTGTTGATGAAAACTGTAGTTATGAAGCGAGTTTTTAATACTTGTATGTTCTGTGGAGTTTTCAAAAATACATAATGCTTACATTATAATAATATTATACGAGTAAAATAGAATGTTATATAATGCCAGCAGTAGTAGGTCTCAGAATATTATCATTTGATAGTAGCAGTTTTTGAATATTATACGATTAATTGGTTTAAAAGTGAGGTTTTGTAAAAAAAAAAGTGAAGCAATAGTGAATCGTTTAAACGATTATTTGTTTCTTTTTTTTTTGGTTTGTTGTTTGGCCATATAAAAGGTAGCCCATATGCATTTTATCAAAACTAGTTTTGGTGGTAAAGATGATTGTTTTGGTTTTTGTTTAAACTATCTAAGGGAGCAAATCATACTTATTAATATTTGCGATTCAAGTTGATTTTTGGTTGCATGTAAAATCAAAATTCTTAACTTCATAAAATGGAAATAAGATTTCTTGTTATTAACAAGAAATCCTTGCATTATATATTATCGGTGTAATAATTTATTTTAAAATATTTTTTTATCTGTTTATTATACGTGAAAATTTCCAAAGCTTAAGACAACAATAGTGGGACTTTTTTCTTAAGACTGGGAACATTACACGCACACCAACGTGAGTAATTTGACAACGTCGGTGAGAGCTGTCACGCATACATAACTAATGACTGGCCTCACAGTGTCGTTCACGAAGGTTTCATCTGTTTAGAAATCTGTGTTTGTAGTTGTCACTTTGTTTTGCTCTACCAATTACCGTAAAAAACGTCGAAACCAACAGTGGTGTCACACTTGGCAACATTTAGAACTATATTTGACAAGTCTTTTTGCGTCTGGAAAATGTTTCATTGAGAAGTGAGAACCTCCTGCTTTTTTTAAGTCTGTTAGAAAGACGTTCGGTAACAGTCATCACAGGTCACATTTCAGCTATCACCACAACTTTTAACGATTTAGGAAAACATTGGGAGTATATGTTCCAAAAAGTTATCTTTCGAGGACATGCGTTTTCTCCCAACCTGCACCAGGACAGCGCGATCGATCTTGTTTCTCTCCTTGTAAGAGAAAGCCCGAGCCTCAGTAGAATATAAAGTGGGTAACTTATAATGATGATAACATGCAATATTGGCACCTGCTTAGTATTCGATCGAACGACGGATGAATGAAGCTTTGTGAATTACTTATGTCGGTTTATTCACAGCCTGTGATCATAAAACACCGATTGTAATCACAGATCAATCTACGCCTAATAACATAACATAACATAATTGCTTATAATATTATTATATCTCTGTTAGTTACGAAGCCGGATATAGTGGCAAGAAAGCTGATTTCATAACCCTGAGATTCGAGTATTAGTGTTAGTCTATTAAAATACAGGAGTGTAGTGAGTACTGAGGATGCTGTAGTGACCCAGTGCCTAGAACGTGAGATTTACAATAGTGATACTTAGATTTTTAACAAGTGTGGACGTACAATTTTCTTAGCACTACTGGCTTTGATTGGTTTAATACGATCTTAGAAAAATCTCATAAATAATCTAAATAGCTTTTGCCACTCTTTCTATTTTAAAAAGTAATTTGCGACAGAAGATTTAATATTATAAATAAATCTTAGTTATATTGTTTAACATACTCTTTAATTTTACCACACTATGCTCTTAAAAGAAACACGCAGTTTTTACACAAATGAGAATCTCTTAACAAGAACAAAATTAAAAATTTTGATTAACCCCCGACTACCTCAGATTTGTTATCTGTACAACATTCTACTAGTCAAGCCCTTTCATTTGATACCCATATTAAGGGAGTTGTAAAAAAAGAAATGTATTTCGCCATTTTGTGGAAGCGGCCATCTTGGATTTGAAATTTGTCATAGTGCAATGTATTCTACTAGTCAAGCCCTTTCGTTTGATACCCATATTGAGGTAGTAGTGAAGAAAATAATATAATTTGCCATTTTTTGGTGGCGGCCATCTTGGATTTGATTTTTTAATAGTGTATAGTATTCTACTAGTCAAGCCCTTTCATTTCATACCCATATTGAGGTAGGTTGTGAAGAAATATTTTGTCCGCCATTTTGTGGCGGCGGCCATCTTGAATCGGTATTAACCAAACATAGCTAAGAACATCCGCACGGATATTAACTTTCAAATAAAAAAACCGCATCGAAATCGGCCCATCCGTTTGAGCTCTACGGTGCCACATACAGACACACACACACACAGACAGACAGACAGACAGACAGACAGGACAGACAGACAGACAGACAGACAGACAGACAGATAGACAGACAGACAGACAGACATCGACGTCAAACTTATAACACCCCTTTTTTTTAGTCGGGGGTTAAAAATAACTTATATCATCATATTTCAATAAAACTGGCACACAAAAATAAAAAAGTGGTTAGTATTTGAATCTCTACTACATTCGTAGACATGTATGATTTTCGATGTGCTGAGACCTTTGAGGATAAGAATAGTTGGTCTGAGGCTGAAACCGAATTCGAAGTCTGTTTGGCACTATCACTCCTGAGTTTAAAGCAAAATACGAAAACTGTAGAGTCCGCATTTTTATTTATACAAGTACATTTATTTACAATAACATAAATATTTTCTAATTTATCATTCAATTCACGACTAACCAGGTAGAGAAAATTTAACTAGAAATTAATGAATAACTTCTTAAGAAGTTAATGAAACTCACATAATTATTTTTAAATTAAAGTAATCCAAACTGAATAAAGCTCTCAACTAATCCCTCTAGTCTAGTTTTATACATTTTGATGGAGTCTTCATGTGAAAATTTAATTGCTTCAGACGCTACGGCTTCGTTGAGGATATCATTACCTTCCATCAAAGTTTTCATGTTCTCTGCTTCTCCTAATGATTTGCTAATAACACCAGCTACTATAATACTCTGACCGAACATAAACTTTCCAAATGTTTTTATATCGGCATCTAATCTATCCTTTGGATAGACAAAGTTCGCTTTTAGACCAAAGTTGTGAAGGGCGTTGTCAAGTTCATTATGATAGTGATCTATGTAATCGTGGAAATGCTTTGATCTGTGTTCGTGAGTTGTACTGCTGAAGAGTAGGTTCAACAGATCTTGGACTGGACTGTTTTCCCTCGCCATTTGATAGTCTATTAGTACGCATTCCTTTACAACGTTATCCTGAAACAAATATACCATGTGGTATAGGTAAGTCATGAGTGGTGAAACCTTTGTCCAGCTGTGAGACAGTTAAAATTAGTTAAAAAAGTGTAATTTCGAGATTTAAAACACTAAAAGCTAGTGGTTATGACATACTGTATGTATTGAACTGTTTGAAAGAATGAAATGCATGTGGAAGTACACATCCACATTTGAAAAAAAAAAATTCTCATACTCGGAAAGTAGTGTTGTTTTGGCGGCTTGGGCAAAAGACTAGAATTGGGTTTCAAATGTTCAATACACCCCCTATTACCCCTTTTACTCTTCTTCTCCTAATCCAAGAAATATGTAAACAAAAAAATATTATTGTACTGACAAAGATCACGGACACCGGAGTATGTGGAGTTGCTAAATTAAATAAAAAAATGGTTTTGTTTTAATCTGATTATTATAAGCGATGGGAAGACAAACTAAGCGATGGGAAGACGATATTAAAAAAACAGCAGGTCCAGAATGGATACGAACAGCACAAGATAGGAACAAGTGGAAAGCCTTAGAGGAGGCCTTTGTCGAAAGACAAGCTGTTAATAGGGAAGAATAACAGAATGCCGATAGATTTTAAGTTTAAGATTTTAGTTAAGTTTTTTTTTTCAAGTTTTATTTAAATTGATTGTTAAATTAGTACTATAACAGTAATAAAGGCTTATATTATATTATTATTATTATATTATTATAATGCTGCTTCTCTCCATATAGAGGGAAAAATCTCATACAAGTTACTTCCCACTAAAGATCGTAATGAACTTTAAAAAAAAATAAAGCTACTGTCAGCTGTGAAGAGTTTTATGTATAAAAAAATGCTGCAGCCATGTGAGTTTCTAAACAACCAGTGTAAACTCAGCGCAAATCTCTTGGAGTAAGCCGCAACAATTATGCCTGTTCCATATTTAAAAATTAAAAAGTCGACTTAAATTGGCGGGATACTAATCTGTTACGTATCTGTGACGGAATTTTAAAAAATATGTAATGAATAATCTTTTAATTTTCTAGTTTTATTTTTCTCATATTCGAAATGAAAATTAGAGTGTTACACGGGTAAAAGAATCAATTCCTACTCGACTATAGTCTAAATACCTAAATAAATTGATTTTTTCGGCCCTCGGTTAACAATCTACTATAGATATACCTACTTGTATCGTTTGAACCTGATTTTCTTTTTTAGCCACCACTAGACCATAATAATAGCAATATGTATATACCAAATAAATAATTATTATTTTCTTTCCTAAGAGCTAACATTTTATGACTCACCTCCGTTCTGAACAATATATTGTTTGTCCACGCATCACCCTGTTGAATTACGGTGTACTTAGAATTTTTCAATATTTTCCTTATTTTGGTGTCTTGTTTGTGCATATGTAAAACTTGACCTTTAATATACCTTTCATATTTAGAATCAGTATGCTCTAAAGCTTGCCTTTCGAACATGTTCATAAAGTTAGCCAGTTGCTCTTCATTCATTTCTTCACCCGGATGTACTAAGCTGGAGCTCAGACGTGCATATGTTTCTGGTTCCTGGTATCTAATAGCGTATGACAGAGCATGGAAAACAGCAAAATGTTTGAATACCAGTTTCAAAGTTTCACATGGTAATGGTTCATATCTGTTTAAAATACCGAAATTATGCTCACTTAAGTCTTCTAGCAAGATTATTTCGTTTGGTGCGTCGTTTAATGATCCGTAACAGTTTGCAAATCGAAAACGCTCGTTCTCTGGAATATTTGCTGACTTTTGTTTCTGATCGAATTTTGGCAAAACTTCGGTATAAATATGATGTTCGTTTTTAAATAATTGCGGAATGTTTCCACCTTCTCGTAATGCTGGGTATTCGGGGGCGAATTTCGCAATCATTCTAAGAGTTTTACCATCTTCATTACAAATTATTCTTTTCACATTTGCAATGTAATTGTCACCAGCTTTTCCCACTGGTTCAAATTGTAATTTAGAACCTTTGAAATCCAATTTTTCAAAAGTTGCACTTATGAAATCGAGCTGGGTATTAGACGCACCTTTTAGATCGCCTTCGAAAGTAAACTTCGACATTTTTTTGGGTATGAAAAAATGTTCTCCGTGAATGGACTGACTGCTGTTACTGTAGGAATCTTATTTTATATTCTCCATATACGATAGTATGTTACCGGTAAAGTATGAAAATTTTATATAATATTACATATTTCATAAAATGAATTATAGTTAATATTTCTCCCACAACGCTCCAAAATAAGCAAAGCTATGTACAATATACCTACTACGACCCAAGAGCTAGAATAATCTATTATTCTAGTAGGTTTAGTATCCATACCATACTTTTCAAGTTTTAGTAGTAGGTTGTAAATACATACTTACTAAATACAAACGCATTCAGGCACAGAACAAACATTAGTATTTGTCAAGCAAATTTGCACTGGGCGGAAATCGAATCCATGACTTACAGACCGCAGACAAACTTATTAAGTACCAACTAATCCACTAGGCTAGCCAACTAATTAATACTACCAGTTACAACATCAATACGGAATCTATCATCATCAGCCGGAAGACGTCCACTGCTGAACATAGGCCTTCCTAGATTTTCACGGTCCTGCGCAACCTGACTGCGTCTTCCGGTTCGAGGTCACTAATTGAGAACCTTTCTTTCCCATCGGTTGTCGATTCTGCGAGCGATTTGGCCTGCCCATTGTCACTTCAGTTTGTTTACTCGTTGAACTATGTCGGCTACTTTCGTTCTTTTGCGTATATCCTCATTTCGGATTCTATTGCACAAGGACACTCCAAGCATAGCGCTCGCCACAGCTCGTTGTGCGACTTTGAGCTTTGTTATGAGGTCCATAGTTAAGGACCACGACGCAGTTCCATAAGCCATCACTGGCAACACGCACTGATTGAAGAATTTCGTCTTCAAGCATTGGGTTATTTTGGACTCAAAGATGTGCCGTAATTTTTCGAACGCTGCCCAGTGCCTAGCCAAGTTGGATTCTTCGCTGGACCTCTTTACCGAAGTTGGATCTACCTAATTGTGTCTTTTGACCCAGGCAGACATATTCGTCAACAACTTCGAGTGTGGGGTTCCCAACAATAACCAGTTTAGTTGCTACATGAACATTTAGGTACCTTCGTCTTGTCCATATTCATTTTCAGACTTACCTGTTGGGGATACTCTACTAAGATCCCTGAGTATGACATGTTATTATAATACACACACAAACACTACGTCGTACACCAGAATTAACATTTTTTTAGTTGACCTCAGTTGTCCAACTGCTGGTCAAAGGTCTCCCCACTTAATCCTGTCCTGAGCTGCCATCGCCCAATTCTTTTTAAACTTTAAGAAATCTTATCTTGGTTGCAGGTTGCGCAGGACCGTTCGTTGTGGAAATCTAGAGAGGAGGCCTATGTTCAGCAGTGGACGTCTTGCGGCTGATGATGATGATGATGACTTAAGATCATTTTACTTGTATGCTGATACACTTACTATAAATACATGCACCTATACATTAGTATAATGCTATGAACAAGGAAAATGTTCAAAGCAGAATAACATGTTTCTATTTTCTCGCCTTTCGAAACTAAACCGAGCTGTTATAAGAAATCTCCCAAGCATTTAACAAAATGTCGCCGTTTAATATATTCCCTGCAACATTATTAAACTATAATTACCTTTTAACAACAGAGTTTAGATAACATACGATAAGCAAAAAAATATAAATTGTAACGTTGTGTCTTTCGTGTGTGAGTCATGTCGAAATTAAGGAAAATCTTACGGCTTATTCATAATTTAACGATAAATTATCGATAAGATACTGTAAAGCGAATGAGATTGATGTCATGTTATTACCATAACATATAGATTTGAATAATTGAAATGGAATAATCGGCTTATGACTCAGAACTACATGGAGTTACTAGAAGTGGAATACAATGGTTTTTTCAAATGTGCCAACAGCAAACCTCGCATTTGAGCTTATGTCAAATGCGAGGCTTATGCCTTTCATTTTTAACCGACTTCCAAAAAGAAGAAAGTTTTAAATTCGACCACCATTTTTAGGGTGCCGTAGCCAAATGACAAAATACCCTTATAGATTCGTCATGCCTGTCTGTCTGTCCGTCCGTATGTCACAGCCACTTTTCTCCGAAACTATGAGAACTATAGGTACTATTGAAACTTGGTAAGTAGATGTATCTGTGAACCGCATTAATATTTTCATACAAAAAATAGAAAAAAACAATTTGGGGGTGTCCTATACTTGGAACTAAAAGTAAACATTTTTTTCCATCAAAAGCATACGTTTGTGCTATCTGTGGATGGGTAATAAATGATATTGAGGTTTCTAACTATTATTTTTTCTAAACTGCATAGTTTGCGCGAGAGACTCTTTCAAAATGGTAAAATGTGTGTCACCCCCCTGTAACTTCTAAAATAAGAGAATGATAAAAATATAATAGATTTGTACATTTCATAAAATTTCTGAAATTTGATCCTATCAGCACGAAATAAAACTTGTTTTGCACTAAAAATAAATTATAATGTATAAGTATATCTGGGTAAAATAAATTATTTTTCTACAAAAATGAAACAGACTCAAAACCACAAATACTCGCCCAAAAGCGAAACATACATTAATATAATTATTCTTAGCACTACTCACTCATCTATGTACGAGTGCCAGCCAAGTCTAATAGGTAGTAGATAGATGTACTTAGGTAACGTAAGTACATGTTGTCTACTAGCCTTTTGAGACTTAGACGATTTAAAGTTTATTACGAAGTAAAGAATTTAAAGTTTTTCCGAACGCTGGGTTCTAATGAGGACGCGAGATTGTTGCAGGAGGATCTCGACCGACTAGATGTGTTGCTACTTTAATGATATGAACTGAACCTTATGCATGCATCCAAGTGTTTTGCTATGCACTTGACTATGAAAGTTCAATCTAAGGAGCTTCCCATATTTTAGATAAAAAATTGCACCATTTCTAATATTGAGCAGATAAGAGATTGATAATAAACTACATTTACATGTTAATCAATAATCATCACTCATCAACAGCCCAATAGATGTTCCCACTGCTGGGACTCGGGGCCTTCTATCGCAAAGAGAGAGTCAAGGCCATAATACACCATGCTGGCCCAGTGCGCATTGGTAGATAGATGACACATGACTTCGAAAGATTCTAGGTACATGTCGGTTTCCTCACGATGTTTTCCTTCACCGTTTTATGTTAGCGGCATTACGCACATGACTTCGAAAAGACATGTGCGTGTGGGGTTTGAACCCGGGGTCTCTGGATCGGCATGCGACGTTCTCCCGACTAGACCGTAACTTCACATAATAGTTATATAGTTAGCAGTAATACTAACTATATAACTATTAGAGGATTTCCGAATTTCGGCTTTGTGTTTCGAAATTGTAAACTTACACCAAAACTCTACTTCACAACTGATAGTGCGCAGCGTTCTGGAATACTGTAGCGTGCTATTATGTTCATAGAAAGAAATCGGTGAGTGCACAATAGAGCTTCATGTGGCATTTGACTTATTCTTGCCATCTTGAGAGAGATCTCAAAAGTTACGACGCTCGACTCAAGCATTTAATGTGAAATCGCTTACTCACCAACGACATGTTCTGGACGTGTTATTATATCTCTACAAGCTTGCAAACGGCGATTTGAACTCTCCGGGACTACTGTCTGAGTTATCCATAACTGTTCCCCGTGCTTTACCCAGACTGTGAGGTTTTCGTTTACTTTCCACACTATATTCTAGGTCTGACATTGGACTTAATGCGCTTTTGGCTAGAATAGCACATATGGTACCTACAACGCTGTATCTCGGAAAAACTTTCTAATAATATTTTCAAATCATCATAATATTATATTTTAAATTCATCATCATCAGCCCGTGTTCATCCACCGCTGAACATAGGCCTCTTCTATAATACGCCAGCCGATTCTCGGCCTTACGTGTTTAACCGCCACCAGCCGTCTTTCGTATATCTAGTGTCAGGGCGTCCTACACTACGTTTACCGATTCGCGGTGTCCACTCCAGAACCGGTCTAGGTCTACCCCAACGGATGTGACCGGCCCACTGCCACTTCAGTTTGCGCAATACGCTGAGCTATGTCGGTGACTTTAGTTCTCTGACGAATTACTTCATTGCGGATGCAATCCCCTCAGAGAAACCCCAAGCATTCTTTTCATATCTCGCTGACCGACTTTGAGCTTTCGGACCATTTTGACTGTCAGTGTCCACGCTTCAGCACCGTAGGTCATAACGGGTAGGACGCACTGGTTGTATACTTTTGTTTTGAGACTTTTTGGGATGGGTGACGAGAAGACTCGACGAAGTTTACCAAATGCTGCCCAGCCGAGCTGGGCTTAATGGAGTTGCTCTAAAAGATAGATTGAAGACTTAAAAGTATAAATAAACCATTTTTTTCAACATACACTTTAATTTTACCATATTATAAAATAAACATGCAGTTTTTATACAAATGAGAATCTCACTCATACATAACTGTATCATAATAACGAAATAGTACTAGCACTCAAAAATAAAGTGGTTGGTACATTGACTCTCTACCACATTCACATATATGATACCCGAAAACTGTAGTCTGTTTTTCTATTTCTTAGTGCAGATGGATTTTTTTAACAATAACATACATATTTTCACATTTTTCTAAAACGATTCAACCAGGTAAGTGAAAAGTTTCCTAGAGATTAACGGATAACGAGTCAATGTGATTTACTCATTATATGAAATTAAAGTAATCCAAACTCAATAAAGCTTTCAACTAATCCCTCTATTCTAGTTCTAAACATATTAATGGAGTCTTTATGTGAAAATTTCATTGTATCAATCACTAATGCTTCGTCGATGATTTCTGTACCTTCCATCATAGATTTCATTGTCTCTGCTTCTCCAGCCGATTTGCTAATAATACCAGCTACTACAATACTCTGACCGAGTAATAGTTTTCCGAGTGTTTTTATGTCGGTGTCTAATCTATCCTTTGGATAGACAAAGTTCGCTTTTAGACCAAAGTTGTGAAGGGCATTGTCAAGTTCCTTATGATAGTGATCTATGTAATCGTGGAAATGCTTTGATCTGTGTTCGTGGGTTGTACTGCTGAAGAGTAGGTTCAACAGATCATGGACTGGAGTGTTTTCTCTCGCCATCTGATAGTCGACTAGCACGCATTCCTTTGCAATGTTGTCCTGAAACAAAAATAATGTATGGTATATGGTAATTTCAATACCTCTTCTAATCTATTATTCCGCAACGCCGTACAAAAATCATACGACAAGGAGAAATGATCGAGGGCTGCAACCTCCCCTCTTCAACTGCACCCAGTTGGACAGCTTACAAGTGACGGTATAGTGCTGAATTTTATTATTTTATACCCTTCTATCATCCTACATAGGTTTCCTGGTGGTTCATTTGACCCATAAATTTTGTTCACGGGCCTGTAGTCTATCTATATATATAAAACTCAAAGGTGACTGACTGACTGACTGACTGACATAGTGATCTATCAACGCACAGCCCAAACCACTAGAGGGATCGGGCTGAAATTTGGCACACAAGTAGATTTTATGACGTAGGCATCCGCTAAGAAAGGATTTTGATAAACTCTACCCCCAAGGGGATGAAATAGGGGATGAACGGTTGTATGAAACTTTTTATTTCTTGGGCATATTTGCGTGACATGTCATATAAATAGAGTTTGGCTAAAATCATGAGGTAAATATTAAAGCGTTTATTGAAATTCAACCCTCAAAGGAGTGAAATAAGGGATGAAAGTTTGTATAGAAACGTTTTATTCCTTGGGCATATTTGCATGAAATTTCATATAAATAGAGTTTGGCTAAAATTATGAGGTAAATATTAAAGCGTTTATCGAAATTCAACCCTCAAAGGGGTGAAATAAGGGATGAAAGTTTGTATAGAAACTTTTTATCTATATATATAAAACTCAAAGGTGACTGACTGACTGACTGACTGACTGACTGACATAGTGATCTATCAACGCACAGCCCAAACCACTAGAGGGATCGGGCTGAAATTTGGCACACAAGTAGATTTTATGACGTAGGCATCCGCTAAGAAAGGATTTTGATAAACTCTACCCCAAGGGGATGAAATAGGGATGAACGGTTGTATGAAACTTTTTATTTCTTGGGCATATTTGCGTGACATGTCATATAAATAGAGTTTGGCTAAAATCATGAGGTAAATATTAAAGCGTTTATTGAAATTCAACCCTCAAAGGAGTGAAATAAGGGATGAAAGTTTGTATAGAAACGTTTTATTCCTTGGGCATATTTGCATGAAATTTCATATAAATAGAGTTTGGCTAAAATTATGAGGTAAATATTAAAGCGTTTATCGAAATTCAACCCTCAAAGGGTGAAATAAGGGATGAAAGTTTGTATAGAAACTTTTTATTTCTTGGGCATATTTGCATGACATTTCATATAAGGTAAGTTCAGTTAAAATCATGATATACATTTACAGCGTTTCTTGAAATTCAATCCTCAAAGGGGTGAAATAAGGGATGAAAATTTGTAGATAAACTTTTTATTCCTTGGACATATTTACACCAAATTTCGTAGGTATTTAGTGTGACCAAAATAATGAGTTATGGATCACATTTTTTCAAAATTCATCCTCTAAAACGGGTTAAATAGGGATGAACGTTTTATAAATATCAGCGCACCGGACAAACCCTTTACTTTTACTTTACTTTTTATTCCTGGACAGTTTTGTATAAAATTTCGTATTAATTGAGCTCGGCTAAAACTATGAGGTACGTATCGCAGCGTTTATCAAAATTCAAGCTTCAAAGGGGTGAAATTAGGGAGGAAAGTTTGTGTGAATATTCTTATTCCTTGGACTTATTTGAATAAAATTTCGTATAAATTGAGTACGGCTAATATGTATAATGAGTTATATGTTTCAGTGTTTTTTTTTTTAATACAGCGTCTAATGGAGTCAACTAAGGGAAGAAAGTTTGCGTGAACAGTTTTATTTCTTGCGACATATTTGCTTTAAACTTTGTAGGATATGAGTACGGGGAAAATAATGAGCTACGTAACAATAATGAGCTACGTACGTACAGAGTTTTCCTAAATTTAATCCCGAAGAAAGTATAATAGGGGATGAAAATATTATATTAACGCACAGAAGGTACTTACATTTTTGCACATGTATTTATTTTATGAAGCAAGCAAGAAAGAAGGATATTTTTTCAAATTCATACTACGTAATAGTGGATACATTTTTGTACGAATTTTGTACCCCTTGGGCATGTTCTAAAGACTATAACGAAGAGCTTTGACGGACTACTTTTGTTATAACAACGTCTAGGCTGAGCAAGGCGTTCACAGACTAAGTGGAGAGATACTCTAAGGCGTTGCTTGAATGGATTTTCATGATGATTACAACGCTGGTGTATACAAATTGAGACTGAATCGGTTTCTTCTAGGATATCAAGCTCTACCGTATACCGCATCATTACTTAACTTCAGGCGACATTGCGGTCAAAACATTTATTTGCATGAAAATTTAATTAAATAACTATGGCAAAAATAATGAGATTATTAGTTTTCCAAAATTCAACCCCTGAGATGGTAAAATAGGGAATTAAAAATACATATTAACACAATTACATATTACGCACACCCTTAAGGGTAGGCCTATTATAGACGAGCATTATTTATGTCATTATTTGACGCTCACGCTATCCAAGTAGGAATCTAAAATAAAAAAAAACTTACTGAACGCGAGCGAAGCCGCGGGTTAATGCTAGTTAGGTATATTATTGACATTAAAGCGCAATGAAATAGTGATCTGAACTATCGATATTGATCCTATCGTACTATCACATCATACTTCGTTACTCAAATCACGTAGCATGGATGTTTGGCTAATCAAACGCGCTGTATTTTAGCTCGTCCTGCGACCCCGCAACCGCGACACTGTGATAGTAGGCGACATTTGTATCAACGACGATCAACAGGGTATCTGACCTGTGCCTCTGTATATGGTTCAAGCAACAGTCATTTAAAATTGCGAAATAGAAAATGTATCCCCAAAATATTTTTTTGTAATAACATCACCATCATTAACAAATGTTTGGAACAGCGTTATATTTAATAGGTAGGTACATCAAGACATTCATTATGCTGGTCAAGTGATATTTGGTGCATGTCTGCTAAAAATATTTATTTGAAATTTGTCGATTTTATCACAATACAACCTTCACCATTAAAACCCGTTGTAATGACAAACTTGTACATATCTGCTTGAGAAATCACTCGGAGCTAAAGACTGGGGAATCTTGTGTATAATACAAATATTGCCATAAAACAGATATTTGTTACTATGTTATTACAGGTACTTTGGTACTCACCTCTATTCTGAACAATATATTGTTCGTCCACGCATCACCCTGCTGAATTACGGTGTACTTAGAATTTTGCAATATTTTCCTTATTTTAGATTCATGTTTGCGTATATTCAAAACTTGACCCCTTAAATACCTTTCATATTTAGCATCGGCATACTCTATAGCTTGCGACTCAAACATACTGACAAAGGCGTCCACTTGCTCTGTGTTCATTCCTTCATCCGCAGGTACTAAGCCAGAGCTCAGACGTGCGTATGTTTCTGGTTCCTGGTATCTAATAGCATATGACAGAGCATGGAAAACAGCAAAATGTTTAAATACCAGTTTCAAACATTCGTATGGTAATGGTTCGTGTCTGTTTAAAATACCGAAATTATGTTCACTTAAATCTTCCAGCAAGATTATTTCGTTTGGTGCATCGTTTAATGATCCGTAACATTTTGCAAATCGAAAACGCTCGTTCTCTGGAATGTCTGCAGACTTTTGTTTCTGATCGAATTTAGGCAAAACTTCTGTGTAAATATGATGTTCATTTTTAAATAACTGCGGAATATTTGCACCGTCTCGCATTGCTGGAAAATCGGGGGCGAATTTCGCAATCATTTTAAGAGTTTTACCATCTTCATTACAAGTTATTCTTTTCACATTTGCAATGTAATTGTCACCAGCTTTTCCCACTGGTTCAAATTGTAATTTGGAACCTTTGAAACCCAATTTTTCAAAAGTTGCACTTATAAAATCAAGTTGGATATTCGACGCACCTCTTAGATCACCCTCGAAAGTAAACTTCGACATATTTTTAAATAATAAAAGGAAGAAAAAACTGAACTTGTACTCCGTGAATGGACTGACTGTTGTTATTGTGAGACTTATTTATATTGTCTCTATTACGATACCATGTTACCGGTAAAGTACGAAAATTGGTATTTTTCACAAAATTACAACATTTGTTACAATTCCATGAATAAATTGGTGGATATTTTTCACACAAATACCCAAACTAAGCAAAGTTTACACTATAGGACCCAAATAACCGGCTTAATACTAGTGTCCGACCGAAACTGATTTTCCGGCCGAAACCGAAACCGAAACCGAATGTTCGGCCGTGGCTTCAGTTTCGGCCGAAACCGAAACCGAAACCGAAACTCACGTGGTCAAGTATATAATTTATTAAAATACTGAAATTTGGTGCTTTTTACCTATAATTTTGCCTTAATTAGGGCATGAAATGGAAACACAATATATTAAAATTGTTGTAATTATTAATTGAAAATAAAATAAAAACATTTTAATAACATTTTTAATAATTTTTCAAATTAAGTTCTCTGTCGAATCAGTCATCTTACTAAATCAAATCAAAAATTGTTACTGTTTCATTAAATAATACTTATTGGTATTTATTTTGAGTTCTGATAGATGGCTCTAGTTTTAATTATTTTATAATAGCAATATTATAATCTCGTACTTTTTGTACGAGGTTAATTAATAGTGTCCTAGTACGAAAGACTACAAATCTCGTATTTGTAGGAGGAACCTCGTACGGTTGGCATCGCTGGTTGCTACAGAACTATCCGAACGGCGCACGATAATTCCCGAAAAGGGCCGACAGCGTCCGTCAAAGCGTTGCCGCGGAAAACAAAGTTAGGGGATCGTGAACGTGCTTGAATTTGTTAAGTTTCGGTTTCGGCAAAAGTTTCGGCCGATTTTGGCCGAAACCGAAACTGTGGCCGAAACTTGATTTTTGGCCGAAACTCGGCCGAAACCGAAACCGAAACCGAACTTTCGGTCGGACACTACTTAATACTAATATGTTGTTATATCTCTCTATAATAGACTCTCCAAGTTTGACTTTTAGTAGTAGGTTGTAAATGAGTATTATTGTACACAGAAACATTCAGGCACAAAACAAATATTAGTATTCGTAATACTAATATTTGCACTGGGTGGGAATCGAACCCACGATCTACAGACCGCAGGTTAACTTACTACCAAACATTTATTTATTTCATTTAAAATAAAAATTTGAGTATGTACTTAATTTTAAGAGCAAATAAAATGTTCAGATTGGAGCTACATGCTTCTATATTTTTTAGCTCTTGTAGGTTTATACTTGACCGTCATCTCGTCTGATGTTAACCGACGATGCGGTCTATGATGGAACGTGCTTCCCTTAAAGAAACCGAAAATCAAACCAAATCTAAACAGACCACTATAAACAAACTTTCATGGATTTCATAAAATGTCACCATTCACAATATTCCCTGCAACATTATTGAACAATAATTACCTTCTAAAAATATAGAATATTGATAACATACGATAAGAACAAATATACCTATCAATTATCTTGCGTTGTCCTATTATATCTAGTGATTCATAACGAAATTAAGGAAAATCTTCGGATTATTCATAATTTACGTAAGTAGTAATAAGTAGTACCTAATATCATAAATATCAACGTATGGATATTTGAATGTTTCTTGCTCATACACGTCCCAACATTTGAATGGATTGGGCTGATTTGGAACATAGATCTTAGATTATATTCTGGAAGAACACACCATTGACACACAGGTAGAGTATTATAAAATTTCCGGAATCAAGAATTAGGCGATGCAAATCCGCTAATAAAGCATAGTCAGCCCACTAAATGTTCTCATTGTTGGGACTCTCGGCATCACTGGGCCTTCTCTCTTCTTCAAGGAGAGAGTCAAGCCCTCAAGCCCACAGTCCCCGACGCTGGTCAAGTGCGAGTTGGTGAATGACACACGACCTCGAAAGATTCCAGACAAACCTATTATTTTTAAATAATCTTAACATGTAAAGATCCAGTGTCTTGATTTATGTTCTCAGTGAAATCACCAAGTCTACCAAAAATTTGCTCTTGACTAAAAGTTGCCATGTATGTATTTGGAATTTGGTTCAACATTTCAGATATAGGATAGTTTTTATTTCGATTAATGGTCTTAATTCTAAGAAAATCCGAGTGAAGCTGGAACGGTTCGCTAGTAGTTTATAATTCCTGTACCAATCGTTACCTATGCAATTTATTTTATCGACATAGTTTAGAATAGTCCCAACGATTTCTATTGCAATCGAGCAAGCGCCTTATAATTACGCGGCCTCATATTCATGCAAATATGGGCCTTATAGAGTACATTAGAGTATCATACTGTGATTGCAGTTTCTGGGTTATGATTGC
Organism: Ectropis grisescens; assembly: GCA_017562165.1. Taxonomy (NCBI): domain Eukaryota; kingdom Metazoa; phylum Arthropoda; class Insecta; order Lepidoptera; family Geometridae; genus Ectropis; species Ectropis grisescens. The sequence continues at coordinate 4,531,648 of CM029769.1, forward strand.
ATTGTATGCGCCGGCGCCTTTTTCAAATTGATAGTTTTGTTAGACTACAGCTCAATTGTGCGTTGGAAACAAACGACCAATATCGGCATTGAATAGGTATTTAATGATAAAATTTTATGTCACTGCGCTATTTTAGAAAAGGGACTATATTTATGGATTATACCTATCTACAGGTTATATCTATATACTGATTATACTTACATATAGGTTTTACAAGACAATATAGGAATGGTTACAGTAACCAATGTATTCAAAACTCTAACTCAAGGTTTTCATGAAACAAAAGGTAAAATTATCAATTTTACAGTATTTTTTTAGTAAGATAGTTCGGCTTCATCTTGCCTTTTTAAGCAAAATCACAACCTAGGATGCGACACATTCGTCTATAAAGTACCTTTTGACTTAAGAGTTTCCCAATAGAGGTACCTGGGTAGGTTACAACTGGCTGCAATCCATGTTGTACCAATTGGGAGACAGATTCGAGAAAAATATTGTCTAAATACATATGTATATTATCAAGCAGCGCGGTCAAGAGGGCGTTGGAGACGTGAGGGACAGGCTGAGGCGGGTTCGTGGAAGAATAAGAAAGCGTCGCCGTGTTCCAAAGACAAATTCCCGTTGAAGTTTTAGTCGTTACGGTCACCACCCGTAGTGCAGAGTTCGACATTACCCAACCGTCCCTTACCTTCCGACCTTTAACGTACCTTTAGGCGGATGGGTATACCTACATAGTAGTCTGGAAGAGATCACGTTTATGCTAATACAAATACAAATTTCTTTATTTGGCGTTAGAACACGAACACATATTTTTTTAGCTCATCAGGTCCTAACTAGCAGGTAGTCGTGATCGTTACGCGACGGACGTCAATAGTTACAATAGCAGCATTTTTCTACTACAGCCAAAACCTATTCTTACTAAACCAACTACAGACGAGTAACATACAAACAGTTATCGTTCAAAACCGCTATGGAGAACCGACCTATAAACTAAAACTAAACACCGACCTAAAAACTATTTATTAGCATAAATAGTTTCAGAAACCACTATTAACAGCAATAGCAATCAATAGTTTCGTGATTGCCAGAACGCGTAACGATCCATAGCTACTAGCAGGTAGTACAAGTAGTACGTACTTAAAGGCTTCTCCCAAAACAAAAAATTAGACATCATTTTACCCATATTAGAAAACAGTGAAAATAAGGGTAATAAGTTAAAACTAACATGCAATGGCAGCTCGGTAAAATAGTCTTGAAATGGAATTTGCACTCGTTCTATCTCTCGGGAAAAATTGGTGGATTAGTGTTTATGGTTTAATTTTTTTAACACGTTGAAATCCAGCCCCACTAACAGCCACAATAGGTTAATTCACAATAGGTGATCCTCAAACTTATAAAAATAATGATCGGAAAACGTGCATAAAAAACGTCTGTTTTTACTGGCCTAAAGTCAAAGTTCTTTATTGATAAACTCATAGATTTGGATTTCTTCATATTCGACGTCTTTGGAATTTGACGCGTAAATTGTACAATATATATAATAAATAATAATAATGTAATAAAAAACAAAGGAAATAAAATAGTATACAATTTCAATATTTACAAAAAAAAAATTTACATTGATAAATTAATATCAATCACTCATCTATTTGAAGTCGGTGCCAGTCAGGCCAAAAATACTTTGTAAGCACATGGTAGATCAGAACCACTCTTGAAATTGTACAGATTTACGTTTACCTAGGGCAGACGCTCGAACTAGGTAGAGGTAATTTTGAGAGTGAGACTATGAGAAGAAAACAGTTGGGCTGGGCAGCATTTGGAAAACTCCGTCGAGTCTTCTCGTCACCTATCCCACAAAGTCTCAAGACAAAAATGTACAACCAGTGCGTCTTACCCGTTATGACCTACGGTGCTGAAACGTGGACACTGACAGTCAAAATGGTCCGTAAGCTTTAAGTCGCCCAGCGAGCTATGAAAATAGCTATGCTTGGAGTTTCTCTGAGGGATTGTATTCGCAATGAAGTAATTCGTCAGAGAACTAAAGTGTAGTAAGCTGAAGGGGCAGTGGGCCGGACACATCTTTCGCAGACCTGATAACTGTTGGGGTAGACGGGTTCTGGAGTGGAGACCGCGAATCGGTAAACGTAGTGTAGGACGCCCTGAGACTAGATGGAGTGACGATATTCGAAAGGCTGCTGGTGGCGGTTGGAGACGGAAGACCGAGGATCGGGCTGAGTGGCGTATCAAGGGAGAGGCCTATGTCCAGCAGTGGACAAGTACAGGCTGCTGATGATGATGACATGGTAGGTAGGCATATCCACTACCTGTTAGACATGGCTAGCACCGACTTCAAATAGATGAGTGAGTAGCACTTGTAATAATATTATGAATTTATTTTTCGCTTTTGAGTGCCTATTTGTGGTTTTCAAGTCGGTTTAACGCTTGGAATGTCACTCCTATTTCTTGAATGAAACACGATTGGGAACAGCGGTTGTTAGAAAACAATTTGAGTTATATTTTTGTCTGCTCTATATTTTCTCTAAAACCCACCGATTTTGAGGAAAATCCAAAAAATGTATTTTTCGAAATTTTTAAAGCCGAAGTTATTAGACGGAACCATACTGAACTTCTTAAATCCGACTCTGTCTGTTGATATCGATTTTCTAAGAAGTAATGCGAAAATGTGATTTTTCCGGTAATTTATACAAACGATATCTTTCATGCAAACATTTTCCTGATAATACTGTTGATGTTCCCAATATAGACCGATTATCTGAATGATTCATTTTCAATGTCAAAATTTCTGTTCATTTTTGGAGGAGGAGGAGGTTATCAATTCGAGCCCTATGTAAATTAGGTAACATACATAAAAAAATATTTTATGTATGTTACCTAATTACTCTAGAACCCCCGTACCGATTTTAAAATTTCTTTTTATGTTCAAATGGGTATGCTTCCAGAATGATTCCATATAAATCTTATCGAAATCGGTCAAGTGATTTTTGAAAATATGAACCAAAAACTAAAATTTGCATACAATTTTCTGGATGACGTAGTTGTAGATTTCACAAAAGTTATGAAACTCGAACCTATGACTACGAAATTGGGTAAATGCGTTAATAAAAAAGGAGCTTACTTGTTTGCACTAAAATATGACTGCCACTTGTAGGGTAAAATAAGCTATTTTATACCTACCTACCTATCGGTTTCTTCTAGGTAAAATATTAATCCGGGTATAATACTGCAATTTTTTTTTGATCCATCTCTTATGATCCAGCCAGCGTTTACAAAGTAAACGCAAAAAAATGTGTTTGTTTATGACATCACATTAGAAACCTTTGAAATTATTAGTGTTTCTCTACTGTTCTATGCAATTATAATACATGTAAACTTTCCTCTTGAATCACGCTATCTATTTAAAAATCCGCATCAAAATCTGTTTGCCAAATATAAAGATCTAGGCATACATAGGGACAGAGAAAGCGACTTTGTTTTATACTATGTAGTGATAGTGATAGTCAAAACGCCTGAACCGATTTGTTTTAGATCTACTTTCCCGTAAATTCCATTCATCGATACTTTTTTACTCTGAAATCTCACTCTCTGATTGGATCAGGGACTTTTGTTGGCCTACACATATTATTTGGTTTCAAAGAAGTTATCAAAACCAGTTCATGTGTGAGTTGAATTTTAAAATTGAAATCTGTTATTTTGGTAGTAGAAAATCAATTATTTAAATTCTATACACGGTCGGATACCTATTATTAATCAATAATAGATAATAATAAACACTTGGATTTCATTATCTTCGATAATTGACGATATCATCTTGATCACTTCTGTTATCTATTAAAATTACATGTACTATGTATCTCTGCACACTTACTTAGATATATTACCACGTAATATTTATATATACTGAATTTTTATTTTATTTATAGGTAGGTACCTATACCTAGAGTTTGTAACCAAAGGGTTTATTTTCCAATGATTTCCCGCGATTTCGGCGTAGAAACTAGTATTAGTACCTATAATCAGAAAGTACAGTTCCCAAATGATTATTATACGTTTATAGAATGAAAAGCATCAAAAGATATGCCTTGAGCACCTTGAAATTGTTAACAAACTGTGTCTCTCTGTGTCGCGTGAGTGGTTTACAACTACCAATCTACTTGACCCCTAGATTTGCTAGAGGTGAGGTATGTTGCGGTTCTACTTATTCTGGTTGTTGACAACGAATAGAGATATATATAAACGTCTGGTTTTCGCCGCTGTATACAATCGAACAGTAGTTAACAGAACAACTTATAGAAGATACTAAAAAGTAAAAAAAAAAAAACTACGTTTATTTATCCCCCGTCTCGTCAATGTGGGAACCCCTTCTGGGGTAAACATAGTGTCGATCTATCGACTAGCTATTTGGCTTGGCTGGCCCCGACTTCAAATACATAGATGAAAGGATGGCGCTTACAACAACTACCTCTACATTAAATTATTTTTCGCTTTTGAGTGCCTATTTGTGATTTAGAAATCGGTTTCTTAAATGCAGATTTTTTTTTTAAATTAGATGTTGTCTTAAGTTTGTTTTTGTTTTGTAAGTGTAATTGGTGCCTTACTGTGATTATAATAGGGCGTATGTTTGGTTACAGCTGGCGAGCGGCGGCGGCGGCGGGCGCGGCTTGTTCTGCTACCACTGCCCGCCAAGCCTGCCCCCGCACCAACACCGTCTGCCCACACTAGAGTACCCATTCACCGCCTCGCATCCCTGTAAGTGACTTTAAAGAACGTAATGAAGATTAGTACAAGATAACTATAATAATAAAATGATTTCCATTTTAGCCTATATAGCATAGTGACCTTACGGTAACTTATTAACTTAAATAAACTAACATGCAGAAAATTACAGGGCATAGAGAAAAAATATCTACAATCTCAAGTGCAGTGCTAGGTAATAATTTGGACACTTCATGTTGTAATAGCTGCATATCACTGGTTTTATGGGCAGACATGTTGTCTACTATCAGGCTCATGCCTTTCTTGTCTCTTTACTCTATACTATAAAAAGCCATAAAGGAGCCTGAAAACATTGTGTGGGATGTTCCTAGAATCTTCCAAGGTCATGCGACGTCCCACATTCAGCACTTGGCCAGATTGATGAATTATAGCTTTGACTCTCTCCAAGGCTCAGAGTCCCAGCAGTGGGAACATTTAGTGGGCTGCTTATGGTAATTAATGTAGTAGTTCTGAAGATAAGCTCATACATATAATTACCGCAGGCTAAGCCGTCTTATCTATACGGATTGGCCCATTAATCCCAAAGGTCATCAATACAAAATATAGGTGCAATCTTGCCTCCATGTACGCCTTATATTCCATAATTTCTATATCTACATTAATTTAAAAATTATGGATTGACTGTTAAAAGTGAGACATAGATCACAATAATTTCATCGGCAGTGATGATTGAGTTAGTGTTGAGATAGTATAGTGTACGATGACCATAGTCTCAGGCTTTATAACTTCTATTCCAGTCTAGGAGCTCCGATAACTTTAGTTGTCGGTCGGCCAACTTCTCTAAAGCAATTAGACCACAGCTCGTGTACTAACAACGTTTGCGTTGATTACGGACACAGAGGCAATCCAATTTGGCTGCTATGACAAAATTCGTAGGGATGAAGTTCTCTTTTTAACCGACTTCAAAAAAGAGGAGGTTCTGAATTCGATTGTATCTTTTTTGTATGACACCTACGCGATAGCTCCGCCAATTGTGAATCAATTTTGATGTTTTTTTGGTCAGAGGTGATCCCAAATAAATCATATCTAAATCGGTGTAGAAGCACAGAATATATATTACCACAGAACCCTCACTTAGCGAAAATTGTTATATAAATAGCGACTCTTGCTGGGACGCAACAAAGTGCAATTCAGCTCGCATTAGCGCTCAATGCCTATCGCAATTTTTAAACTAAACATTTGTGCTCTCTTCTAACGCGTAACTCTGTCGCTGTCTGGCGCGGAATGATGCGCATCGATAGGGTTGTCGACATATTATCTAATAAAAAAATAAATTAACCTTTCGTTATGTAGGTAGTCAGCATTGTAGCTCAGATTATATATGTATTTTAGTTATTTACTTCGTAACGCGCAAGACAGCTAGAAGAGGCCGTAACATAGGGTCGAACACATTGAAATTAAAACAATAAAAGTATACTTTGACTGTTTTTATTCTACTGATCGTCTAAATGTTGTTTGATAAATATGTAACATATTTTAATGTACTTACCTACACTAATACATACAACCAGCTTCGATTACAAGCTATTTTATAATGTCCCGTACTTTTTGTACGGTTAGCAGAAAAATATAAAAAATAATGGTATATACAAAATATACATATATATAAAATTACAACTAGGAAAAAATGATAATTCTTTGTTTTTTGACTCGTGCATCCATAAACAGCACAATATAATTATGGCGACGTAATTTTGCGCGGGAAACGTGCTGCGCGAGCGCTCAGACGTGCGTTCGACAACCACCTGGCACTTGTTCCGTGCGAGGAACGGTCTAGCTGTAGGCTAAAACCGCGCGACCTTGAGCGAGTGAGGATGCACTGGTAGAAGGTTTGAACTTTTGAAAATTTGAACAAAAAACAACTAAAATTTACTTTCGGTACCTCGATGACTAAGTGATTGCTTCGTATTGAATTTTAAATTGAAGTCTATTTTTGGTTTTTTGGAGAAAATAAATTATTCTTACTATTTACTTTAGCGCTTCGCGGTGTAGGTAACTCGTTAATGCCCGAGCGATACGAGGCTAGTTTTCCAGGTTAGGATAGCAAGCTAGTGTTAGCAAGCTAGCAAGCTTCTAGCATCGTGTAGACAACGCTACGCAACGCTAGTTTTGTCTACACGAAGCTAGTAGTATAGCTTGCTAGCTTACTAATACTAGCTTGAAAACCTAGCCTCGTGTCGCTCGGGCATAACAGGTTTTAACGATAATTTATTTTTGTCAAATACGTTAGATAAGTACCTATATATAAATACGTAAGTTAATAATTGGTGGGCGCCTTCCTGGGCCGTTTGCCAAGATAAGCCCCTAAACATTTTTTTTTTTCTTTCTTCCACTGGATATATATGTACCTACGTAGAAGTCGAAGTAATGTTTTTGTTATAGGTACAGATTTTAAGTTTTTTTTGCATAAGTTAAATGTTAAAAAGTTTCTTGGTTAGAAATAAAATTCTTTAACCAGAAATACGATTTACGCAAATTAAAAAACCGAGGACAGCTAATACCGTAAATATAAAACATCATAAAACGGAGTTAGACATTTCTTAACACTCAATAAGAAAGAAAGAGTCAGATACAAAGCAGGTTAAACGTATCCAACATTTAAACCTAATCGAACCCACCACCGCCAAACGCAGGAAGGGTTGCCTCCACACAAAAATCAGTTTTTTTCGCCCCTTCGAGGGGAGGTAATGTGCTAATGAATAGAAGGCAGGCGGGGGTGGGCCGCGCCGGGGGCGGGCGCACCCTCCCCTGGGATTGGTCGCAGCGGGCACCATCTATTATTCACAAAATAGTTTTTGAGTTACTGTCGCGGCGACAAATTTATCTTTGCGTCTCTATGGAGGCTTACGGAGCCCACGTATTGTCTTAAAATAATTTTAACAAAAAAGAACCGACTTTCAACAGAAAACTTATAAAGTAAAAAGTTTTCCTCGATTTCTCTAGGATGTCATCATCAGATCCTGATTTCCTAATCATGGTACCACTCTTGGAATATCTTCTTTACAACAAAAAAAGAATCATCAAAATCGGTTCATAAACGACGAAGTTATCCGCGACACACATAAAAAAAACATTACTAAACGGTCGAATTGAGAAACCTCCTTTTTTGAAGTCGGTTAATAAAATTGTAAATGTGAACGTAACGGCTGAACAGATTGAGTTGAAAACAGTTAGATTATAATCTGTAATAACACATTGGCTACCTACGGAAACTACGCGGGCGAAACCGAAGGACTTTGCTAGTATTGTACCTATATTTTAACCGATTACGATAATAATCATGTGATTATGATTTACTTCTTTATAGTAGTTATAGGTATTTACCTCTAGAGTGACAGGACGAGCAGGTCATGTGCCTGATGGTAAGAAACTCGCCTGACAATAACAGTACAATGTAGTTAAGCCGCTCTTGGAAAATAAATAGTCAGCAGTAAACATTGCACTGTGCTAGTCACCCAGAGATAAAATATGATTTATCTCTATGCCCTGTAATTTCTTTGGAAATATTGACCTTGATACCGGAATAAAGTGATATTGCACATTACTGCTTAACGGTAGAATAACTAACTGGCAAAGGCGTGGTACTTCCCCAGGCGGACTCTGCAAAAAGCTCTACCACTTAATAAATTAGTAGGTATTTTGACATAAACCTATGTCGTAGGTATGTTCCTATGTTAGTGTGTGGACATGACCTAGGTATGTCGTAGGTATGTTTGCTGAGTTTCGCTACCAAAAAGAAATACCTATTAACGTCTTATATTAATACCTACCTATATAGGTAAATATTAGCTGCTAAGTAAGTAAGACTTCTAAATATTTAGATTTTTCAGTTTAACACATTTTTTTTCATGTACTGAATGCCATTACACCTGCCATTACCCTTCACTGAATTCAATAGCGGTCAAATGTTGTCCACTTTTTTAGCCAAGTGTAATAAATATTTTTTACGACAGAAATACATGTACTTAGATATATGTAGTCATTTCAATGAGAGTTTAAATTACGTAAGGATAAAATGTTGTTTTGTAGGTGATATACCTACATAATTTTATTGAATTTATAACTATTTAGATACAAAAAAATGTGTGACTGTAATTATAGGTAGTTAGCTATTAGCTATAATAGTAATTTTAATTGATTTTCTCCGGAAAAAACGAGAACCAACTTCAATTTAAAATTACATTGAGACACTCAATCAAATTTCATAAGAAGTTATCACTAAGTCGTCGAGGTAGACATATGAAAGTAAATTTTAGTTTTTTGTTCATACCTTTTTCAAAAACCACCCGACCGATTTCGTTAATATGTATATGTGACTTAGGAATCTTATGTATCTATCAATCTACCAAACAACAAAATAACCATCAAAATTGATTCACAATTCCCGGAGCTATCGCTGACATACATACAAATGTAAGCAATCTACATCAGAAGATTGCGAGAGTGAAGCAAATAATATTTAAATGAACGTTAAAACATTTAATATAACCTTAATGACAACAATAATCAATTAGTCAAACAAAGACACGAAGGCAAACACAGTAGGTATGTCCGGCGTGGCCGCCGTCTGGAGCAAAAGTGCCTAGAGCCGACCTCTTAAAGCCAGTTTTCGTCACACGATGTTGCCATGACATGCACCTTTTTGCTTTTAAACAGGGTCGCCAACACAAAATAAAACCATAGGTATAGTGACCGGAAAACAAGTTGACCCAATGAAGTTAGCTGCGCATGGCTGCACAGATTACGTTTTTATAATCTATTCGGTGGAAGTGCACATGCGCGAACTTTCCTCTTGCAAACTTCATTTGGGTCAACTTGTTTGCTGTCAACTATACAACCGAATTGAGAATCTCCTCCTTTTTTGAAGTCGGTTAGAAGTTCTCCATCCGGCTACAAGTGGCATAAATATTTAGAAAATTTAAAAAGTATTTGTTAGTTTTAAAAATTCAAGGTAATATTTTTAAAAGCTGTTTTAAGGTATATTTTTCATCAATCATTCACTCGTTCTCATATGCCTCACCTCACTTGTTTACATAATAGTTTAATAGTCCAGTCACAAGGAATCAATCAATAACCTTAAATTAGAAAAATGATTTAATAGTTATTCCATATCCGTTTAAGAAAATGATTTTCCAAAATCCACCATGTTGTACGGTATGTAAAATAAGCAGTAAGCAGAAAAATTTGCTGGCGAAATTTGAATTTTAAATAAACCAAGCTGGGAACATAATAAATTATTTTAAGTTATTATATGTTAACAGCTTTGTACGTTTATGGACTAAATATTAGATTTGAGTTAAAAAACTTTTACAAAAGCTCTTCTAAAGGTTATTTACAGAAATGAGTAGGTACTTTTTAAAATAAAGCTTAAAACTAAAAGCTTTTTCTAAATCTTTTAAGCATAAAATTTGGTTTATATTAGTTTCTTTTTTTAATTCAAAGTAGTTAAGTAGTTTCCCTAAGATTACTATTACCAATAAAAATAGCACCAGTAGCGCTATACCACAATCTTAGGTATATATAGGGTACTGTAACTATACCGCCAAATTGTGTGTCAGGTACAAAGTTTAGTCCCATCTTTCAACCGCTGTTTTAGTTAACTTGGTCACCCTAACATGGTTACTGCTAACTTAATAAGTGTCATGTCACTTTTGATTACATTGAAGTAGGTACCGTTTTTAACAACGATCAAAGGAGAATTAAGTAACAGTGTTAGGGAGTTATTCCATTTGGGACGTCCGAAATGACAGCCCGTCCGCGTAATTGCGTAAAAGTTATTAATTTTTAAAATCTATTAACGTATTGCGAGGTTGAAGAGCAGTTGGCAGAAAAACAGTTAATGTTTTTCTAAAGTTTTACTTCTTTTGGCGCGGGAAATTGATGCCAGTAATTAGTTAAAATTTTAGTTAACATTGTAACAACTTTCAGGTTATTACTACTTGCGTTGAAGGTTTTATGTATTCTATGGTTGAATTTTGACTTATCAGCACGAGTAATAAAGATAAGTATTGATTGACTACATAAGTACGCGTACACTCAACACACACACCTCTCTCTCACACACACACACAAACACACACTTTTTTATTGTTTCACGTACTAGACAAATGAAGATGTTGGACTGGCGACTGATTAGAATACTTGCTTTAGGTAGGTGAATATGTCAAATATGTAATGTCACAATAAGTGTTCATAATCATAAGTAGTCCACTAAATGTGCTTACTACTGGGACTCTAGGTCGTCTCTCGCAAGGAGAGTATCAAGACCATAATTTATCCAGCCGGCGCAGTGGGGTGTGCGGATGACGCATGACTTCGCAAGATTTTGGGAACATGTCGATTTCCTCATAACGTTTTTAATTACCTTTAAAGTCAGTGGTGATGACAAACTTGTACATCTACACTGGGAAAAATAAGAGGTGTAGATGGGATTCGAACCTTCGACCCTACGATTGAGAATTGTACGTTATAGCCACAAGGCAAACCACAGCTGTGATCTTTTATTTGCCGAGTTGGCTTGTTGGCTACAACGCTTGATTCCACAATCTTGAAATTATGGATTACATTTATAATTTCACTAATCTATAATTTCACGATATTATTTATTATTAAATATTTATAAAAGCGATTTATTATTAATTTATTAATCGCCTTTGAATATATTTTCAAGAATGATAACGTTAGTTATATGATAATGTAGTTAAGAATAAATATTTAGAAATTATAAAGAAAGTTGTCATGTCCACTAATTTTTATTTATTTTATTTATGTGTTTAAACTCAATTCACATTTCACATACTAGTTGTGTAAAATATCAGCCTAAAACTGAAACACACAAATAACACGTTCAAGTTCTGCCCACCCTAGTAGTCGCTTTGATTCAACATTTGAAAAATTGCGAATTAATGAATGCATTTTTCTGTGCATTTTCTACTCTATAGCGGAGTCTCCCGTTTCTGTGGGGGGTGGAACTTTTTAAAGGTGGGTAGTGGATAAAAAAGCGGCTTAAACGGATCTATTAAAAATGTAAAAGCAATTTTGTGATGTTCTAGGTTGGCGGAGCTTGTTAGGGCTCATTCATGGCAGCGAAGGTCTATTATTTATTTATTTATTTATTTAGAGACACCAACAGCGAACATATTACAACACTTATAAACAAAACAATTAAAATATAAAAATTCTGATATGTTAGCCTATTATAGGTGAATACAGCTTGCTTAAAAATTTGTGGCTATTTTTATACAAATAATAATGAAAAAAAGAAAACAATAAAAAACAACAAGAAAAAAAAAAACAATAATAAAGAACTATACTCTCACAAATTAGACGTCCTCAACATGTTGACTAGCTTGTGCTTAAATACGGCTAATTTATCATTAAATAAGTCGAGGTTGTCAGAGGAGGCATTGACTTCTTCGTATTATACCGCCTTTATGCTGATGTGATGAGATGGGAGATGATTATGGCACTGATTAAACCCCACCGGTATGAAAGAACGAAACGGGAAGTTCTATTGGGATTTTCTAAAGGGCTCTGGAGTTTGCGTTGTCATTATAGTGAACATTTATTCAATTAAACAATTTGTGATGAAGATTTCTAAATCACCAAAGTTTTATAGTTATGCAGCCATTTGAAAATTAAGATTATGAATCACTGTCTAGCACTAAACTGAACTCCGCATACCTAGTAAGATTTAAATCTTTGGCCTATAATTTATTTGGAAACATTGTCATACAATACAAAAAAACATTTTCACATTACTAAGGCAAACATGTGATTCTATCCCAGTCGGACTTTGCAAACTTCTACAACTACAAATACCTATAGATAACAAATTGATAACGAATTCTTTTTCTTCCTATTAATGAAGATACTATTTATTCCCACAATCTTTAGCCTGCTTTAATCTACTGCTTGATATAGTCCTCTCCGATGCAAGCCATATGGCCTGATCCTCAGCTTTACGTCTCCTTCCACTAGCTCCTGTCGTACGTATATCGTCACTCCACCTAGTCTCAGATTATTTTTTACCAAGTAGGTAAAGTTGTAATTAGCGTTTTTCACTACATTAAAATAAGAGCTAGTTAGTTAATCCCCAACTTTTTCCGCCGCAGCCCGACTGGCCCCGCTTCCTGCGGAAGTTCAGGCACTTTTTAATTTCCGTTCCACCGAGGGATTTTTCTACAGCCTGATGGACATTTAATTATTTACATTCAATTAATGGAAATCATAATCCCTCGTAATCAGAAAGGATTGTGGTTAATCTGGTTTTTAAAATAAATTAAGATAGGGATTGAGAGAAAGGGTTTCGTGTTATTTGGATGTTATTTTTCGGTGAGAATGAGTTTATTACCTTTTTTTTGCGATTTTAACGACATTATAAGTAAACTGAAACTTAAAAGTTAGATAGACAAAAACAACGATCGATGTAAGAAAGCTATACCTACGCTGAATTACATCACTACCTATACATCAGAATATAACACACCTTCAGGTTTATAGGTTTTCGATTATCGACTGCTTATTGATTATCGATTGTTTTGGTAAAACAGCCTTATTGTAAACTCCTTGGTAAAAAGTCATGGTGATCTAATGGCAAGGCTATGTTTCATTAAAATCTTAAAGTTGCACGTTCAAATCCTTTCGGCAGCCTTTGTAACTGTGTTTTGTAACCAGTTACAAAAGAAGAAAATTTTATCCTTTCTTGTAACCCGGTTGCAAAATAGGAAATATTTTACTGGACTTAGAAATATTTTTAAATAGTTAAAAATATTTCTTCCATGAAAAAATGTTTGTTCATAGTTACCAAAAAATCCGCCTACGTTTGTTATTTTTTCAAGTGCAAAGGTCAGGTTAATGATGGAGGAAAAGGTACTCATACGAAAACAAAACGCTCTAGCAAAAGAGGTCGCGTCTCAACGACTTTTAAAAATTGATCGAAGCGTACAAAGAGATAGCTTTGACTGATATATGAACAATAATAAGTAGCCAGAACTGTTAAATCTTTGTCGTATGTCACATAACCTATAGGTCAATTTTAAACCGTTCTCAAAACGCAGAACCTTTAATTTGGAAGTTGCAATGATAAAAGTTGACGCTGTTAACTGATCATTTCAAAACGTATTATCGCTAGAAACGCGACGAGCTCAGTATCAGGCAATAATTGCATTGCGTCGCACAAATTGCACCATTTAATTGAAGCCATTAGCTCCAGAGCTTTGACCCGTTATATCGTTGCGAGCTAGCCGTTTCATTATTTCTGTTTTTGCGTTTTTAACTGTGTGTTATTAGCCGATCTTTCAGTCATTTCATTGGACATGGTAAATTACGAGAGACCTTTATAGTCTTTAGTCTAAAATGTACCATGTATATCGTGTCAAGACGTGATATTTAATCGCGATCGCGATATTATTCTTTTGTAGCCTTAATATGAATAATACCTAAGTATGATGAATAACACCTAAATATTTTAGCTTTCATTCATTGACGAAGTAATTTCCAGACTTAGATTATGAAATATATATTTTCAGTCATTCTCGTGCGTCACTGATATTTCATTTAGTTGGCGATTGCAGGGTGAGCTAATAATTTTATGATCCTTTTAAAAGTTTCGGGAATCACCAGTCCATATTACAATTCTTGTTGGCTGATTCATCGTCGACTGACTGTTCAATTTGACTGATCGATTTGAACGTTTTTGTTTCTGGGAAATTTGTGCAAGAAATTGTTTTGTAAATGTAGGTAGGTATGTATTATACTATACTATAGACATGATTTGAACACTAATAATGCAAACTGAGAAAACCTTCAAGTATTATTTACGTCAGAACTCCATATAAAAACACACAAATAAAATCGGCGGATTAGTTCTCATAAATTTTTATTTACAGAGTTACACTATATCACTGTGAACTTTTCTGAAATAAATCAAGACAACAATTAATTAATCTAATCGAGTCGTTTCCGATGGGCACAATACAAACGCGATGACAGCCAATGGCAGCCATTAGGGCACTCGGGGTAATTCCCGGCAAACAACATGTTGAGATAATAGAAAACTTGGGGTGGGCCAGCCCTAACGGTTTGTCACTATTTTGTAGGGTGACTACATGTATTGGATTTTGACGCATGTTTTTTTAATGAATTCTTCTTTTGGCGTACTGCACACAGATTTTATCGTAGTATTGTATTTTTTTATTTAACTTGAATAGGTTTACTCTTGACTGCCATCTCGCCTGATGTTAAACAACGATGCGGCCTACGATGAAGCCTAAGTAAGGTAAGCATCTAGAAGAAACCGATTCACTCTCGATTTGAAGACACCAAGATTATAACCCTTGGGGAAAATCCACTCAGACAGGTCATCCGCCTCGCTGTGAAGTGAAAGGCTCGATCAGGTGAACTAAGGACCGTTGAGTGTACCCGAGCGAGAAAGCTACAGTCAGCTACTCTTAAAATAACTGTTGCATACTATTTTGATTTGTATATAATTTAAAAAAAAAATGATTTGTTTCTCATTTTTCCTACTTACTTACTTTAACGTTCGTTCGCTTATTGTCCACAAAGTTGAAGAATGCTATCCACCCTAAGCTCGGTGTCGCCTCATCAATTCCCGTAGACCGAGCCACCGCGCATTTCTCTCTGATGGGCTTGTCTTCCGGACGCTTTTACAACTCGATATTGATTTAATTGTGTTTTACCATTAGCAGACTAGTGGCGACATTAAAAAAGCCAACAATAAATCATGGAAGTACAATATTCGATTTGTTATATTTTTAACCGATTTCAAAATAATAAGAGGTTCTCAATTGAGTTATTATTTTTATCCCCGTGGAATACTTACATTATCTTAAAACATAGATACTCACATGCGCTATAATATTTTTGGCTTTATTATTGTTTTCAGATACGAGCTATTCATACCACCCGGCGATCCACGATGACACGTTCGTCCGGCGAAAACAGAGACGGAATAGGACCACCTTTACTTTACAACAGGTGAGGCAAATAAAAGTATTTCTATTATGTGGCTAATTCAGGGGCGGTCCCAGCCTCGAAGTTTGGAGGGGGTTACTAGTATGCAGCCTCAGATTTTGGAGGGTCACCAGTAGATATACAATAAATAGAGTAAAAAAAGACTTTACATGTAGCAACCCTATACGGGTTTTCCGCCTAGTTCCAGTTGTTTTCCCGCATTAAAATTGTATATATACTATTAGATATTTTTTAGTTTTTTAATTTACCGTATACGATTTTGGTGGGGGCATGTCTCTGTGACCCCCCTCCTTCGGACCGCGCCTAGGCTAATGTATATAATATAATATTCAAGCCTACAATCTAACGGTGTTCCAAATTTTAACCCGATCCGTTCAGGAGTTCCGACATGATTGAGGAACAAACATCCAAACTTTGACATTTGATATATTAGTAGGATAGTTCCGGCCGATAACAGTGTTGTAAAAATATTATTTTTTGCAGTTGGAAGAGCTGGAGACCGCCTTCGCTCAGACTCACTACCCCGACGTATTCACTCGGGAGGACCTCGCGCTCAAGATTAACCTCACCGAGGCTAGAGTACAAGTGAGTTCTTTATTCTTAAACTATAAAAGTATCTGAGCATTTCTATGTAATTTTAGTATTAGATATACATACCTATATTAAAATACTAGCAGTACCCCGCGATTTTACTCGCATAATTCAAGTTATTTTCCCATGATAAAAAGCCTGTGTGTTCTTTCAGACTAACCTAGTTGAGTTCCAAATTTCAAACATCCAAAATTTTTGCGTTAGGTAAGATTAGTTGGATATATGTCACCTATTATGCAAAAAAATTAGACTAATATCACCGTAAAAGTGTGAAAACCGTAAGATTACAATCTAACAACGTTACATTAACTTATTCTCTGCTGATCTCTGTTCACACAGTTTTACTTTGTGTTTTTTTTGTAAGTTTTGTTAAGCCATATTTATTTTAATATAGATATACCATGTTTATTTTAGACCAAACTCGCGAGTCCCAAGACACAAGCTTAGGCTATTGACGCGTAAATTGCACATTTATCAATAAAGAACTTTGACTTTGACTTAGTTTGGGACTCATCGGCAATCTTTAGTACTCACGCGTATTTTTGGTAAATAAAATTTTGTTTGTTTGTTATTACGAGTATAAATTAACTTAATCTAACCTACCGTGAGATTATAATGCCACGCGTTATATTATATACGCTTTGCTTAGTTTGGGGTCAGATGGTGTTGTGTGTGAATTGTCCACCAATATTTATTTATTTATTATTATTGTAAACTGAGAGTTGTTACAAGTTTACACACATAAAATGAAGGTGTAGAGATAAATAGTATGCTCAAACCCTCGACCACTTTGCAGAGTGCCCAGAGTGCTGGACACATTATTACCATGCAATTATACATAAATCAATCCTAACACCAAATTTGCGTTGTCCAGGTAAACAAATTCAAAATTAAAGTTCCGGATAGGTAGTTTCAAAATTGAGTCTACTAAATTCACACTATAAAAAATACTACGTAACTTTATAATGCAATCCTAATTGTATGTAGATACTCAACCAAATAAAATAAATATTAATGTTATTTTTTGATTATTTTTTACTATTTGATTACCTTCCTGACTATTATTTATTATTTGATTACCTCGCCATTCATTTCGAACGTGATTAATTCCTGTGCAATGTTGTTTCAAAATATATTCGATTTTACTATGTTATTCAATTCCACAGTAATACAATTAAAAAAATCATAAAAACCGGTTTCAGATATCGTGTACTCACATCACTTGTCATATTTGTTAACTTCGGGAGCCATCATAAAAATTGCACCAATTTTTAACTCTTTTGATTTTTATTTACAAATCAGCTTTATGGAAATAATAAAGTGTTTTTTAACTATAATATGAGGTTTTTATGGACTTATTATCCCAAATATCTAGACTAGCCTTGTTACCGGTAGATTAGTAAAAAAAAAAAAATACTGGAATCTCATAAGTCTGCTGCACCTTTCGCCGTCTATATTTAAGCTCCCAGAATAGATTAGGCCAATATAATCTCATATATTTACCCAGTTCACGTCCCTACATAACTGGTTATACCCGGTTCGTGTTCGCCCGGTTTTAGGCAAATTGCAGCGGCGCGCGATGCCGTGTTTTATTTATGTTCGAATAAAAATTGCCCAATTCAGCTCACGGGCCAGAGGGCGCCATTTGTGGCGAAATGTCGCTCGATATACGTGAACGGGTTGGGGATGGCTGGTAAATGCCGCAGTGGAAATCAGCTAAGTGATAACTGGAGAGATATGTGGCTTTTATAGGTTTCGATGCGGGATTAGGTGTCTTGAAACAAAATTATGGATCCAATAAAAATATACACATGTGTTAATAGAATAACTTGAATGAAATCTGACATACATTTCAGTAGCGTAAGAATTTTCTGTTGAATTAAAATAGTATCTGTTTGACAAATTGACACACCTCAATTACACAATAAATTAACAATAAACACGACTACACTATTATGTGCAACAACTGGCTGGTTTTATAAGACCGGGGCAAAAATAAAGTCGTGGTGGAGACTCGGAGCCGGAACTGCCGGAGAGAGGTTGAAAATATTCCTTACTGTTAGTCCGTATTTTCCTTTTTTCTCATTATCCAAGATACTTATGTATACTATATGTATGTTAAAAATATTCCAAATGACAAAGGTCAAGGTCTCCTAAGACTGTGGAAATGCTCTATTAGAACAAGTATTCAGACCAATTCCTTGAAGAAATAATCTTGAATATACGACAAAATGCAACAAACATTGGCATTTATTTATTGCAGTGAAAAGTTACACAAATCTTTTGAGTCCAAAAACTTTCTGCTAAAACCCATTACTTTTGTATAAAAGTAACTCCAACAAAACATCCATTAAATAAATAGGAAGGGTCAAGATCTCTCTGATCAAATCACACGTCAAATATCGTCCTTCAGTAACGAGCCCAATCGACGTAACGAACTCACGGACACGTAAGACAATATCCAATTTCAGCCGTCGATTCTGAGGAATCCACTTCCATTAGTTAACTGGTCCATTGTCAAAACCCACTCTAGTTCGCAAAACCGCCAAAACAGTTGAGAATTGAACACATGAAAGCTCACGAACCACTTAAGCGTGATCTCTATCGTCTGACAGATTTCTCCGATTGGCAGGTCTATTTGTGATGGTGGTCTGTAATACGTTTAAGTCGCTCATCTCGGAATGGTATTACGGTATGAGGCTGTTACCCCTCCCCACTATGCCCCTCTTCGCCCCTCGCGTCTCTGGCACGTGCGCGAGGGATTAAGGGGTGTCGCCGAGAGGTTATGAAATCCTAGACTTTGCGTGCTTTTCCATAATTGCATATAGTGAGTGTGACTTAAAATAGTTTGTAGGGAATTTCATGTATGTTATGTTGTCTATAGACTGGACCTACGTATTTATGTCTAATATCTTGGTAAAAAGTTTTAAAAAAAATTGAATCTTTCGACCTTGAAGTGAATTTAATTCTGCCAAAATGTATTTTACCTCTACATTGTTCTCTGATAGAACACAATGATTTAAAAACCCTTTGTGCAACCACATCACGATTTACCAAATTCTAGTTGTTTACAAAGTTTATAGTGAAATCCTGATTTCTATTTATCTATTATAATTATTTTATAACCGTCACCGTGGCGAGAAATAACAAGTCACGCTTCGTCGCATCGTCGCTGAAAATCAGGTGAGATGGTGGTCAAGTTACTTTTAGAGGTATACACCTCTAAAAGTAAAAAAAAACCTTTGTTACTTGTGAGGACACCGTTACATCTTTAAAGATAGAAGGGATGGAAGAGAAGGGGAAAGATAGAATATTAAGACAATCGGTTACTATAACATAAAATATACACGTCATATTCACACAGCCCTAAAGAGCTCAGTAATATAATTGAGTCGGCTTTCAATTTGATTCGCATCCTCGTCCAGTCGGGGAGTGTCGGTGATAATTCGCGCCAAAATATAAAAGGAAGCGGAGGAACATCTGTCAGACATATTGGATTACTGACGCGACCACGAGCGTAAACCGTGCGGTGTGGACTTACTTACCTTTGCTTGACTATGATCATACGCTAACGCATCTATTGTTACACTATTATGATTACTTACGGAATATTTACGGTGGTTCAATGCGTGGTCAAACTCTAGTATAATTATAGGTAATATTGTAAGAAAATATTGATTGCTATCAAAATATTTGATGTGGGCATCGTTAGACTTCTTGCACGCTGGAAAAATGGTATGTGACGCTAGGAAACTGATGGATACTGCCATATTATAATTAAAGTGATGATGATATCGAATCACACTTTTTTCTAGATTATTTTTGGGAATTGAATGTTCAGCAGTATCAGCCTGTATTTGGCCACTTCTAAACACAAGTCTCATAATACGTCCCTCATACCGTTCCTCGATCTTATATTTTGAACAGTCTCCATCTACTCTTAGTGTATCGTCGCTCTGTTTAGTCTCAGAGCATCTTGCACTACGTTTACTGATTCTAGCCTACTGGTTCTGGTAACTTAAAATAACGTTTGGTATGTCTGGTTGCAATGTTTCTCCTAGTTGCCGGATTATAAACCTTAGTTTCAGGTCAGCTCATTTGTTTCTTTAAGTAACAACGTCAAACGGACGTCAAAAAATGTTATAACACACAGGCACAGTACAAATATTTGTGTTCACCACTCAAATATTTGCACTGGGTGGGGATCGAACCCACGACCCACGGCTTCGCAGGCAGACTTACTACCAACTAAGCCAACAGGCCAGCCATATATTATAATACGGTGGTTATAAATCAATATTGTCTAATATTAAGTTACAAAAACACACTTCATCTTTTCACAAGTATATTTTCACTCCACTCGTCTTAACAACTTGACAGAAAAATAAAACAAAAGGAACCCTCAAATCACAAGTGTCAAAAACCAACTTAAAATTTAATTCCTCCAAACGACATTGACAGAGAATCCTCGAGACCAAAACAATACGGTTGTCAAACAAACAAAGCGCGTTACAGCGTGAAACAAAGCGTGCTCGATGGCCCTTGTGACAACCCTGAAGGGGTAATAGGGCTGCTACCGATAAATTATTGTTTGTTCGCTAATTGCCTGTTGAAATGTTATACAGTGAAGTACTTGGCACATAGAGGGAGAAGTGAGGTCAGATTGAATTATTTATAGCTGATTGGTTTCGCTCTTATTATGTTTTTTGTATGCGAAACTAAATAAACATAAGCTAATTTAATTTTTCTCACGGTTAATGAATTTTAAAATATACGAATGAAGTATTTTTATTATAAGTTATATTATTACAAAATTATACTAACTAACCTAAGATATATTCACACTTAACTCATCCGAATTACCCATAGACAAATGAAGGTATATTGAAAATCAAGGTACTCAACCCATTGGTAGTTTTTCCTGTTAAGTTAAAATTAAGTTGAGTACGACAAATATTTTAAGCATAAACAGAACTATTAGGGGGTTTTATAACTTAACAATTATTTTAATGCTAAGTATAACACTGATATAATCAAGATCTATAGGTATGGATAATATCATCAACGGAACGGCCCAAATTGTAGATTATGATGCTTTTTAGATTGAATAATTTTAACTTTTTAAATCTTTTTTCATAATTCAAGTTTAAGCCCCGAGCAACCATCAACTAAAATCAAACTTATTACTAATAAGTACAAGAATACTTTAACTTTGAAGGTTTAAAAACGTCACTTTTATTGCAACTAATGATTAACGAATTCTCAAATGGACCTCTCTGTGAACTACTGGTTGGTGTTGTCAATTCCCTGGCGGCGAGAGGCAACCCTATCGTCGTGTGACAAAAGCTAACGATGCGTTGTATTGAGCTGTTTGTAATTGTCCTCAGGATAATCAACAAATTTTACTATAAAACAAAATTAAATTATTCATTATGTATATTTATATCCACAATATCTAATCTTACTTGCTACGTTATACATGCGATAGTTTAGATGTTTGTTGCTCAATTACGTCGAAACAATTACAAGGATTGGGTTGAAATTTGGAACACAAATAGTTATTGGCCCATAGCCTATGTACTTTTCAAATCAGTTTATTATTTCATTGCGGAAAATTGACGGAAATGGAAACGAGGCAGGTAAAACCGCGGAGTGCTATATATATCTAACAATAAACTTGAATCTAATATTTGTTTATATTATTTTCTACCTACTATCGCTCCGCCATATAACCATGATCAATCTCTCGTTGCCATATACTAATTTACTCAAATATAATGGAATGATCGTATGGATCAAACTTGAAATAGGAAAATATTATATTGCCATAAATCGCCTACCTTGATCCCACTGCTGGGACTCGGGGTCTACTATAACAAGGAGAGAGATACACACCATACTGCCTAAGTACGAGTTCGCGGATGTCATTTGTATTCGAAACAACATTTTTGGTTTTTAGGAAACTATAAATATTTGATTGACAATATACGTCTAATATCGGGCCCCCGTTCCATGTCATAACCACAGTGACTATACCTTAATTAATAATAGATACTCTTATAGATTAAAATAAAAGGTTCATTTAATGTGGTATTGTGGTATTTGTAAATTATTGTTATTTTGATGTGTTCAATAAAAGTATCTATCTATCTATTGTATTCTGCTCACGTGATTTTATGATGTGATTGAGAGCTTCTGAGTTTATTTCCAAAATATTTTAAGTCAAAGTCAAAGAACTTTATTCATAAGTTTACAATTTACACGCCAATTAATAAAAAATAAAAACAAAATAATGAGCATACAAATTGTATACATTTTTGAAATGACTACTGTACTGTATGTTATGTTGTTATTTTAGGTTATTGTTTATGTTTTTTTATTTCAATGAGTTTAATCGGAGACACGGCAAAGTTGGTGAGACGCGAAAAGAAAAAAGTCAAACATTATTAAAACTTTTGTCAAATGACAATGTGGAAAACCAATTATTTTGCTTAACAATGAACCAATATTTGTCCACAATATTTTTAAGATTAGCACTCATGAGTACAAAAACAGCATGTAGGGAGAGGCAACCATTGTGTACCTACTTTATAGAGGGTTGTCACGTTTTAGTAGAAACATGCGAGTCTTAGATTCAGAGTTACAAGAAATTTCGGAAAGATGGAAGTTGTTTATTCTGCTAATTTTATGATAGTTTTATTTCCCGCTGTCAGTCATTTAAAGACAGTTCAGATTATTTTTATAATTTGATATAGTATGTAGAAAACTAACTGATCCCGCAGACGTTGTTTTAACATATTACATTGAACAAAAAACTATCCCATCTCTCAAGTTGACACAGAGTATTTTTTTTTTAAATTTAGGATTTCACCGCGTACAAACAATATTATACGATTTTTAATACAAAAGTATACCTACTAATCAAATACGAAAAATAACACCACATAATTAACGAATGGAAACGTGGTAGCCCTATAGTAATCGACACCCTATAGTTTGGCTATCGAGGCAATGAATGCAGCAAACATTAATGACCCTTTAATAACGCTCGCATCTGAGAGGGGTGAATTTTGGACGAAGGTTAAAGTGACATACTTAGTTGCTATATGCAATGTAACGTCGAATGACTTCATTGAACCTAAAGGTACAAGTTCGCCTGGAGACCGCGACCGGAGACCGCGAGAGGAACTTGACTCTCGAAATAGAATTGTTTGATACGGTGCCACAGACAGCCACACACATCAGCGCCGAGACCAGACGACAGACAGTCTCGCGACACGTGTCTCGGTCTCCTGTCGCGGTCTCGCGTCGCGGTCTCGTGTCGCGGTCTCCGGGCGAACTTGTACCTTAATAGTCGTATTCCGAACACTTATTAACTAAAAACTTGCATACGATACAAAAACAAGTCAATTTTTGAAGCATAGACTAATCGGTACAGACTTTTTTACTTATGCGTAGTGAAACGAACTCAGAGAGACAAACTTTTCGTAGAGATCTCTTTATCGAAGATTTAATATCGACGGGTAGAATTGTACGGAATACTACAGTGCTAATATTTTTGACATAGAGGTAACATAATCGAGTTAAAACAACCTTTAAACAACTACGCCAAGCTATAATCCTACTTATAAGTAAGTAACTCATTTAGTTAATAATTTCACTTTAAAGTTCGATTAAAGATCTTAATCCTTTACCTGATTATTTAACAAACATCAAGTTAATTAATTATAAATTAATTGCTGTGTATTACCAGAGAAGATTAGAAATTTAATCCTTGTACAGTTGCCTACGAAAGTGTGTTGTTTATTTCGTTTATTTATTTATCATACATGGACATAACAGTGTTTATTAAATCAATGTTAAATTTAGATTGAATTTAGTCGCTGATATAAGTGAGCTCATTCCTGGTGCAGATAATGTCAATGTTTGATGCTTTTCACGTGGTCGAAATGAAATTTGATCACGTTTTTGAACAGTTTTTGAGTTGTCTTTGATAATGCGTATTATTTATTATTCTTTTTGTAATTTTTGATCAACGATTATGAAATAATGTGGGAAATTCCTTTTGATTTGAAAGAGATTTTAGTGTCCAAGTGGTCACTCAAATTCAATCAAACCAATTTTTTAAGTTTGATCTTTTATTAAAGTTTGTTGTTTGCTTATTCAGAGAAAAGTAAAAATTAATTAGGATACTTATATTTGCCCAAGTAATAACTTCTGCCATCGACTGTACCATTACAGTAATAAATAATATATCAGCCGGGTAGAAGTTGTGGCGTTAAGTTTTTCATCACATGATTAGGGGCAAATTGCCCCCCTCGCTCCCCAATGGGGGATGCGGCAAATCTTCCTTCATCTCGTCTTACCAACATCGAGTTTTGTTCGCGCTATAGATGTGGCATTTAAAGGGATGTGGTGATTTTCATAGTAACATAATCACTTGTATAATATAACAATTATTTTATTGGTATCTTTAGTAAAATACTTAGATTAAAAAAAATACTCGAATGCAAATTTTTAATTATTATTTAAAATATAACAGTTGATATTATGTAAATATGTGGATAAGTTACTAAAAATAACATGATACAATATTAAAAATAAAACTGGTTTATAATAACGGTATTATAGAAAAAAACGATAGAAATAAGTTCACAAACGGCGAAAAATTGTAAAAAATTTAAAACTCTTCGACTTTTTATCTAATTTCTTGTCGATTAACACAGCACAAAAAATACATAAATAAAACATTTCATTTGTAATCCTGATAAATTTGTAAAACAGGTAGGTACTTACGTATAAAATTGTTCATAAAAAGTACTATGTAGATTAAAACTCTAGAATTCTAATGAACGAATAGCGCTCTTATTCTATGTACCTAGTTTGTATTAATGATCGCCTGAAGCGATAACTATTAATAATAACTATGGTACCTACGTTACTTATGCCAATAGACAGCTATAACTTTTTGTAAGCACTTTTATTTGGTGTACATAATATATGTATATTATCACTCATTATTTTTATTATAATATTCAGGGGACAAGAGTACGAATATCTATCGGCAAATGCCATCTCCATTGCCTTATAAATCCAAATAGGCGAGTACAAATAATTAGATTCTGCGTCGAGAGTGGTGTAATTCGCGCAAAATGGAAGACGCATCGCGCTTAACTTGTTTACTCCGAAATTATCTTTCACATCGAGTCAGATCGGTTCGGATTAGAAGCGAGCGGTTTCAGTAATTAGACACTAGTTTGCTGTGAACATTTTGTAACTGTCAAGTCTAAACTAATCTCTAAACGTTATTGGAGTTTTCCGTTTACTTTTCTATGTAAGAATATTTATTTAAATGGCAGTTTAATCGACGACTGCCTTTTTTGTTACCTAATATTATATACCTATTTTATTGTAATATTATGTAATTCATATAGCATACATCATTTTATTAATTTTGTAATGTACATTATTTTATATTTTCAATGACTTTATATTTTATTGCAAATGACGAGATATATTAATACTATATTCAGCAATTGGTTTCTAATTAAATTTGTTACTAATTCTAATGTATGTTTTTAACATGTCAATAAATGCTATCTTATCTTATCATAAGTATTATTGCACTACTTTTAAGTATACATTATGTGGATGTAAATCTGACAAATAATATTACTAATAGTATAAATGTGAAAGTTGGGATGTTTGTAGCTCAACCACGTCGAAACGTTGAACGGATTGGGTTGAAATTTGGAAAACAGTCCGATTATGGTCTAAAATAGTGCATAGATGAAACTTTAATAGCTCGTAATATTTACGAGAAAGGAAATTATCATTAACTGACATTACTGAAACAATGTTTGGCTTGTCATGAGTCAATTCATTTCGAAATTGGAGACGCGAGTCCCTATTAGGTATTTGTCGACGGTTCAATAAGACAATTTGGTAGTAATATCGGTTCGATATGTATTTAAAAATAAGTAAGGCTCCATAAAGGCGAAAATCGACTCAAAAGTATAAAAATATCTCATTTTATTTATAATGCACCCTCGAAAATACTAATTGAACCGAAACTCGGCGCAAAACATAATTTTGAAGCGTAACACACGAGTTAAATGTTGAACGAGAGCTCGCCACTTCATACGTCACAAGTTTAAGTTAAAAAGCTAAGTTATCACTCGGCTAATTGCGTCAAAACTCGGTAATGTTTAAATACTTCATACGTTAAAGCTTGCGTGGAAGTTTATTTTAGGCTGGGAACAGACTTCGCGATTCTATACGATACGATGCAATGAGATTGGAAAATAGCCTGTATAATAAGCACTCGAATAAAGAGGTCTTACTGTCACAACTGTGGAGAATATATTGCCTGAGTGGATATTTCCTGATGGATACTACCTGGGTGTGTTCAAATTCGGAGTGGATAGGATTCTTATATGCGCTGTATAATAGACCGCATCGTCACTTAATATCAGGTAAGATGGCGAGCAAGTGACACCTAGAATTGGAGTTGGCTATGATGAAGCAATTCTCGTCAAAGTCGATAGACATTTTCAAGCGTCGGGTTAAAAATTTATATCTAAATTCTTAGTTGCTAATGTTGCTATCTATATTTCCATTTGTTTGAAATCTGGTAAGTATAGTTTTTGCACCTATTTATTGTTTTTAACATAAGCAGTAAACGTATTTTGTAGTATATTTATTCCTTTGTACAAAAATAATTGCTTTTAAAAATATTTTTCATATCTTATCTTATTGTCTACAATGTCTCTGAGATGTACAGATTTTAAGTTTTGACAAGTCGAACTCATGTTTAACCAAATGTACGCAGGACTGTATCGAGTCTAATGGTTTTATAAGCCTGAACATATAAATTGTATTTACACAAACATTAGAGTGCGATAAAGTTTTGTTCATAATTATATCCTATCCTAATGTAAACATACAATAATATTGAAAAAGTTAGGTGCCCACGTCTAAAATTGAAATTTAATTACTTCGATGCGACGTTTCGGCAGCGTTACAAACGCCGTGGTTACGAGAAGACTCACTAAAAAAAAGAACGTCTAATTGTTATTTTTTCGTGTATCGTCGTATCTTTCGTCGTGTTACGAATTCCGCGTCGCAAATTCCTGCGACCAATCGCACAGTCTGAACTCAGCTTTAACACATTAACCGCTGAAAATATGTTAAGAACAGGGGGAACTGTATAAGTAGCAAAATGTTTTCTTGACTAAGTGACAGCTCGTGTTAAGGTGCTACTTAACGTATGGAAATTTTAACTTCAATTTTCCGGC
The DNA here is from genome assembly GCA_017562165.1 of Ectropis grisescens. Taxonomy (NCBI): domain Eukaryota; kingdom Metazoa; phylum Arthropoda; class Insecta; order Lepidoptera; family Geometridae; genus Ectropis; species Ectropis grisescens. The sequence goes on from CM029769.1 coordinate 4,559,322, forward strand.
GGGTGAGCGCGTGATTTTATTTCAAACGAGTATACTTGGCATGTGTTTCTGTTTTTTAGATGTCGATATGTCGAAATAAGACAGACAAGATGTAACATAATGCACCTAACATTGTTAGTCTAAAGTACACAGAGTGTTCTTATAAAGAGCTCATAAAAATGGTTATTCGTTATTCGGCACACAACCTTGTTGAATTAGCTGTTCCCTTCAAAATATGCATCGTGATCTCAATGCATGGATTATATCGAGTTGATGTAAATGAAAATATTTTATATTTTAAATAAATTATATAAAAATGTTTTACTTTAAATATTTCTAAGTGCAAATATACGAGTTTGGCTTCGGCACTGGCTTTAACAGTGAAGGAAAATATGGTGAAGGATGTAGTAGCATATTCTAAGAAAAATACATTTTACGAGCTTCAACCACACTTGAACAGCGTGATGAAGTTTGTTTCTCACTCTTTACTTGAGAGAGAAAACCTACTACTCTAGTCATGTTGTTAGTTACCTTGTCTCATGAAACCAACTGCTAGTTTTAGTGAGCGTAAATTACGTAAGGAGTACCTAATACTTAAACAGGAAAATGAGCTACTCTTAAAATTAGTATAAATACGAAAATAACACGTAATGTTTATAGAATGTTTAATGTTTTTTACACTGTGTCTGGGTGTTTCTATGTATAATAAGTATGTATTTAAAACTATATAAGTATTATATCAGCTATCTGGCTGCCATCACACAAGCTTTGCTTAGTTTGGGGTCAGATGGTGTTGTGTGTGAATTGTCCACCAATAAAAAAAAAAAAAAAAAAGAGTACGGGGCTTAATCACGAATAATATAATTGTTTAATTACCTGGATGTACTATATAAACATCATGTGTTCAAATCACGAAAGTTTAAAAACACAACGAAAACATCGTAAAACAAACGTGAAAACATATTATTATCAGTTAAAATATTTTTTTCTTTGTAGCCGGTATAAACTGTATTTGTATATTTTTACAATTTAAAGTGTGCAAACCCTAAAAAAATGACATCACAGACAAAACATGACGTCACTAGAGGGTCCTCTAACAACTCGAGCTGTGGGGACCCCCCTGTTCAAATATTAATACTACCCTTGTAAGATAAAAACTATTAGGGGCTGTAGGATTATGTAAGATTATTATTTTAACTAAATTAGCTCAGAATCGTTGAGGGAATTTCTGTGAAGTTTATGGGTGTCAAAGAGTTGAAAGTTAAATGTTGTAGATGTGACAAGTGTAAAACTGTTCTTGTTTTTTACTATCTAGGAAACTAATAATTTAAAACAGATCCATTGCACGAATACTTACAATATTATCTTAATATTAACGTTATACTTTAGGATTCAGTTTCATACAAAACTATTTTACTATTGTATACCAGAAATATTTGCAAAGACCATTGTAGTACTTTTTTTTTAAATGTAGAGTATAATTATACGACCAAGTGATGATCATCATGATGGCGTTAAATGTGACAAGGATCATAGATATGATCATGACCACAGCTGAGTATAACGGCAAGTACTGGTCATTCATTGATTTTTGAGGCTGTTTTATATGTTAGAAATAATTTAGGCAATAAATTAGGCAGTGTGTTGTACACCGAAAGGTAAACGGCATAAACATATTTTATGTGTACCTAAACGTATAAAACGACGTTTTGTAAAAGCGTATTTGTAATCGATGTTGATATTTATAACAAAATATCTCAATATTTTAAGAAGGCTGACAATAATAATATTTTAAAATTGAAACTAAATAATTTTTTGATTGACAAAGCTTATTATACTATCATTGAATATTTGAATGACAAAATTGACATTATATAGAAATTACTGAAATTATTATTGTAAAATTGAGTATAATTGGAGTTTTATAACTGAGAGTATTTGTATTTATGTGTAACTAGCTGTACCCTGACACGCTTCGCTGTGGTACAATGTGATGAAAAAATTAGATAAAAACAATTCTTGACGCGGATTATACATCATTCTAAAATTTCAGCTGGATCGGTGCAGAACTGTTTGAGTTTTTGAAGCGTACACAAACCAACATAACATATTTATATATAAGATGTTGCACGCCCTATTGGTTCAGATATAGTGATGATTGCCTATTTATCTGGTACCTTGCTTACATTTATTATTTTAGATCTGAAACCAATACCTTAATTCCAGCAATAAAGATAATTTGATTTGATTCATTCATTTTTGCACGCAACATATTTTTATTCTCCCAAGAGTTGTGATTAAATTAAATAGTAAATTCAGTATTAGCCTAATAGTCTGTCCTTAGCAATCCGTAGCCTTTGCAGAGTTTGTCCGGAGAGGTACTTAACCTTCGGCTGTTATAATATTAATATTTTAAAAAATACAAGACAAACTAACTTACATATTCTCTAGGTGCTCAGTGCAGTGCTGAGAAGTGATTTAGCTGCTTAGCTCTGAGTAAACATGTTTCTCTCTGTCTCTGTATACTTATCGTAATAAAAAGGATATCAATTTTAAATTGCTAGCCATAGAAATTATAACTATATAGCTATAATTGAATAGCCAAAAGGTAGAAATTATTATAACTATATAGCTCTATAATTGAATAGCCAAAAGGTAGGCAAGTAAGTGATGAATAATTTGTGTATCATATCTGTTTAAAATGTATCTAATCACTGACACCTATTAAGGAGCACTCTCGTCCAACGGAGGGTTTATTAAAACCGAATTGCGAAAATTGCAGTGCAAATGTGGCCCAAGCGTGCTTAGCTAACCGGCTTACATCACCAGCCAAATATGACCTCATCCAACATTTAATCTCTTTTAGTCGAAAGCCCTTAATGTACTGGTGGTGAACAAAACATGTCAATTATAAATTGAGTCGTTGTAGCAATTATTTTATAGGTGGCGGGGAGGTTTTGTTGCGCTGGTTGTTCGTATGGTGGTCCCTTATGGTTTGGTGTGGCAAATGATCTGTAATCTTTGGTTGTAGCCATGGGACGGGGTGGTAATGACGTGGTATTACTATCCGGACTGTTGACAGCCCATATATAGAGAATTATGGTATGATGGTTCATATTTTATGGGCTCAGAATTGGATTACGTTCGTAATTTTGTTTGACAGCTGTCTAAAATGTTGATTGAATTCTGTGTTACGGATAGCAGAATCAAATAGTAAAGAAGAAATTCAAAGAAGAAGGATGAGAGAAGATTGAACATTCAACATTTTATTATAACAGTGAATTAATAATAAATACTATAATTAATTAGCAGCGCAATACTTTTAGCGGCATAGTCATTTTTCCCGTATTTTTTTTCGGGATGGAAATGTTATTCAGTAGCTTTTGTACTATTCTAGACTACAATCTATTTACGTTCCAAATTTCAACCTGAACCGTTCATTCGTTGCGACGTGATTGAGCAGCAAACATCCAAACTTTCGCATTTATAATATTAGAAGTATAAAATACATAGGTATAAGATGTATGGTCTAGTAATTACGTTTGCTAAAAATAAACCCAAAGGTAATGTTTGTCGATAGGTTTGGTTTCAAAACCGACGAGCGAAATGGCGGAAGGCAGAGAGGTTAAAAGAAGAGCAGAGGAAGCGGGAGGGCGTCGACATGGTGCCCAAGCGAGACCCCAGCGACGACAAAGTACGTATTTATATATTTTGCTAACAAACACATTAAAACATATTATCGGATACACTTCGGAGAGTGTGCCACTGATCTGCATGATCTTATACCACCTTGCCCTTTTTTCTATCGTACTTCTCGTAACTCGAAGAAGCGGCACCGTTTCATGGTGGATATTCCAAAGTCACGGACGAAGAGGTTTGACTCTACGTTTGTGATAAGCACGTCTGGGCTGTGGAATGAGTTGCCTGAGTGGGTTTTCCCCGATAGTTATAATCTTGGTGTCTGCAAATCGAGAGTGAATCGGTTTCTTCTAGGTACACACGCTCCATCGTAGACTGCATCGTCGCTTAACATCAGGCGAGATGGCGGTCAAGTGTAAACCTATAAAAGTAAAAAAAACACAGCTACCAAACACACCTATACTCGCACACACACCCTCCCATACACACACACATGCAACCCAGACGGACATCCAAGCACACGCACTACCAATTTTAATTATCGATTTTTAATCGGATACATTCGGTAGAGTGTGCAGAAGATCGATAGATCTTCATAATTTTTAATTTTTCTACCGAATTGATAGTTAGATAGATAGATAGTTTCCAAAAGTAGCGCCGTTTCATAGTTGATGTTCCAAACACTCTAACGAAGAGATATTCCACTTTCGTCATTCTTGTAATTGTACATCTAGCCTGTGGAATACATTGCCTGAGTGGTTATTCCCTGATTATCAAAATCGGTTTGGACGTTGTAGAGACGATACGAATGATCTAGTCGGGAGGACGGCGATTGCCGATCCGGGGCCCAACATCGCGAGGAAACCGAAATGTACCTGGAATCTGTTGTGGTCATGTGTCATCCACCAACCCGACCTGAGCCAGCGTGGTGGATTATGACCTTGATTCTTTCCTTGCGAGAGAAGGCCCCGAGACCCAACAGAGGGAATATTTGTAGGCTGCTTATGTGTTACAATGCGCTGACGCATTTATTGTTTTATTTTTTTTTAATTTGTTTTTTCTGTTTTACTAGGGTTCCTCAGAGTGTGGCATGTCGCGGGGTTCCGCAGAAGCGTCTCCGGTGTCCGGCGCGGCGTCCCCCGCGCTTCCCGGCCCCCCACCCCCGGCTCGCCGCGTCGCTCCCCGCACTCCCGCGCCACTCCCCCACGCGTTCACCAAGGCTCGAGAGGTTAGTTGGGTTTACAGCAACATTCATACGGATAATATTAATATGTAACAAAAAACGGCTATGTAGTTAGTTTATACGATGTAGAAGTGGGAGCGAGAGGTATACCAGCAAAATCTCTCTATAACCTGCTGAAAGACCTTGGCTTGTCCAGAAGTGCAGTAAGTTCTATACTAGAACGAGTATCTAAAGCTGCACTAGTAGGCTCATATCAGATTTGGCTGGGCAGGGATAGAAAAACGAGTAGTGAAGGTGAGTGTTGATGTAAGTCAGAAAAGGGCCCCTTAAACCTACGTCCGAGTCACAAGTCTCGGGATCTACTCGAGTTTTCTCTCTCTACCACACGATGGACCCGGCACCCGCACGGTGAATCCATGGAATGCTAAGCAGATCGTCTCATTTTGAAAGGAAAACTGCTTTATTTGCGATGAAGACTTGATGATTTGAAGTTTGATAGGGGAAAATCTTATGGGGTCGCGTCACTGACATGCGTAATAGCAGTAGGTATACAGGTAACGCATTGTTTTTTTTTAATAAAGCGTGACGAGACGACCAGGACATGTGCTTGATGCCAATATGCCAACATGCCACCACATAACAGCACAGTGACACGCAGCTATTGGAACATGAAGAGTCCAAATAATTACCTAGCACTGCACTGCGCTCGTCACCCAGAGATCTAAGATGTTATATCTCTAAGTCCTGTGATTTCTCTGGAAACAATGCCCTTCAAACCGGAACACAGTAATGTTTGCACATTACTGCTTGGCGGTAGAATAACTGGCAAACATTAGCGTTGTTTATTTTTAAAATACCAAGTTATTTACCTTAAACCCTCATCTTCGATAAGGATTAAGTACACTACTACCTCGGACTTACGCGATAGGTGGGAAAGCAAGCGATAGTCAGTAAGTCCAATTCGCGTAAGTTGGGACACAATTTGACTTATTTTTTGGACGATTTAATTAAAGATACATCGATATGCACTGCATACGTAAAACAATTCGACGAGAGATACACCTGATCTTGGCGTAAACCAAACATTGACAGTGCGGAATAGGCAAATGAAAAACCGTGTATCTCCGAAATAGCGTAAAACGAGGTAGTGTATGTGGGGTATTACTGTACATACAGACTTAACTTATCAGAAAAGTGTCAAAATAAGTATTGTTTCTATAATCATTTGAATGCTTTAGGTCTGAAGCGAGTTGTGCGTCGCCGGCGCCATCAGTCGGTAGCGCCGGTTCCAGGGAGCCTCAGGATTCGCGGCCGCCACACAACATTTTCTCTCCCTTCGACCAGTGAGTACATTTTCAACACTTTTTGACGTGACAACGTCTTATAAATTGGTTTGCCGGGTGACACTTCAAGAAACTGCGTTACGCTCCGCTCACGTTATGCGCTCACAACGAGAGCGAGTGAGAGGCACGCGTCCCTTCCACTCGGGCATGGTTAGTCCGCCTAAGAGCGAGAGAGACAGACATAAAAAGTGAAAGGCACGCGTCCCTTCCGTAAAATTATTTTTTACTCAAAGTCGTTGTCACGTAAAACTTTCGCCCGTATACCGACTTTACAGGCAACCAATTTTTTTTGAAGTGATAACACTTTTGACGCACTGCAGACAGATTTTTCGTGGGCTGTGCTTTGAATTTCAGCGTCTCGCTCGGGAATGATAAGAAATCTTCGGGTAACCTCGGGATCATGGCCATGCTCATATCCACGCCCTACGGTTTCACCTGCGTAGTAGCGCGCAAGTGAGCTATAAAATTCTGAGTTACGACTATAAGTTTTCACTTCTATCGGCAGTTGCACTCACTATGACTACCAATTTTATATTTTTACACTTGACCGCCATCTCGCCTGATATTAAGCGACGACGTGGTCGATGGAGCGTGCTCACCTAGAAGAAACGGATTCACTCTCGATTTGAAGACACCAAGATTGTAACCATCGGGGAAAACCCACTCAGGCAACGCATTTAAGCTAACTCGGCGAACTTCGTTCCGGCTAAGAGGCAATGAGCAAATTTATATTTTGACGGTTATACTGATGTTGTGACTGATATTTTTTTATTGATGAATAACAAATGATTATATTTTAATAACTTCTCTACCCGTTTTTAACCGACTTCCAAAAAAAGGAGGAGGTTATATTATATATATTAATTCGACCCCTATGTTTTTTTTTTTGAGTTACAAATCGATACCTTACTTTGCAAAACGAATAACTCCATAGTAGCAAATTTCACAGGGGTCACACTAAATCACCACTAAAATCTATTGCGTAACTGGTATTTTCATTATTTTAAGTATTTATTAGTTAATAAGAAACATAATTTCCAAAGGGATGTTTGTTTTTTCCTTTTGATGCATTTTTTTTTTTATATTAATATTTCAGTGGCCCCTGTGAAATTTGCTACTATGGAGTTATTATTCGTTTTGCAAATTAATGTATTTTTGCTAGTTGACTTCACTAGCTCTTATTTTGAAATCTTCGCTTAATTCAACTCTACTTACAGTGAGATGCGTAACTGAAATTCACTTCGTCAAACTAGATTAATTATTTACGTAATAAAATGTAAAAAGTAAGAGGTGATCCTATAGCTTAAAAAAAGATGTGTTATCTTGGAACACTAGGTAGGAACGAAGTTGCTTCGGATAATAAAGAAACAATTTGAAGAAAAAAAATCTTAAGTTTATTTATCGTACGGTAATGTGAAAAAGAAACAGCCCCTCTACCGCCTAAATAGATTCTCTATGGTTTTGCTGTTGTTGTCTCTATCATTTCAAGCGAAAAGAAAAGACAGAGTAATATCAAACTAAGACAGTTTTAGTTAGGCGGTAGATCCACTGGTCACGGGCAGTATTTACGCGTTACTTCCGTTATATACTAATATTTTTCTTACAGTTTTAGTCTCACATTTTATCACTATACATATGGGACGTGTCTTATATAATAAACTGCCCGAGAGCCTTAAAGCTATCACCAGTGACACCGCTTTTGTTAATAAAGTGAAGCAACTTCTATTAGAGAGAACACGTAAAAGTACTTAAATTGTAATTATGATGAATATGACATCCTAACTTAATGTTTTGAAATTACTTTGCCTTTAATAGTTCTGATATTTGTAAAAAAAAATATTTATTTATTATACTATTATGTTTATGCTTGGACACTAATAATAGAAAAATAAATAAATTCCCCTATACAGCAAACTTATCATCTTGATTTTAAATTGTATTAATTTTTGTACGTGACGAGACATATATATAAGCAGTATTAATCATTGTTTAACAATATTTTGGAGTGAATAATGTTAATGTTTAAATATGTTAATAAAAAGTATTCTATTCTATCAATTCGGTCGCTTAGCAAAATCCCTATCTCCTGGAGGAGGAGCCTCCCGTAATGAACTTTGTTCCAAAAATTCTTCAATGCGTTGTTCTATATGGTCTATCGATGATAATGATGATGAAAAGTGATATTATTCCAAGATTCAATCACTACAACCAGTTATTAATTTGTACGACCTTTACAATTGAATTCTTGACGTCAATACTCTATTGAGACCATCAATACTTTATAGACACCTAATTAAACAAACCCGCTTTGGCCTGAATACTTTTCTGTTGTCAGTCTTTATTGATGTAAATTGAGAGGCATTAAATCAATGTCAATCAAAACTGATGTGATATGATCCCGGTTTGTTTAAATTAAGCTATTAGACACAGATTTTTCAGTATTTGAATTAATTGTAATGTTTCACGCTTAATGCTTCTTCTGAGTAGCTATTGTTTTTTGTAGTGGTAGGACTCTTTACAGAGTCCGTCTGGCTAATGTGACAACATTTGTGTTCCGGTTTGAAGGGCTACGTTTCCAGTGAAATTACAGGGCACAGAGATTTTATATCTCTGGGTGACGAACGCAGTGCAGTGCTAGGTAATGATTTGGACTCTTCATGTTCCAAATAGCTGTGTGTCACTGTGATGTTATGAGCAGGTTTGTTGGTTACAATCACGCACAGGTCTTGCTCCATTCACTCTATGCTATAAAAAGTATGTCAGGGCGCTACAGTGTGTACACAGAATAATCGAAACAATTAATTGTCTCCGGATCGGGTCTAACCGCCATGTTCCCAACTTTAATCTGAAACTAAAACTGAAACTAAAATAACCGCCAATAGGGACAATTGGAGGTAGAGAGGTCTTTGCCCAAAAGTAGGTGGGTATCTTATTATAATAACAAGAACAAAATTAAAAATTTTGACTAACCCCCGCCTGCCTCGGATTTGTTATCTGTACAACATTCTACTAGTCAAGCCGTTTCGTTTGATACCCATATTGAGGCAGTAGTGAAAAAAAAATATAATTCGCCATTTTGTGGTGGCGGCCATCTTGTATTTAATTTTTTATAGTGTTTAGTATTCTACTAGTCTAGCCCTTTCATTTGATACCCATATTGAGGTAGGTTGTGCAGAAATATTTTGTCCGCCATTTTGTGGAGATTGCCATCTTGAATTGATATTAACCAAACATAACTAAGAACATTTGCACGGGTATTAACCTTGAAACAAAAAAAACGCATCGAAATCGGCCCATCCGTTTGAGCTCTACGGTGCCACAGACAGACACACACACAGACAGACAGACAGACAGACAACCATCAACGTCAAACTTATAACACCCCTTTTTTGGTCGGGGGTTAAAAATATAAAAGTTTGGATGTTTGTATGTTGGAATATTTGGACGTTTGGATGTTGAGATGTTTAGACATTTTAATGTTTGTATGGTTATGGCTCAATCATGTCGTAAGAACTGAAAAGATGGAGCTGTAATTCGGAACTGAATTATATTGTGGTCTGGAATAACATCCCACTACTTATTTTCACCACAAAAGCATTTAAATTTCTTTTACAAATAACTTTTTTCTAGTAATAATAAAACTTCAAAGACTTGACGTTATTTCTCCGCACTATAAATACATAGATAAATTACTCCGTCTAATATCTTAGAGTAACTAGGACTTTTCACCGGTGATTTGATTTTTCCAGGTTTAAATTCCCAAACATGTTTCTCATTCCTTCACTGTATAGCTATTTGTTGTGTTTTGCGTGCGGGAGCTGGAAACCACAACGCAATTTAATTACACTTGATCAGTGTAGACCGGGTCTAATAAAGTAATTACGAGCGTCTTGTGCCCGATGACGACACGAATATACTCCGGCGTGTACATTTGTCCCGGCAACTGGACGGTTACAAGCCTATTCATTAAAGGGTTAAGTGCACTTAGACAGGGACAGCGGTACATAAATGTGAGCTGATCGAGAGAGATAGAAAAAAGGAGCAATGGTAAATTGGCAAATTGGTAAATTTATTTAATATTCGTAATACAGACCTAGCACAGTGCGAATACTATAAGTGTTTTTGTTTATACATGCAATACAGAGATAGTAAATATATAGAGTATGTGAAACTGGTGTTTATGTTAACGCTACGTTCGTTCATAAATTTTTGGGGATTGTCGATTTGTGGGAAATGAGGTACGTAGACTGGATCGGTTGGACTTTTTGCAGAGTCCACCGAAGAGGGAAAGAGTCCACAGAGTGGAAGTAGGTACCTAGGTAAGTAGGTTATTCTACCGCCAGGTAATAATGTCTAATGCAAAATATTACTGTTTTCCTTTATAAAACGTTTCCAGAGAAATTGCAGGGCAAAACCAAATTAAAATTTTAATAATAAAATGTCATTGCAGATGAAAAAAAATTACACCATAATAATGTCATAAAAATAATAAATCAATAAATGTGTCGTTGCACTGAGCCATAAATTAAATTAATACTAATATCAAACTCATACTCTAAAATGAAAAATTCACGAAATTATACCTTGCTATGTATCACAATGTAACAGCAACACTCCGAGTCCCAACAGTGGGAGCACAAAGTGGGTCGATTGTTCTACAAGTAAAATAGATTAGGTATCAAATTAGTACGAGTAAAACGCCCCTCACACCATCACACAAAGTTGCCTGACTCTCCAAAGATTGCCTGAAATCGAATCAAGCCAAGTTTAATTGTCAATAATTCCACCGAGGTTAACTTGGCTCGCTCGCAAATTAACTTTAAACTTTAATTGGTTAAGTATCGATCAAGTTGATTATGATTGATACTTTGGTACTGAGTAAATGAGGTTTCAGTTAAGTAAAGCATTAAGTTATATCACACAGTGGTTATTGGTTTAAACTTTGTTCTGATACAATTGATATGAAGTGTAGAAAGGACGTCGGTAAATGTATGAAAGATACAAATAGGTGGTAAAGTATCTAAAATTATTGATATTGATATATTTTTGTCTAAAGTAAATTAGAAAAAGTCATAAATCTTTAAAAAAATCTTATAAAAACAAAAAAGCGCTTGCCGATAAAATTGAAAACTTATGACTTAAAATTTAATACATATGTTTCCAACTTTAGTTTTTTCTCTGATCACTTTGCTTCTAGTCCTGTCACATAGTTTATACGTAATATATGCAATATTTTTCATCGTTCCTGGCTTTTATAAGCCAGGAGTATCTCTAGGGAACAAGGAGGCGAACTTGCTCCACTCCAAAGTTGTATTCAAAAAGTTCTTCAAACCGTTCAAACGCATTTTGGAATATCCACAGTGTATGGATGGTGTTACGACTTGTTGGTTGTACTAAATATTTACTAATAAAGGTTGGTACTAATAAAGATTGACAAAACATCAGTGTCTGATGGTAGGCGTCATTAAGCCACATAACAGCGTGCACGCAACTATTAGAACATGAGGAGTCGACATTACTTCGTTACTCACCCAGAGATCTAAGATGTTATCTCTAAGCCCTTAATTTCTCTGGAAACATTGGCATTCAATCTGCATAGTAATGTTGTTGGGGACGTTACTGCAGTATTTTCATGGGTGCGCGCTACATTATTAATTTATTAACTGGCAGTTGACAAGTACTTCCCAGTGTATTCTTAACTTTATTACAACATCTTCAAAAATTATATTTCGTTAATCAATGTTTTCGACGCTATTTTTCCGCGCCCGCATTGAATAAATAGTGCGCTTAATTTACAAATCCTTACATCGCGCATCGACACCCTGCCATGGGCGAAATTCATCAATGCTCCATTATCGCCCACACTGCCGCGACCGCATGTTAGCATGTATTTGTATATGCTCACTAATAAGTAAGTAAGTGTGGTAGTGTGGTCATTCGTTTCTTTATGATGTTTTCTTAACGGTCGCAGCCAGTAGTTATTTTGCAGCGGTGGATGTACAACTGAAAAAAAAAACTAATCCGATAGTGTTATAATAATAAACGATAATATTAAATCTCCAGAAACGGTCGAACCCACGATCTCTCCAATGTCTCAGTATATTGTATATACATGGAAAAATCATCGATGAGGAATCCCAAGAAATTGATCGGTCTATAATCTCAACAAACTGTTTTTCATTTATAATTACCGGGCGACGGTCTTGTCGGTGGAGTTCCTCCATGTATACTTCATGCATGCAGCGTTAGGATTAACTTCCGTCTGTTCTCGGATTTATCTTCTCACTTAATAATGGTTTATGTAACTAGCTAGGTCTGTCTCTTCCTAAAACGTACCTTCTAATTTACCTTCCATATTGTTCTAATGAGTTTGTCAATCATATCAGATGTCCAACATCTTCCTCTTCTGTTTTCTATTGTTTCCATATAATGCCCTTTTCTATCTTCAAAACTTCTATTGCTCTTCATTTCCTTAAAATCTGATTCTCTCCATTCTCCTCCAACATGGCAAATCGAATGCCTCTAATCTTTTTCCCTATCCATTTCAAGTCATAGGGAAAGTTTCGAGGCCATTCAATGCATATGTGATGTTGAGGAGAATCAGCCTCTTGCGAATCATTGGAAGGATATGAAGAGCAATGATATGATTAATATGATGGCTGAGGAGAAAAGAACATTATATGGGTAAAATTAATAGAAAACGTTTTAGAGGAAGATGTTGGGACATCTGATACGACGTTCTTCATTAGAACAATAATTCCGTATAAATTCCGGGAGGAGACGAGGTTAATCCTAACGCTACATGAACCAAGTGAAGGAGTTAACGATAAATGTAGTGTCGCCCAGGAAGTCAAGGTAAAGGCTGTTGTAGATTATGGAAGGAACTCCACATTTCATTTGTCGCTCTTTAATTATGAATGAAAAACTGGTTGCAAAAGATTACGTTTCCGATCAAGCTTGGAGGTCGTGGGTCATCGATTTTTTCCATGTATATAAAATATACTGAGACATTCGAGATGTGGCTATATCAGTCAGTACCTTTTCTGGAGATTTTTTATTATCGTTTATGATTATAACACTATCAGCTGGTTGACACTACATCCACCGCTGCAAAATAACTTCATGCGAATCATCATAAGAAATCATAAGATATTCCCATAAAGACATTATTTTGAGGATCATGTAGTCATATTTGGGTACAAATACATGCTAATTATGCCAGTGTGGTGGTAATGGACTTGACGTCAGTCCAGCATTGATGTAATCCCCCATGGCAGGCCCGACGCACGCGATGTAAGTCTATTGGGCTATTTATTCGCAAGCACCCAAAATGCGGGCCAAAGGGTTGATAAATCGAGCTACTAACAATGAACGCAATACAATTTTTGAAGAGCTCTTTCCAGAGTTCGCCTGGGGACTCTACCACACCTTTGCCAGTTAATGAGCGCAATAATGAAAACAACGATAACGTCCAAACATTATCATGTTCGATTGAATGCCAATGTTTCCTCAGAAAGCTGGCGCGGACAAATTAGAGATAACATCTTAGTCTCTGTCGACTAGCACAGCGCAGTGCTAGGTAATGACGCCTGACTCCTCATGTTCTACTACTGTCACTGTTTTGGGTAGATGTTGCTTAATATCAGTTTTATCTGCCAGATTTTTTGTCAATCTTTATTAGTAACAACCTTTTTAGTAAATGCTTCGTAAGAACCTCCAACTTATTCCCAAAATCCGTACTAAACGGTTTGAATCCACAGTACGTAGCAACTAAGTTGCCGGCCTCCTTCCCTGAGAATACAATCTAGAACTTTTCAAGGTCAGAGTGAATAGGTACCTTCTAGGTCAACGTGCGTCATCTTTGACCACACCGTCGCTTACCATCAGGCGAGTTGGTGGTCAAACGCGGACTTATAGGCGATAAAAAAAACCAACATTCCACTTTGAAGGGCAATATTTCCAGATAAATTACAGGGTGAAGATAAATCATCTGATACCTGTCTCTACGTGGAGAGCGCAGTGCTGTGCTAGGCAGTGCAATGAACTCTTCGAAGCATTGTGCTGTTATTCATGTTTCTGGCTGAAGAGCGTAGTGCAGCGATTGAAAGTGACTTCTTGTTTTTTTACCTGCGTGGCTCTTTGATATTTTGTCTTTCGTCTTTCTAGGTCTATTTATAGGTAGAAAAAAAATCGGGATCTAGCAGAAAAGACACCTATACATACTAATCCTGGTTGTTTTCTCTCATCTTGCTTGTGATTCGAAACCCACAATATTAATTTTGACTATCATATTTTGATCATATTTAATATGAATGACAAAGGATTCGAGTAGTGCCTATAAGAAAATTTTGAGACACTTTTGCTTTACAAAGTATCGCACGATTATAGTGTTAAACCAAAAGTTATATCTATCCAGAAAATGACCATTATTTTTCCATTTCTGAAACTACAATAAAAACGGCCATCTATTAAAAAAAGTTCATTACGTTAAATTCCGTGCAAATTTTGAGTTGTAGATAGGTCAACATAAACTCACGTAGAGTATTCTACAGTAGGACCATTCCTACTGTGGTAAGACTACTGTGGTAAATGTGTATTCAAAATGGGGTTTCCGAATTTCTGTATATCCACACGGTATAAGTGCTACCGTGTAGACAATTAATATTTTGATTGTATTTGGTTATCCAATAATTTCTACTATTAGAAGTTTCATAGAAGGATCAAGCCATGCAATTCCCATGCATCTTCCCAGATTTTACCGATAAAATACTAAGAAACAATCGATCTCGTGGGGAAGGTGGCGAGGTCTTGCAACCAACATTATACCGGAGATCCATTACCTACAACCTCTAAATCTTTTCCATTGATATAAATCAGTCTACACATATTCTGTTCTTATCATAATGTTATTTTAATCGCAGCGTATAATTAGATTGGACGATAGCGTCCCGGAGCGGTGTCGAATGACCAAATGGCCATGTTGCGAGTCTCAGAGTAGTTTAATTGTTAAATTGCGTTTTTAAACAACGCTCATAATGAACGTAATGAAGTTGATTCATTAATTTAAATTGAAGACGTGCTGTTTGTTTTGAAGGAGACGACGCGATGTGAAAAATTGTTACTACGGAGAATTTAGACGTAACAAACAATATTTCGACATTAAGCAAAGCAAAACAGTCCACTAAATGAATTCCACGCGCACCACTGTCTTTTTAAAGTCATGTACGTAATGCCACGAACCTAAAAAACGGTGAAGGAAAACATGGTCAGGAAATTACATGTTTCTAGAATCTTTCGAGAGCATGGGCCATTCACCAACCCACACTGGGCCAGGATGGATCACTTTAACTCTAACGAGAGAAGGCCCGAGTGGCCCAGCTGTGAAAACATTTAGTTGGCTGCTTATACATAATGTATGGAGAGATTCAGAGAATGTAGCAAACATACTTTTAAATTTCTTATAGCTAGATATTTACATCAATATATCTACCTAAAGCTTTTCATTGATTATCCCCAAACTTACGTAACACGAAGCTCACACAAATAAACTTATCCCCGCATCGGCTCGCAAAACAAGCGGATAGAGTCGGATCGAGATCAAGATGGCGGCACATCCGGTCCGGCCGGAAGTGCCTCTAATGCGATAAGGCCGGCTTATCGCGCCGGACACGTGTGAGCATCGACGGATTGTGAACACAGCTTTATAAGCCGATAAACAACTTGCTCACGAACATTTGAAATTATAAATAATATGTACCTACCAAGTTGAAATTCGGAAAAATGTTGATTTAACTCCACTGATTTTATAGTTTCTTTTAATTCTGAAATGAGTCAAAGAATTTGAATTGTTACTTAAGAATTTTCATGGAATAGATGATTTCACTGTTTATTCGGTAAACGTTTTTTTATACCTGTGGTGTAAGTTTGGAGTTTGAGTATTGTCATTTAATTAATTAATTGACTTTATTGGTAGGTATAGCGTAGAGATACATGTTTTTGCAGCTATACAATCTCACTAACACTTTAACGTTGAGGTAAAATAATTGTGAGAAAACCGACATGTTACAAGATATCTTGCGGCTAACACATGTCATCCGGCAACTCACACTTGGTCAGCCTGGACTCCCCTTTTTAAGTATACTTTTAAATGATATAGAGTAACGGGACGAGGAAGACAACAGCCCGATGGTAAGTAACATTGCTGATAACAGCACAGTGCTGCTCAACTTTTAGAACAAGAAGCCTCTAGAACACTATGTAACACAGTACTGCGGTTTCCATAGAAATAAGACGATTTATCTCAGTATTGACTTTAATCTAAACCACAGTAAATAAATACTGATTGATGTCATTTCTTACATAACACCATATAGGCTCAAATTGTCATCAGATTATCGCAGAACAAGTATATGTTTTTATCACAAAAATTTGACCAGGATGGGTAGATATTGAGATCCACGACCTACGGCTGTGTAGGCAGATTTACTACCAACTAGCCCAGACAAAGTAATATAATATTTGCACACTGCCGCTTGGGGACGGAATAGCCGGCAAAGTTACTTTAAAGTACTTCAGCACGTGGACTCTGCAAAAACTCCTACCGCGGAAAAAGTCTAGGTACCTTGTGAGAAAAAGCCCCAATTCCCAGCAGTGGGAACAGAGTGGGCCACTCACTAAGTCGCTAGAAGTCAAGCGATTTGACGCGTATTATAACATAACGCATTTATCCCTCGTTGAGTCATGTGCGCGGAACAATAGACCGGCTCAGTGTTCATTAACGGCACTAATTAATGTTTAATTGAACCAAATAGAGTATCAATTTAGCGACAATTGTATCGTGCATCCCGGGAGTCGGTAGATATGGAGCTGTGGAGGTATTTACGTTGTTCTAGGAGTTATGAGGTTAAAACCAGGTATTATTTTTTTACACAAGTAAACAAAGTTCTTTAATACGAGTAGTTTGATGAAGTTTGTTCCCAGTGAAGTTTCTCCAAGTCGACCTATATTCACGAAAGTTGTCATTTATGTGTAATTTGGCCCAGCTTGAGAGGTAGCATAGTTTTTAGAGTCTGGCTAACGAAAGTAGATACTGGATTTTTTTGCAAACTTTTTACATGGCAACACTTAAGTATTCCCACTATCGGGTATTTACCGAACGAATTGGGTTATTTTAAACAGAAAGTACTTAGGTGCACTTGATTCCAAAAAAGTATTTTTAAATAGACTCCGCTGATAATCAACTAATGTAATTTGAAGTTATACATAGTGGTCTTTAAGTATGTGAAATCAGGGGGCGCTAAAGCATAATTTACTCTCAAAGTGGGCCGAAGACAAAATAAGTTTGGGAACTCCTGGCATATAGCCTGGAGTAGCGCACAGACTTTTCATCGCGGGAAAATAACGGGTACGAGAACTACTCGGGTCAAACCGCGGGGCACTGCTAGTATCTTAGTATATTAGCATAATAAGAAATTTGCAATACGGAGATAGTAGATGTTCGGTTCAAAAACGTGGTATGAACAGTACAAATATCTGCAGACAACAAGTTGCTTCGATCTCGTTAGTTCGCCGAGCCGCGCCGGCAGGAAGCCGTCTTGTTTATGCGTCTCAACAGTTTGATTAACAGCATTAATTAGCGCTGAATTGACTTAAATTGCGCAATTGGTTATGCGAGTACCGACCGCGAGAGGAGCAAAAGATACTATTCATACATATAGGATATTTGTGTGCGATCTTTGGGAATTGAATTTGTGTACTTTTCTAGTACAAATGAAACACTTATTTCAAGTTTCAAAGGCACACATTACTGCTACAATCCAAGAATGAATATACACTTTATTATGACATTATTTGGCGGTGGTTTTACCCACGTAATTCCCGTTTTCGTAATTTTTCATGGCTACTTTTCGCGTCGAAAATATCAGTGTTCTTTGTTCTTTTGCTAATTTTTCCCCAGATAAAACAAAGTTGGTCACGATGTGATTGCATTAAGTAGCAAGAAAAAATATAAACGAATAGTTTATCTACAACGAAAAACTACATATGGTCTGTCTTGTGACATAAATTGATACGGTCGTAATTTTTCTCAGAAAGCCATGACTAAACTGATTCTGTATTCCATTTAGGCATAAATTAGATACAATTCGGCGTAATTCAATAACAATTTAGCGTACAAATTGTCGCGAGGCTAGACGTTGATACATTCGTTATGATTATTCATTGCTGCTGCGTGAACGCGTAATGGTAAAGGGACGTATTCATTACGTGTTCTCAGCGAACATTTGTAGATTTGTACCAGTCAAATTGTACGTATTTTGTAGTGGATAGTCTTTGTAGAAAATGCAACATTTTTGTATGTTATTTACTGCAAGGCTTTTTCTCACGGTGGCATCGTGTGGCCGGTCGTTCTCTTGGTCAGTCTTCTTATTCAAGTTGTCAATGGGGATAATGGCTGCTACATGCTTCAAACTCGTGATTGGGTGCTGCTTGCGGGCGCTGGTCTAAACGCGGTACTCACATAACTTGGCAATAGGTTATATCTACGTACACACGTTCCATCGTAGACCGAATCGTCACTTGACATCAGGCGAGATAGTAGTCAAACGTAAAGCTACAAATAGTTTAAAAAAGGTTAGTTCTGAATCTTTCTTCTTCCTTGGTTCTGAAGTACTTCTGTCTGTCGAATGAAATAAATTGTACAAAATGAGCTTAACATATAAATACTCGTAGCATGGAGTCTGTTGAGCTGATTAAAAATACAAAGTATATATATTGCTGAATCTATAAACTCATGAAAATTACAGATGGCTCGGCACCCGCCAGCATGATATTATTTGAAAATATTTTAAAATACCTATCTTTATAGTCGAACAAAGTGTTACCGAGACTTTTAATAGATGTATACAATTTTAAATAAGACTACACTACTAGATATTTTTTTGTAAGTAAACACAGTGACAGCAACCAATAACACTGATTGTGTTGTGGTTTGTTTTGTTAAATCCAAGAGTATGCTTCAAAACTTTGGTACAGTTAATAAAAACGTCCCTTAATATGTGTAGCTGTGTAATTGAAGACGTAGAGTAAAGCCACTCTAGAGGGCGACAAAATGCAATTTCGTGTTCATTTCAAATGCTGAAATTCATGAGTGTATGTTAATTTCCAGCTTAATGTTAATATAATGCGGATATTATGTTATGTGAACGGTGTGTGAATTAACAAAATTATGTTTATGCTTTCATCAGGAGAAATGGAATAAGAGGCTTATGGTGATATGTAGGTATTACAAAATTACTACTTCCTCTTGTTTCGTTTTCAGTTGGTAATAAGGATGTTTGGATTTAAATCCCGTTGTTGCTCAAGCACGTTATAAGAACTTAATTTACTTATTATTATTATTATTATTATATATATGAAGAGTTCACAATTAGTTATATAACATGTTATGATCAAATCTTAAAAAACAAATATTTACTTATATCTTATCATTTTGTAACTAGATTAGGGCTAAAGATAGGACTGAGAATTATCTACAAAGCTAGAGATTTTCTCTACTTATTAGGCTTACGAGTACGTTTGATCTCATCTTACTAAGTCACATAGCTTGGCAGTACGCTCGGCCAGATGATACCCACTCATTTAAAGATTGCCATATTATATGACTGTGGAATTACTGCTGCTGGCCCAATGCTAACAATACGTTCTGCACAATTTTTTTACGCATTGTAGAAATAGTTTAGAGATTGCTCTGTAATTTCTCTGGAAACGTTGCCCTTCAAACCAGAACACAGTAATGTTTGCACATTACTGCTTGGCGGTAGAATAACTGGCAAAGGAACAATACTTCCCCGGACGGACTCTGCCAATAGTCCTACCAATACAAATAGCCATCGTAACGTCTTATAAGTATCGAAAAACCTCTCTATACAAAAATGTATCTTGCCTTCTCCATCACTTTCTACTTCTTTGTTCTACAATAATTTTGTCGCAGTATGGTGTGCACGCGCCGGTCTGACGTTCGATATTCAAATATATCTAATTGACGTTATTGTGCGGCGCTTACTCGGATCTATTGTTATTGGGGGCACAGGACAGAGGACGCTGACATGAGAGTGACTTTCAAGTTTCTAGTCGGTTGGGGTCATAAAAGTCGATGTCATTTTATCCTCGTATCCCAAAAATTGAGGCATACGAGCGTCAAAACGTTCAAAATAGCATAGATTTCGATTTTTTTTCGACATCTTTGCAAAATAGTATGAGCAAAGTCAAATCATTTGGGGAATTGGTTGTAACATGTCAAATGAGAAATAAAAAGCGTCAAAATTGGGCTTAATTCTAATGTTATCTAATTTATGACTTAAGTTAAGTTTGTAATAAAAAAATGGTGTTCGATAAACATGGCTATGAAACGATGTGTCGATTTGAAATTAATACCAGTACGTTGCCACTTTAGCTTGCTGATTCTCTGAGCTATGTCGGACATCTTAGTTCCTTCTCAGGTAATCTCATTTCTGATTTTACTTATATCGTTCAAAGAAACACTGAGTATAGCTCTTACCATACCTTGATGGGGTGTTCTTAGCTATATTTGTCGATGGCCGCCTAGTGTCAATAAAATTTTGGCTTCAATATGGGTTGGCACAGGTAGAAATAAAAAATTCAAATCTGGCCGCCACCACAATCGACGATTTTTTTTCACTACTCAGCAATATGGTCTTTACCTACTTTGCGTCAAATAATAATTTTACATTTCTTTTTCAAACTCCTTAATATGGGTTTCAAATGAAAGGGCTTGACTAAGATTTCAAATTCTATCAGCTTGGAAATTCGGTTCAACTAAACAAAAAACTATCATAGTATTTTTTGATGGCGGTGTCAACGTTTTGGCTTCGTATGTTGGCACAGGTAGAAATAACACTTTAATCGACGATTTTGGTTATTATGAGCTGACGTCATTATCATCTAAACACCAGCTTAATTTTCAACTAAACAAAAACTATCATAGAGCTCTGTGACGTCATTACATCTAAACAAGCTTAATTTTACGAGCTCTGTGGGAGATTGAGCTGTATGCTTTGACCCTAATAGCACTGAATTGGGCAAGATTCTTAATGAAATTGCTTGTTTAATTTGGTCGTGTGTAAACTTTACAACCGCATACAGTTACGCTTTATAAGGCGATAAATTAATAACGCCTTCTTGTGATCTTTTATTTAATACCCTGCGTATAAAAACAAGACTTAGAATAAATAGATGTTCAAATTAACTTTTAAATGACCGAGTTCAATCGTTACTATTTGAGAACTAAATTAGTTATATTTGAAGTTTATAATTGTTCCTAAAACGTAGGTTAGGTAGCTAATTACCCCGAAAGAATCTGGAGTTTCTTCAGGAATAGTCTTTTTCTAAATTGTATGCGGTTGAAATCAAGGATATATACTATCGATTTAATATGTTATATCGATATAACATACATAAATATAACATCAAAATAAAAAACACATTGCAGTAAATGAAGAAGCAGTTTCTCACAGTTCATGTACCAAAACCAATAAAAAGCCAAACAAGCATCACAGTGGAACTGATTCAATGGACGTCACCCGCCGTCCAAACAATAGGGCGCGTTTACACTGTCCGTGAATAATCGCGCGACTGGCGACCCGTCGGGCGATCATTTGCGACGTGAGCGATTAAAACAGCGGAAAGAAGCAAAGAGCCAACCGTTAATAGCCAGGGGTGTGTCACCCTAATACATTTTCGAATACAGACACGGCTTAGAACGATTGTTAATAAAATTGAGACTCAAACTATGCTACTTGATGATATAGCTTTATTACATGAATATGTAATTTATAGAACGATTATGCCACTCATGTCACTACATGAGTGGCATAATCGTTACATAAATTAGAGTTTTTAAACAAATTGCTTGTTGACTAAACAATTTGAAAACCAAAACAAAATTATTTGTTTCAAACTTTTCATATAAAATTATTTGTTTGATGGCATTCTAGATCCTAATATAGATTTTAACACTTTTAGATAAATACTTACACTAAATTTTATTACGGTGAAAACATACATATCCAAAAAACCACGCACAGCGCCCTCATCACAGAGTCTTATTCTATTGTATCTATCGGCCGATCGCTTAACGCTAAATTGCGCTGATTCCAAAAGATAAACAAAGCCGGTAGACACGTGCCTGTGAGCTCAAGTGGAGCTATTCAAGCTAAATGTACCGTAATTGGATCTTGATATTGTTATAAATGGGATTACGTTTAATGAGTCATTTAACTTATTTGCTTGATGATTCTGCTTGTCTTTCGTTTTGTGGATGATAAAAAGATTTCGTGTACAGTGTGTCGGTAGAGCCAAACAAAAAATTAAATTCATCAACGTTACCAATATGTATGTCTCGGCTGGAGAAACAACCACGTCCTTAATGTACCTACTACTGTTAATTTACTCGATTATTCTAATAGTTTCATAAATTTATAATAACCTGGAAGGCTTATTGTTTGTAAATTATAACTGTGTTTTTCGTGAAGCACAAATAGATTTTTATAAATTAAAATTATAACTAATATGATCTTGGTTCCGCATGTTTAACACCACACAGAACTATGAGAATACTATTTATTTCAATCAGGGGTGTTACGAATATTCGCATCCGCATCCGCAAATGCGGAATATTCGCATTAATTAAGACATCTGCATCCGCATTCACATCCGCATCAGTTAATGCGGAGCTTTTACGGATGCAGATTCACTTCAACAAGTAACTACATGTAACCACGTGCTTCGTGTTTGTTTTGGTAATTGCTAATTTCATTCGCTAATTGACGAATTAGTGAAATTGGTGGTGATTTAATAGTTGTGAATATAAAATTTTCTCCAAATTAGCTTGCAGATATTTATCACCTCCGCCAGCTAGTATTCCTAGCGTCCAATTATTTAGTGGAGCTAGATTAATATATAATGCACTAAGAAACCGGTTGGAAGCTGAGAAGGCTGCAATATTGCTATTTATTGCATAAAATTTACCAATTTGTCAGTTTAAGTATTAAACAAATATTGTCTATTATGAAACTCGAAGTTGTTGTGTCATAAGTAAAACTAAAAACTTGTGTAATTTTCTAAAAATATGATTGAATAAATAAAAAGTTAAAATTAAATAGATTTTCAGTTATTTATGCACTTAAAATGTTAATGATTGATGAATGATCCGCATCTGCATCCGCATCCGCGGATGTGAATTTCAAATAATCCGCATCCGCATCTGCATCGGCGGATGTCTAAATTTTCGCATCCGTAACAACCCTGATTTCAATAGGCGTGACTATGAATGATTGCGCCCATGTATTGGCCTTAATGAAACTTACATCGGACTGAGAACATGAGTAAACACGTTGGTTTTCATTGTAAGTGAAACATATTGTAAGAGATTATAAATAAACATTTTATTTACCAACCAATTAATAAAAAAAAAATGTCTTTATTTGCGAAAATGGGTAATCACAATAAGGTCTTAAATGTTTATATTGAGAACTCCATAATCAACCTTACGGCATGCAAATATTAGGTTGTCTATGACAATTTGACTAAAAACTTTATAATTCATCACTCTAAGCTGCCTGCCTATTCAAGAATTTCACTCACAGATTACATATTTTACTCTATTATTATCTACATTACATAAGTATACAAAAACTGATTAGACATTTATCACAATCCAATGTTAATGGAAGAAAATAAAAAGTAAATGTTTTTTAACCAGAGTAGGGATACTAATACTCAAAAGTATACCAATAGTGAAAATAATGTCGTATTTAAATGTAGGTATTTAATACAAAAGCTGAGTAACAGTATCAAATTTATGTTTATTTCAAATCATACTTCTGCCGATTTAAAGTACACCATTTTAAACCACACAATGTCATGAGTCTCTTTAACATAGGTTTAATGATACAACTAAACAATTGCCTATTCATAACTCACCCCGGGTATTAAAGGGTCAATCAGCGGCAAAACCTTTGACAAAAAAACGAAACATCGGATTCTATCACCCATCGTGATTGAAAAACATAGGGGCGTTGTAGCGTTTTCGGGTCATTTAGACCGTTTTTACAGCAACCACGGGCAACAAGGCGTGCGTGAATTATGGACCGCCCGCTGTGACGCCGCGGGCGCGCGACAATATTGTGCGATAATACGGACCACGCACGTGCTGCAGCGATTTCAAGTGCAGTGTGTACGCTGCTTCGACTTGTGGACTATTGTTCAATTAAGCGTGATGTAATAATAGTTTAGTGTTTGTTTGTTACAAGTACTATGAATATACTAGACTCTTAAGATATTCATGCCAAAATGAGCTACAATATTTTGCAATGAGTTTGTTGTTATGTTGGTCATTAGTAAGTTTGCCAATGTCTAATTCTTCATTAGATAAAAAATATGTATCCATTTAAACAATATCTACTTTCTATGTTAAATATGCTTTCTACTTGAATAAAAAAATGTGCTTCGTAATAACTCTCTAACAGATTGAATGTACGGGTTTACCTGTAAAAGTTAATTTGGCCGCTACTAGCACAACTAGTGCCTACATAATAGTACGAGAGCCCACGACCAAAATTTTTGTCTCATAGCAATACAGCCAAAACCGCATCAAATCGATAGATACCATTATCCTGAACTCGAAAAAACCAATATCAGACATTTTCCGCGTAGCGTTTGATCTGACCGAATTTTCAAAATTGTCAAAGAATTTTACCGAACTGCATCATAGCAATATGTCTAATTTGCAGACTGTAGTTGAATGATAGTTCTGAGATACCGGAAACATATTTTTCAGACGTTAGTGGTGTAGCGCAAACCCATAAAATCATTTTAAAAAATTAAACATGAGACAAAAAAAATGTCTCATAGCAATACGTCTGTAAATCTTTTTTATTAGTAAATTTTGGTTATTTGATGCGAACAAAACAATTTTCAGACGGAAATGTAAACGCATTAAATTTTGAGACCGTTTTGAAAATGTTAACAATTTTTACCGATGGGTATCATAGCAATATGTCTGGAAATTGTTGGACATGATAAAATAAGTTGTCCACATGTGCAAAAAAATTTATAACAGACATATTAAGTGTAGCATTTTCTCTATCAGACAACTTTTCAATACTCAGATATCATTTAAAAATCGTATTGAGTCATCTTGTATTCTCTGTTACAAACCAATGAATACGTTGCGACCCTGAATTCATTACATGATAATTAACAAAGAATTTACCCGAAACCGTAACATTGAAGTTGAAAGACTGAAATAAATCGCACGAAAGGAAACTGGGATGAAGTTGAAAAAAAACGGTTTATTCAAAGTTACAAAATATTCTCGTATTCAATCGCTGTCAGATTCGGAATCTTCGTCTTCGAAATCACTCTCGACGTCGCTTGGGAGATCTTCAACGTCCTCTTCTGTAAAATAAACATCGTTAGTAAAAATCACGAACTTATTTATGAAATTAACAGCAAAAGCCATGTAAACTGTACCTGTTGTGGATGATGATTTGTCGTCCAAAATAAAGTTGCTCAACTCAGGTAGTTGGTTGCCAGAGATCCATGAAAACTGAAATCGTCCCTCGTCTTCATACCATCCGCAATCTGCAGGGTTCAGTCCGGTTGGCGATTTGGTATGAGCGTTGCGTATGTAATAGTATAAAAAAGGGGCAGGAGCGTAACAAGCGCTGAGGCTGTTGAAATTATTACGTTGAATTTACGTTATTTTCGTTTTTGGGAGTATATGCTACACTTAAAGTGTCTGAAAACAGGTTTTTGGTAATCATGGCAGTAATACGAAAACTTGAAAAAAAAATTATCCGTATTGCTATGATACAGGTCGGCTAAATTTGTTGACATTTTCAAAAATGCGCTCAGGCTATGTGCTACGCACAAAATGTCTGAAAACAAACTTTTTCGTAGTACAATTATAAAATCTATGTAAATTTTCACTATCAGACGTATTGCTATAATACCGACTGCCTTTTTTTTTTGACACAGCAGAAATGGCCTCTCACGCAGTTGCTACACTTTCGACCGTTACTACACACCTAGTCGGGTTCAGATTCATACAATCTAACGATTTTATAGGGTTTTTGCCGTATTGCTATGAGACATGGTTTTGGTCGTGGGCTCTCGTACTATAAGCTTTTTGTTTGGATTTTTTTCGAGATATGAATTTTCATGAGTTGCCTAAATTACGACAACAATGCGCTCTAAGAATATACATACTGGCAAACACAAGTAAAAACGTGTTTTAACTACATTTATCGGCAACCATACCTAACATTGGGGTCCTGCGCCGACTGCGCAAACACAAAGTCCGGTAAGTCTCGTAGAGAGCTCGTCAGCTATCACAAATACTTTTCAAAACAAAGACTGTTGCAGTGGTAAGTCTCTTTGCAGAGTCCGCGTGGGAAGTACCACACCTATGCTAGTTATTCTGCCACCAAGTAGTAGTGTGCAAATGTTACTGTGTTTCGGTTTGAACGGTAATGTTTCCAGAGAAATTCCTGGACTAAGAGATAAAACATCTTATATCTCAGGGTGACAAGCGCATTGCGGTGCTAAGTAGTGATTTGGACTCTTCATGTTCCAATAGCTGAGTATCACTACGTTGTTATGGGCAAGCTTGTTGCTTACCATCAGGCACATGTCCTCTTCTCTTCTTATCACTTCTTCGTCCTCTTCTTATCACTTTGTACTATAAAATTTAAAAAAAGGCTAAAAGTTCATGTTATCATTTTCTTTACTAAATTTCAAGTTAAAAAAAAAGATATTTAAACATCTCAAGTAAATTAAACCCTTCAACGCCCGCATAGCGGTCAGTGCACGGTTACCATAAAGGGCCCTTCACACTCGATCTTTGCGCGTCGCCGCTCACGCTCGATGATTTATTCTTTAGAGCCACTCGATTGGTGTGTATGCTGGCGTGACTAAAATGTTGATTAAATGGTCGAGATTACAGCTAAGGGGTAATAAAATCTTTCAAAACGTTAAATTAACATTAAACAATAAATAAATTACATTGTTAGAAATTTAATTATATACTACATCAACAATATAATAATATTAATTTTCAGAGAAGTTGTACAGAAATGAATAAAGTTTTCAAATTATAGGCGTTGTTCTATATTTATAAATAGCTTGTTATAAAACAAAGTGTGAATCGCAAAAAAGTATTATGGAAACTTCGAAATGTATAACAGAACTGTGTTTTACCGATAATCTTGAATCCGCAAAGCCAATACTAGAAAATCTAAGTTTAGGCCCATTTTCACTGACGAGAAGCCACGAAAATACTGTTGCATCTGGGCCCGTGTTCCTGATGGTGGAAAATCAAAACACTCGTGTTTACCGATGTAGCAACAGATTACTCGATGTATTATATTCTACTGACTCAGCGAATACGATATAGGATATACAAGCAAACTTAGTCGTTATTTTACGTTACAATGGTTTATTTCACGGGTAACTGTAATTACGAGTATATAACTGTAACCGTTATAGTAGCTATGGGGTACTTTGTTGCTATAGCGAGGCGTGTTGTATACCATCAGGCGTCGATCTTGCTCGTCCCAACACTCTATAGCAGGGGTCGCCAACACGCGCCCGCGACCGTTTTTAAATTATGTGACGCAGTTTTTTAAGGCAATAGTGGATAGCGAAGGGGAGGGATGCAAATGAATTACAAACTTATTTAAAAGTGCGGAAGTGCGTCCTGCTTATATACTTTCCACCATGTGGTCCGTGACTCCATAAGTTTGCCAACCCCTGCTCTATAGTATAAAAACCCGCACTTGGTGGAACGCTCAACTGTGGGGCGGTAAAGGCTGTTTATGCTGAACATTAGAACCTTTGATCGTCCAATCCACACAATCAAATAGAAAAGAGAAATACTGACAAAACTTTTCATTCGTTATCCTAACGAGTCCTCATTCGATTGGCGCGCCGTAACAAACTAACGGGCGCCGTAACGATAACGTAACGGTCGTAACGACGTTACTGCGGGTTCGTTTGTTGTGCCAAAACTCTTTTTTCGAGAGCCAATCTAATTTGCACTCTAAATGTTAGAAGTAAAGGTGTGTTTTGCGCTGAAGCTTTTTTATAAACTGAAAGGGGGCATTTTAAATGTTTCAGAGCTTATATAGCCTGAACCCTCTTTATTGGATACTGCACCTATACCGCCTAACAGAGTTGCGTATCGCATTTACAATGGCATAATAGCAATATAGTAGTACAAATTATTTCATTTACAACGAAAGATAACGTTTTGTCTCTCATAGCAATGCCGTATGCAATTTAGTTTACATTTAGGTAGAACCTTCGACAACATAACAACCACAAACATCCGGTTTGAATGCCAATCTTTTAAGATAAATTACGGGGATATGAGAGAAATCATTTTATATCGCCGGATGACGAAGGCAGTGCACTGCTAAGTAGGTAAGTAGCTATTTGGATTATTCGAGTCCAAATAGCTGCGTAAAATTATGATGTTTTATTGTACCTAAATCAGTTTTAAAAATACAGGTTCTAAATATGTAGTACTAAGAGACCCATTTAGGACTACTACCATCTAGTACGTAGTTTGAAACCACGCGTTTCTCTTAGCAAAAACTTTGTAAGTATCCCTTTTTATGAAAATTGCGCGGTAAGGCGTACAAATTTTCACACACATTTTTATACACACAGATATTTAGGTTAAATAGAGAAGGAGCGTAGAATTACATATTTTATAAATGTTATATAAATATACTTTAAATTAATAAAAACCACAACACACACTACATAGTGTCCTCTTTTATTTATTGTTAAGGTCAATCAATGGTGACATTGACTTTTGCAATTTATTTTAAAAATTAATTTATGCTCCATATTATTTATTGCGCATAAATTGATATTGCTAAATTTGTAATGCATTACAATTTTTAATGCATTAAAAATTGGCGACCACTAGTTCCTTCAAAACGCACTATTATTATTTATAAATTTGACAATGATATTTCCCGAATAGTTACAAGCTTGTTCATCGCAGCTCCATTTCTGAAAATTAATTCAAATTAGACTCGGTATTATAATTTGAAATATTAAAAGTCCACTTAAACACAAAATGAAACCTCCGGCCAAGTTTCCAGTAATTAAACATTGTTTATTCATTATTTATAATGAAGATAACGCTGTCCGTAATTCTTTGAAATTAATCCGCTACGTCATTGTTTAAGGCTCTATTTCCACGAGCGGAGAAACGATGGCTCGAGTGATTATTGTATTGTTAACATTTTATTTCATTCAAATAAAAACCTGTGTCAAATATACAGGTATTTTTTATTTTATTTTGAGCAAAGTGAAATCGGCCTAGACATTTCTTTGTTTGGAAAATGGATACAAAAATAGATACAAGTAAAATTTTGTAATACGGTGCGAAGAGCTGACAATGTTATTAAGTTTTGCTACTTTTGCTTTTGTATTTGTATTTGTATTTGGTTGCCCCAGTCAAATTAATCTTTTTAATTTAATTACTTTCGACAGGTTTAAAAATTGGCCGATTACAACCCGCACTTGATAGCGTTGGCTATTAACCCTTGACTATATTCTAAGTGAGAACGTTTGGTGGATATTTTGTTATGAGTTACATTATGTTAAAACTACAAATTTCATCGTCATCTTAATTAGTTATACATATCTTAGATAAGGTTATATTTTAACTTAAATTATCTTTTATTTACTCGTTTTAAACAAACATAAAAAATGCCTGATAAAAACACAGCAACACTATCATCGTTCGTGGAAACATCTCTTCACCGCTACGAAATCTCGTAGCTAATTGCTACGATCCAAATAACAAATTAAAATACCCACAGAGTAATCCGCGGGAGTTGCTCTATCATTCCGTTCAATTTGCATTGCAATGGCGTCTCGTGTAGGGAGACCATGGGTTTGTGTTTTTTATCAATCACCAATAACATTGACCATTTAATAAATTTAGAAGATTTTGGTACTTTGAATCAATCGTATTAATATCAATTTCGTAGTGGTAGGACTCTTGACAGAGTCTGCCTGAGGAAGTACCACATCTTTGCCAGTTATTCTACCGCCAAGCAGTAATGTGCAAACATTACTGTGTTTCGGTTTGAAGGGCAATGTTTCTAGAGAAATTACAGGGCTTAGAGATGTAACATCTTAGATCTCTGGGTGACGAGCGCAGTGCAGTGCTAGGTAATGATTTTGACTCTTCATGTTCCAATTGCTGCATGTCGCTGTCTGTTATGTGACAGGCATGTTGGTTACCATCAGGCACATATCCTGCTCATCTCGTCACTATTTATTTAAAAGCAAATCATCAGCAATCAATAAAAATAAATGCGGGCATATTACATAAATCTGTCAGATTATAATTGAACGCGTGAGATTATAATCTGACGGGTTTTTTACAATTTCACGATGAAATTCGTTTTGCTATTTGCTAACGTGTTTCTAACGATACATATTGAGAGCAGAGGGGCTCTCAATTTTCTCCACTAAATTTGGTCTTTTGAAGCTAATTTCCTATCAGTAACACTTACTAATGCGGATTTGTTTGGAATTATTTTACATTTTAGTTCATTTTTGTAATTTTGGACAGAGGAATGCAAACGACAAGTTTCACAGTTATTTCGTGTCACACTTAGGAAAGCAGCCATTGGCAATAATTTTGACGTAGAAAAGCATTCATACGAGCAATTTTGTAGAATTACGAGTGTTAATAATTTATCATAGGACACCAATGGCTTTTTTATCTCCTCTTTGAAATATAATTTTAATTATTTGAATATCATTGGGTTTGAGAATTATATAAAATGGTTACTGTTGTCCTGTTTGATTCATAAATCACTTGTATTTTTTCACTAAAGCATAATTCGTTGCTTATTTGTTAAAGACGTCGCTATGTCGTATTTGTTTCTTTGCAAACTCATGGACCCACTATGTTTGGTGGTGGAATAGACGCATTCTACCCCCAAAACTTGTTTCCCCCTCTCGTGGATTGGCATCATACACTTAATGTCTTCATTCATTTATAACTTTCATCATTTCTGCTTATACTTAATTACCGATTTTAATAAGGAATATGATTTGTTTTTGGAACTTTTCTAAATTATTTAGTACTAACAGTGACTTGCGGTTTTACTCGCGCTGCTCCTGTTGCCGTGATAAAAAGTAGCCTATGTATAGCCATTAAACACTAATAGTTAACTAACTAATCATTAATTAAACATTAAATTATATATTATTTTCTGTGTAAGTGTAAGTTTATGTACTAAATGTTTTATACTAATAGTTTATATGACGCGTAGCAGCGTCCATCTGGGGAATTGCCACACTTTTGCCAGTTATTCTACCACCCAGCAGTAATGGGCAAACATTACTGTGTTCTGGTTTGAAGGGCAATGTTTCCAGAGAAATTACGAGGTTTAAAGATATCACATTTTAGATATCTCGGTGACGAGCGCAGTGTAGTGTTAGGTAATGATTTGGACTCTTCATGTTCTAATAGCTGCGTGTCACTGTGCTGTTATGTGACAAGCACATGTCCTGCTAGTCTCGTCACTTTTTATTTTAAAATTGTGTTCTAAATTTCAACCCGATCCGTTAAGGTCATTTACCAACATGAATACA
This sequence comes from Ectropis grisescens, assembly GCA_017562165.1. Classification (NCBI taxonomy): domain Eukaryota; kingdom Metazoa; phylum Arthropoda; class Insecta; order Lepidoptera; family Geometridae; genus Ectropis; species Ectropis grisescens. Next base: position 4,591,179 of record CM029769.1, read on the forward strand.
AATACAAAAATCTTTATTGCTGTTTGTAGGTAAGATAAGATGATACAAAACATTTTAAAAGTTGACCCATACAAACCGGCCTCTGCGAGAAGCATGCAATATGTCTGGCAAGACAATTTGCATGAGCAATAAAATGAGCAAAAAAAAGTTGAATGAGCAACAAGCATCTAGACATTGTCAATTATAATATTAATAATAGAAATAAAAGACATTCCCTAAGAATAGGTAGGTATTTCACTTAGTATATATTAGTTACTATTATCAATTTAATGTTCATTATTCAATGAAATAACAGATGATATGAAATAAGTTTCTTATAAGTTTTGTTAGTTAACATCGTCTACGAATTAGTCTCGCTCAAATAATGTTTATAAAATAACAGATGAGGTCACGAATCGAATCTATAAAGTAAGATATCCTGAGGCCCGATGGAGTAATGTCTAATGTAATACTTACGCTGCGTATGATGTCTAATGCATGAAGTTGATTAGTCAATGGTCAAGCTGAGAAACTATTATAATTATTGATACAGGCTTAGAAGGTTCTTGAAGACATCATAAAATTATTAAGGTATACTTTAATCATATGAATCAATCAAAATTTATTGGTATTCCAATCGTATTTCAAGCAATCAACCTTACCTATACGCGACTCACGTCTCGATTTCTTCGAGACCTTATTTACATGTCTCTCAGAGACGATATTAAGTCGCACAAACAAGCGAGTGTTCAAACGCGCCCGACGCCGACGCCCGAAGCTCGTTCGCGACGTCAAAGGCACGAACGATTCTACAAATCGCATTTACGCGTCCCGCGGGCAAGGCCTTATCGAGTTTCCTATCAAAGAGCCGCCATTTTTAAAAGTTCCATCCAGCCAGGTACGTTCCGATACGGCCAATTGTGGTTCCGCTTTGTTCTACCTCCTTTATAGGGTTGACGAAGTTATCCGAGTTTCGGACGAATAATTTGTGTTCGGGGCCGCCCGCGCCGCGATGCGATTACGGAGTTGCGAGGAATCCGATCCTGCTCGAATCCAATTCCGGCCGCTGCGATCGAGTTGAGCGCGAACTTCGTTTGTTCGCATTATAATGACGAACGAATTTAACTTGTATCAACTTCGGAACGTCATTCCGAGTCGCAAGCGCGACTCGCGTTCACGAATAGCGTGAAAAGAAACAACATATTAAGCCCGAAATTAGCTCATTTCTATTCAAACATTCGCTCGCATCCGCGCAGTTTTATTAAACGGAAAACCGAGCGTAAGTTAACATTACATTCTGTAGCTTGTTAAAAGATAAATTAGAAGATTCGTCGGCCAGAAATATATTCACGATCCAATCTTTCGTTTCCCGAGGCGAGCCAGTAATTGCTTAAGAGAAAAATCCAAATGAGAAATGAAAAGGGATTCCCTTTCCAGAGGAAAAATTATATAATTGAATATCTTCTCCGTAAGTATTATGAGGTATAAAATATGATAATTGAGTTTTGCTCACGGCGAGCGCGCTGCTTGTTATTTTCATCTTTGTGCCGTGTTTCGTTGTGAATAATGCAGAGTTAATGAACGACCGGTGATGGTTCTCAACTAGAATATTACGTTATTTACTTCTGCAGCCAAATTGCGGAGTTGAATTTTTGAGGGTTTGAATACATTTTGAAGCATTTGCAAATTTACAAATTTTATATAAGGTGTACATCAGTTTGATACTGTAGGTATTTTATATTTTCGGGAAATTGATTGCTAAGATACGCGAAATGGGCACCTGATGATAAATAGAGCTGGTGGCAAGTTCATTAGTCAAGAATGTCAGATATAGGTTCCTTATAAGAGTTATTTAAAATTGTGTAGTTCTATGTAAACTCTATACAAAAAAAATGCCTGGTCTAGTCGACAACTGCCGAACCGGAGCCCCTGGTTCGAATCTTACGCGCACCTCTGTCACTTTCGGAGTCATAATATGAGTAATGCCGCTAATTTAAAAAACGGGCAAGGTAAATATTTTGAGGACTAAATTACTATTATGAGGAGAAAAAGAAGATAATTGTAATGACAAAGATCACGGACCCCGGAGTCTGTGGAGTTAATTTAGATAAAAAAATAATTATGAGGACGTACAAACCGACACGTTCCTAGAATATTTCAAGGCTATGCGTCATCGGTCAACCCGCACTTGGACAGAGTGCTTGATTATGGCCTGAAAACCCAAACCCTATGAGGCAACCCACGTCATGTTAAAATGTGTAGACCATGACGCAGACACTGAAAATACGAATATTCTGAAAAATACGAGGGTATCGGTTTAACAGTATTGTCACATGTTATAGACAATCACGGCTAATTCTAACGCTTGTCAGAAAAACGTTAAATTGTGTTTCCTGTGTCGTCGCCGCCGGCGGCGTCGTTAGCAATCACGAGTATTTGTGTCGTAACAACGTTAGCGCCGTGGATCGCAGCGTTGTAGCTTCCAGAATCTAGACATTGGAAAGGAAATGTCTAAAAAACCTACATTACCAAAAAACAGCGATAGGTAAGTACTCCGGGAGACACAACAGAAGCGAATACATAATAAATGAATAATAGTCAACTAACGACGGATGAATTATCACGAAATAAAAAAGTAAAATTTAAAATAAAAAAATGACGAGTAGGGGCTCCAAAAAATACACCAAAATGGTTAAAACCAGTCAAGCCATTTCGAACTACGACCACAAATACCATGACACGGGATTTTAAAAATATAAGGCATATCAATCCTTTATCAGTATTAGGTACATTCTTAATATTATGTATGTCCTGTCCTGCCTCAATCGAAAACCTCGAAGAACGTGCGCAATTAAAATTGGAGGTAGGTATATTTTTTTTGTAAACTATAAGCTACGAGTATTTGTCAGCGATTTCGTCAGCAATTAGAAAAGCAGTAACTTACATGGAACTACACGTTTTTAAGAAGGATAGTGGAAATTTTAGACTTTTAACCGGTTTATTCCGAACCTGACCCGCTTCCGGGTTAGGTTAGGAACAGCAAAAACTTCGCGTTTCTCGCGGAACAGTTTCTGCGCGCCAAACAAAAGAAAGGGAACTTGTATCCATAAACGGGAACGGGTCCTGGAGACTAGCGCCCTGCCGGGGCCGCGGTAGAGTGCGAAAGCGTCCCCGTAGCTCCGGCAAACAGGCGCCCGGATGAAACACCCCAGGGTTTAAAAAAAAAAAAAGGAACAGCAAAAAAATATTAATTTTCATTCCCAACCTAACCCTCTTCCTAACCTGACCCGAAATGAAGTTCCGAACCTGACCCGATTACTAAAAAAAAGCCATCACTCCAGGAACTATAGGACTAATAACGTACTAGGTAGGGTTTTAGATTCGAGGTTAACTTAGGAACATTATTTCCGGCTCAGGTTTACAAGAGGGTTACGTTCGTTATGAAAAAAATGAATCATTTTTGCTGTTTGTTCCTAACCTAACCCGGTAGCGGGTCAGGTTCTGAATAAACCACATCATGGGTTTCGGGTCAGGTTAGGAAGAGGGTTAGGTTGGGAATGAAAATTAATATTTTTTTTCTGTTCCTAACCTAACCCGGCACCGGGTCAGGTTTTCGGGTCAGGTTCGGAATAAACCTTTTAACCGTCTTCAGATTTCAGCCTGAGCCGTTCAGCACTTTCGACATGACTGAGTAAACAAACACCAAAAATGGACAAACTTTCAAATTTACTCTTAAAATATGGTAGGATGGTTTGATTCCGTATTAATGGTACATGATTTTCATTATTGTTAATTGTTTTATCCTTCTTGTACTCGTTTGATCTGTGTTTCTGTCTCCTTGTCGCGTGACGCGATGTCGCGACGCTAGATCGTGACTCGATTATTTATTCCGCCTCTTTGTGCGATCGGGACGGCACCTTTGAGATTCCACTTGAATCAAAATGGCGGCTACAGATTAAATGTTTTAAGGCGTCTAGACTAAGTGGGCGTCTCAAACGGTCGGGACCATCGCGATTCAGGAATCGCAGCGATGATGTAAGGGAAAAGTAGAAAGGTCTGTTTTTTTCACAATCTATCTTTCAAACTTAAACACATCTAGGCTGTAGAAGTAGAGAAACTTCCTTACTAGTGATCACTTACTTGGCAATATTGGCCTGCTCAGAGCAATTATATATTTTATTTGTATTCTATTGTAAACGTCTGTTTTGTGTTAAATAAATCCTGTTTCAAATTTTATAAATGTCAAAGTTTAGACGTTTATGGCTCATTCACGTCGAAACCTGATTGGATCGCGTGGAAATATGGAATACAGTTACTACTGCTACGACAAGACGAATAAAATACGTATCAAATGTGCTACGTGCTTCTTTTTTCCATTATACTCAACAAAGATAAATATTACAGAACTATTATGGTAAGTAGAAATAGGTACCTACCTGAAAAATCTAACGACGAAAAATGTTCCGAATCGAACAATACATAATATGTATTTCTCCTGTAAATGTGTGTGTATCCTGATTGGTAAAGTCCACGTTTTTTGATACAATTTTGGCTTGTCTGCGAACCGTTTGATCTTAATCAATAACGTGTCTTAGATTGTAACGTGCTGCCCTAAAAGATACATGTTTAAATTTAAAGACGGGTACAGTGTTCTACAATTTCACTCTACAAAAGATGAATGTAGAATCAGAAGGTTTATGTTTGTATGTGTTGGAGTATACTCTGTAAATAGACTACAGGATATGCTGTCAGAAAAAAATACCCCGCACTTAATTTGTAATACAATTTAAACAAAACATATCTTGGCCTCATTATAAAATATTTGTAACAGTTGGTCTTTCTTCGAACTCAACTTCTTCTTGTATCGTTGGCCTCGTTGTAAAAGTTTTTCAAAACGATTTTAAGTAACGTGCACCATTCGGCTTGCTATACATGTTTTGTGTATTCCTCTATATCCTGTGTATGTATACATTTTGTGCAGCCTTCCGATCCAATCTAAGGCACTATAAATCAGCGTGTAGCCAAATCGTAGAGCAGGGCGGGGCGGCGCTCCCCAAACAGTTATATCACAACGAATATAAATAACGCTGTATAACGAATAACGGAAAACGTTAGCCCGGCTGTACACTGACGTTATTGATAGTACATGACCGTTTATTAGATATACACAAACTTCTTTATTTGACATTACAACAAGTTAACAAAAATTTGATCTGCATAGTAACTGTGTCAGTGAAGAAAGATAGATATACACTTTATTGGCGTAAATTAAATTGTTTCCATTAATTAGGTACAATAATTTACTGATAAACCAAGAAACAAGGACAATAAATGACGGATTTATGGTTCAAAGCAATATCTTCCAAAGATTGTGCCAATGCAGTGGAATAATGAAATAGTGTTACCATATAATGCCCTATAAAGCCCTATTGGCTTACATATTGACAGACAGTTGGAAAAAAATCTTCCTTGTTCAATAATATTCGTGCTTCGACATTATTTAATGAACGTATGCCATTTATCGCCATGCATACCTATACGGTAAGAATAGTTTAATCGGCTTTCCTGTTATTCAAAACATATTTAGATATCAACAGTTATGTTAAAAGCGCTGAGTAATTTAAGACGTTTACTGGTGCGGATATCATTTACATAATTGTATGTAGTAGGTTATCGAACCTAAATACGAGTATTAAGATCTACCATGGAGTAACAATGTGAAATGATTTTCATAGCTACTTCATACGCATACACATATTTAGTAAGCATGAACTTCCGTACAAGATTCTTAAGTTTGGAAGTAGTTAACAAATTAAAATTTATCAAATTGAGTTGGAGTGATTTTCAATTGAGTTTCTCTTTCTACGTAACGCTAAATAACGACATACGCAATACATCGTTAACGGTACATAACATCTCTAAAATCTCAAAATACTCAAACACTATCGGCGAAGCGCGAGAGTGTACAGTCGGCTACCGGAACAGGTATCTACGAGGAGCAATTTCACTTGTGAATAATGCATTAGAGTCCGCCCCGTAAACGCGTTACGATTTTTCATAATAGCTCTTTTGATGCTTCTTACCGCGCTTCGCTGAGCGGCGGACGGCGAGGGTGTTATATCCGCTTTATGTTATGCAGTTTACTTTTATATTATTGCCTTTTGGAACTACGCTGGGAAAACGTTTCGTTAGTTTATGGACGGGAAGTTGAATTGATTTGTGTAGGTTATTTTGATCGGTTTTTTGTTTTAGGATGGGATAATTTGCGGTGTAGGTAAATAAGTGTAGTTGAGTTGCGTATATTTATCTGCTGTTTAAGAAAATGGTAAATTATGTACCTCATAAAGGTCGCTGGAAACCGCTGGTTGCAGGTTGCGCAGGACCGATCGTTGTGGAAATCTAGGGGAAGGCCTATGTTCAGCAGTGGACGTCTTGCGGCTGATGATGATGATGATGAAATTATGTAGAAGAGTGGGCATAAAAGTTAGTCGAGTTAGTCCAACATAAACTGCGTGGCAATTTTAGACCACAACTTCCAAAGTTATTTTCGATATTTAAAACAAAAAAAAAACAGGATCCTATAATAGTTCAAGGTGATTGACCACAACCTGTTTTCTTTTAAAAACTTACTAAAAATTAAAATTTACAAAAGTCACAAAATTTACCAATTTATAGGTATTTTTATACAGTATTTTTATATGATATTTCCAGTGTTTTAATAAAGTTAAAAAAATTGTTAAAATTCTTTATAGGTGCAAGCAGTAGTGTGACACAATAGTTGTGTTCTAAATTAAAACTCGACTGACGAGCAGAGTGCAGTGCTAGATAGTGATTTCGACTCCTCTTATTCTATTAGCGGTATCGCACTGTGCTATCATGGACAGGCGTGTTGCTTATCTTTGGCATGTTTTTTATCTGTAATAGATTTGTCCTAGATCCCCATATCCCCGACTGTTAAGCGACGATACTGTCTACGGTAGAGCGATCTTACAAAGATGAAATTGGTTCACTCTCGACTTAAAGATTAAGATTGTATTAATCGGAAAACCTCCACTCAGACAACCCATTCCGTAGTTTTAATTACGAAAGTGGAGGCTAACCTCATCCTGTCATTGCTCTGTTATATTATTATTATAAATTAACATATACAATATAATCTATTATAAAATTAACAGACTTTGTCTTCTCGTTCAGTTGTGAAGATGGTAGTAGGACACAGACAAATGTATAAGACTCCGTGTCGTAGAAAGGGGATTAAAATATGTCTAATATATTAGAGACATCATAATAGTTCAATGAACACTTTAGTATTTTGAAAGGTGAGAGCGATCCAACTAAATCAATTGATGAAACAAACAAAATTACGCCATTATGATGGGCAAAATTAATAACGAAGTTAAATATGGTAATGACCCCTATAGCTGACGCAATTGTAACTGAGAACAATGGTGATGAACGGCGTAGGTATCTAAAATGCCATTTAATTAAAATGTCTCAGTTAAAAAACGGCTTGAAATACCGTTCGTAAGCGTTAGCACTGCTCTATTCCATATTTCTTCAACGTGAGCAAAAAACCTACCAAATTTTTGAGTACAGTCTAATCAGTACAAAAAATATAATAAAAAAGATCATAGGGACTGCCTATAGAAGAGGAAACTTAGCATATAAGTACTAAGCGGTTTATTATTATTTATACAGTTATTTATTCATTCTTCTTAATTTCTAAGTTTTTTACAATAAGTATAAAAATATAAACATTATAAAAAACTTAAAAACTAGGGTGCCGCCAGCAGCGGGGCAGGACCCAAGCTACCGGTGGTTAGGGCTGCAGAGAGAGGGAACCTCCTGACGATGCGTGCTGTGTCAAGGATGACTGCCTTCTGGATCTGGCCCTTAACCCAACCGTCTAGCGAAAGTATCTTGAGATGTTGGTCGAGACTTTTCGCTATAAGGCCGTTTGCCGACACGACTATGGGGACTATGATCGTGGAATCAACATTCCACATGGCGGTAACCTCATAAGCTAAGTCAAGGTACTTGCTAAGATTGTCCTTCTCGGCTTTCACGAGGTTCTCGTCATGTGGTACGGTGATATCGACGATCACAGCCCGACGCTCGGACCGGTCTACCATCACGATATCAGGCTTAGTGGCGACAATAGTCCTGTCCGTGATGATAGAGCGGTCCCAGTAGAGCAACGCACGACCATTCTCGAGAACTGGCAGAGGTGCGTACTTATAGTACAGCACCTCGGACTCGACAAGGCCGTGTCGAAGAGCAAGTTGCTGGTGGATGATCCTGGCTACTAGGTTATGTCTGTGCAAGTACTCGCCGTTAGCAAGATGCGAACAACCGGAAATAACATGACGAAGAGATTCGCCATCACGCAGCTATTGAAAGATAGAGTCCAAACCATTATCACTATACTGCGCTCGTCACCCAGAGATATAAGGTGTAATAAGATTCATCTCTAATTCTGTCATATGTCATTTCTCTGGAAACATCCTTCGAACCGGAACACTGCGATATTTGCATACATATTACTGCTTCGCGGTAGAATAACTGGCTAAGCTGTGGTACTTTCCCAGGCGGACTCTGGAAAGAGCCAAACACACACAAACAGAGCCACTACAAAATTAAATTAATTATCACTTGAATCTATAACAATGTGACATATTTATTTGCCCTGGTATTTAATATCTAGTAAAAAATATATTGTAACTTTTTTAGGTGACAGCTACTCATACCTGATAAGGTCGGACAAGGTCAATTTAAGTTTCAACTGCATTCGGCGGCTTATTTTAATGAACTGTCGGCGTTGACAAACGATTCTATACGTGGGGTTACTGATGTAGTGAATTAAAAAATGGTCGATAAGTTCGGTTGTTTTCATAGTTATTTAACTATTCCTAACCCTATAATATATGATTATCTGGTGTTATCGTGTTGGTTTTAATTTGCGACAGTCTGTGTACTGAACCCTTTCAGTCGCGTTCTAATTAATGCAATTTAAACGAGTAATTAGAGAACACGTGTGACTCAGAGAATAGTGGTGGGAATAATTTTATTGTATCGATAATATATAATATAGGCTTAATTAGACATAAAACAATAAGCTGGAGCAGCGGCAGGTGCAACAGAATACGCCAAGATGTGCAAGAGGACGTCACTACTCAGAGAATAACATTTTATTTGACATTTGTGCCGTTGAGACGTTTTGACCCATGGGTAAAAAATACCTACGAACTTAACATCGTATACTTTCAAAAAAAATCATCACATATGTTTTGTTTCTTTCAGTTCAATCTTAAATTACATTGGACTGTTAAGAACATAAGCTTTAAAATTAAATACTCCTTCATATGCTTAATATATTCCCATCAATTAATTGCTCCTATCATATTTAGATTGTGTGCTAGGCATATTTTTTGGATTAATAAATTATGGATTGATAAATTTGGATTTATCTATTATTTCTTTTGAATCTTTGAAATTGTAAATTAGATATAAGGTTTCTATTCCCCTTGCCCTATGCCCTTGTATACAGCCGAGTACTTGAGTCGATATTATTCCATCGACTTTTCCCACCCCTCTCCAAACGGTCGATTATTCGAGTAGTCGAGTCCGCACTCGCACATGCGCCCGTCGCGTCGTTTAATTTATGCCTTTTTTACGCAATAACGCTTAATTGGACTTTATTTATCACTTTTAATTTTTCTAATTTGATCACTTTCATTGAAATTTATGACGCGACGCGAGCTACTGGAACCGAAATGATACTGTCTCAATTTAAACGCGTAATTCGAACAAATGTGTTTCGATTATCGTTATGAGAACGGTACGGTCCGGTTGAGAGCTTAATTCGATTAAGCGATGAATATTGATACGGTTTTGAATGCTTGGGCGGTGAGTGACTGCATGCGCGGGTCGACACCCGCACCTAGCTCGAATGAAATATGGTAGAGAGTACACTGTTATGACTGATGTTAAGAATAATATCATCCGGGTTTTAGTGGATAATATTTATGACCCAAATCCTCGTGTAAGTATTTAAATACTCGTTTAAAACAGTAAGATTTAAAATAATAATATTAAAACTAATCCCCGAATAACCCACCCCAAATTATAAATTGTACTAGGTTTTTTGCACTTAACATAACAAAAACAACCTTAAAATAAAACCGAAAAATATAAGAGTTAAAACCTTATCAATAACAGTGATCTCTTCCAGATTAACATGAAAAGTCAATTACTTACGTATACTATTGGAAGACGAGAATACAGAAACAACGACTCTTACAAAGTTTGAGTAATCTTTAAATTAGGGGTTAATTACTCTCTAAATCTGTCTTCGAGGCAACCATAGGATGGAAAAAGAAATACGAAAATAGGAAGACTCTTTTAGAAGTCCATTTGGTGAAGTAACACGTTTACTAGCTTTTCTACCGTCAAGCAGTAATGTGAAAATATTAATATGGTCCTGTATCTACAGCTTATATAGCTTACAGATAATTTACGGAAAAAGAAATAATTTATTTTGTAACTCTGGGTTGGACTGAACTGGCTGGATTTAGAGTCTTACCCCCGCATTCCGTATGCACATCTAGCATGCTCATTAGCCTTTTTTTTTGAGAACCATTTAGTTTCGTGACGTTTCACTACTTTTATAGCGTCATTTTCTAAACCACACCCAAAAGTGACGTCATCAGTTTTGTGCCTGAAGAGATTTTTATCAAACCTAACTACGTATTTTACCTGTAATACTGCGTCAAGGACGTTTTTAAACGGTTTCTTTTCAGTAATATTTACTGGGTCTTTCTAAATTGTCTATGACATAAAATAAAATTAGGTTTCAAAACATGCACCAAAGAGGACAAATTGAAAAATACCTGTAGGCAATTATTATTTATCCATTCAAAGAGAAATTGGCATACGGCACCTAAAAAGGGCGACAACGTCTGATGAACGCAAGTCGGCAGAGCACGTTGCAACCTTTGCTAATGATTCTCGCGTTTCTGTATCGACAAGCCCACAGATATGCCGATATAGATATACCTACAATACGTACACTCTACTTTCTCTATCATGACCCTGCTACGTATCTTTGTTTAGTCGATACATACGTATTTAATGAACAATGCACTGATAACGCTGAAACAACCCAATTTATCAAAAATATGGTATAACCCGTTTCATAGATGACTACGTTAAATAAATTTGCTTACAAGCAACTGCTAGTTAGTTAATTGTGTCCATATTTACAAACTAGTATAGATATTTTTTCTGGTTCTGTAGTAGTACTCCTTAGATTCTGAGATATTTTTAGGAGCTTTAATAAATTATACAAATAAGAAGTAAGATACGACTAAAAATTAAGGATACTTTCAAAGCTTTCAAAAAATTGATAAGGTTATCAAAACAGTTATCTTTACTCTTATTCATGTAAAATAAAACAATTTATTGATTGTGATTGAATCACTTTTATTACTTACAGTACAAAATTACAGGAAGTACTACAGTAAAACTAATCAAAAAGGGCATAACGCATTAGAATAAACTAACTGCAGTTTACTGAAGGCTTATCTTATAGTGAAATGTTCACATTTATACGTATGGCAATGTATTGCTCTGGTGGTTGTAGTTTCGAAATCCTGGTATTCTCTTTCAATATTTTCAAATCTTTTTTCCCTGAAAGGATACTGTTTAAAAGCTCCGCGAGCTGTTTGATTTCGTCCATCGGAATTAATAATTTGTATGTTTGTACAATCTATGCACCTATGCATGCGAAATAGCAATGCGAAACAATATTTTTTCTGTAGGAAATTTTGCAAACGTAGCGTGATTCAATGCTTATTGTTTTAGATAGACGACCACCTATCTTGTTGCGCACGCTGTGAAATTTTGTGGAGATCAGCACACAATCTGAAATAGGGAGACGAAATCATATAATGAAATAAAACTACTACTTGCTACATTTATTCGCATAGTAGTATCAAAATTACAGCTTTCGATTTTTTCGATTGAGATGTGCCAGATTTGTAAATAAATAATTACAGCCTGGTTTACTTAATAATTAATTATATCAGATACAATCACGACAAGGCGCCTAGCTATATCATAAAACGACAAGATCACGCTCTTTAGAAATGAAAACGAACAATCGAATACGTATCACCATCACACAGTCATGAGGTTGAGAATTTTTTTTAAATTCACATTTGTGAGACCCGGATAGTTTTGATACAGAAATGGTAATTGAAAGTCACGGGCCTCATAAGCAGACCATTTAACTGTGATTCAATGCTATTATTCCCTTACATTATATGCTAAAAGAATTCAAGTACTTACTTTGTTGTGAAACCAATTTCCAAAGAATTTTCCTGTTAATTCATATCATCACAATTTTATTATGGCGTTCGATTATGTGATTTTACGGCACCCTTAATCGTGTATTGAACTGATAAACAGAATTGCTATCTTTTAAATATAGATACATGATTCAATAAAGTAAAATTATCGGAAGAAAATAAACAAATATTGCATTTTGTTAGTTGTGACCATTGATTGCACATTTGTCTAGATAGACTGTTTGAGTGTAAAAACACCAAAAAACATATCAGCCAATAATTGGCTGATAAGTTCACCTTGTCAGCTTAGTGGCGAAACTTGACTACATGCGTGATTACGCATACAAGTGTTTGAAACCTGGCCTGTGCTTCATCCAGAAAAGTGTTTAATCATAGGTTGTCACAGATACAACATAACAAGACTTCTTATTGGTTGAATTTCTTATTGAGTCGGTTTCATAGTTTTGGAGACGGTTCCAAAAACTGTGAGCCAAAATTTGTGACATTAAAAAACGTCATGACTGACGTCATTATTGATTATGTCTAATAAGTTCATCGAATCCGCCCCCCAATGGCGTCATACAGAGATTAATTCCTCAAGTCATTTGAAGAAACTCTTGAACTACGTCTTTACAAATAAATGTTGGCGAGTATAAGACAGTAACGCCACGTGAAAACGGATAAGACTGTGGACAAAATAAATATATGCTTAAGGAAAAACTGACAAAATATTGATGAAATTTTCAGCTCTCCACACTTTCAATTCATTCAGCGTTTAAGAATTTGTTACGAAAATACAATCGTATAATACGTATTTATTAACACATTATAGCGACGAGACTAGCTATTTTGGTTCCTAATGTAGTCAAAACAAAATGAAATTATGAAATAAAACAGCATTAGCGCCTAATTAGTATTTTCATTGCGTCTGTCACCTGGAAATATAAAGCCTTTAATTGAATAATTCATTGTTATAACCCACGTCACAAAAAAATACGGATACAAAGATAAATGAAGACCAAGTGTAGGTTTTTAAAAGCCAAAGGTCGTGGGTTCGATTCCCACCCAGTGCAGATGAGTACACATATTTGTGTCTGGGTGTAACTATGTGTGATAAGCAGTGGCGTAGCGTGGCTTTTCGCCGCCCGGGGCCGCCCGAAAATTCGCCGCCCCCTTCTTTAATTATAAATAATTTAAAGTTCAAGTATTACATTCGATAGACTTAATGGATATCGTACACATTATTGCAATTCAAGATAAACTACCAAGCATTGGTCCAGAAGGAAAATATACTCGTATCTATGAGAAGTCATGACATTGTATTAATGGGTAATGGTCTAAAGCTTATTATGTAACGCTAGGTTATTTAAACAAGCCTAATCCTATTATCCTATTAATATTATTAATGTCAATGTTTGGATGTTTGTTGCTCAATCACGTCATGACGTCTGAACGGAACGGGCTGAAAAGAGGTTGTCAATTTTCTTAGGAGCTTTAGACCCGATAAAATATCGCCGACTCACAATGATTACAATTTTATTTCGTAGGTAGTTAAACAGATTTTCACATTATGCAAACGATTTCCATTTATTCAGCCTGGTTGAAGAGAAACATATTTTTAGTTTACTGGACTTGGGGTTATAAAGGTCAAAGTCTCCACGATTTACCTTCTTTTTAAAAATCCACAGGGCCATAGACACGACGCTTCGCTAGTGACATCTATTGAAAATCGTCACTTTCTGGTGATACCATTGATGAGACGCGCCGAAAGGTTTATTAAAAACACAAAACATTTAATTTTCATGGAATATTATTATCCAGCAATTGAGCCGCAAAAATAAATGTTTTGCTTACGTCATTGAAACGGCTCCAGCTTAAATAATAATATAGACATGACATGAACACAGCGCCGTATTATTATTATAATAATAAGAAAAGGCGTTTTCTAAACAATTTGCAATCGATTCAATATCGATTTTGAACATATTTTTCAAAATGCCATTATTTTCTGTTCAAGTATGTTGTGTCATTTACATCACTCCGTTGCTTTAATGTTTATTGCGATAATTCCATAATGATCTACGTATAGATCTCTCTTGTTACTTTTTCTTAAAAATAGCTTGTCAATGTAGCAATTTTTGTAATTTATTTTGATTTTATGTTTGAAATGTAGATGCAGGGCCTAGAAATAATACTCTCTCTCTCTATGGTCGGTCCCTCATGTCTGAGGATCGTGGTCACCATCGGGGCTATATCTGGAGCAGATGATCTGCCTCCACCGGTCCCGGTCCATCGCGTCTCTCACGACCGCGTAGAATTTGGAGGACGATGAGTCTTTCACTTGATCGGTCCATCTGGTTGGTGAACGACCACGCGATCGTTTACCTTCGGTGTTCCCAACGACAATCAGTTTTTCCAGACTCTTATCGCCTCTGCGTACTGTGTGACCGAAATAGGAAAAGATGCGTTGAAAAAAGAAATAATACAACGTAACCAAAATACTGTTAAGTTAGGGTTTGATGTAAACTAGACTTTGAAATTACAAGTAAGTATTGATATAAATAAATAAATTGATTACGATTTTCGTTCAAATATTGTTTGACATCTGGCAGAACTTAAGTTATATTAGTTTTGATGTACTGGATTAAATAATTGTTTATTACGTTTTTCAATTGTAAAACTAAACAAAAAACACACATATATGAAAAAATAAGATATAAATTCTGAAAAGCACGTAGTTAAGACACTGTCCCAAAGTGGGGCCCGTCCATGGGCAATCTATTTTGGAAAACAGATTATAAGTAGTCTGAAAGAGCATAAAGGCTAATTTTTATCTCGAAAAAATAACGAGAACAGGAACTATGTGTGTAAAACAGGGGGTGCTGCTAGTAAATAATAATAATATTCTATGTATAATAAAATATTAAATTTTGTTTGTAATAATTTGTTTTAAAAGTGTGTTTTACTTTTTAATTACTCTTCTTTATTTAGATTGCACCTCTATAGCAATTTAATTGTCTTGGTTGTTTTTTAAAGTTTTGCTGGTTGGTTTTTATTTAAGTACATAAAAATAGAAGTTCAAATTATTAAGTAATAAAAAACCTGTTGTTTTTTTCTAACGTTTTTTCACCTCTACAGTACTGCCGTAGCTTTTAATCCAAAATAAACGTATAAATACAGACTTCCACCAATAAACCTATAAAATACTGAACTTGGGAAATTCGAAAAAAATACCAAAAAAGTAATAAAATGTTGAATCTGGTCACACTGGACTCGCGGCCATATGCGCTTTACGCAACGCATAGTTACTTTCGACGAAGCTCTATTATTGAGAGACAAATTGTGACATGTATCATGTATACGACGTTTTTTCACGTTACAATCTTGGCAGTAATCTGTTTGAAATTTCAATTAAGTACGCAAAATTTACTTCTATCACAATGAAAATAAAGCTTAATTTTGTCTATATAAATAACTATCTCCTCCAAGCCTGCCGTAAGGAACTTTGTTCCAAAAAATTATTCTAGCTAATGCCATTTTATTGACTAGACTAGGTTTAAAAAATATGGTAGGCAAATGGAATTATGTAGGTACAATCGTATAAGATATCTATCACGATAAAAAAACATTTAAAATCAACAAAGAAATCCTGAAGAGAATTAAAAAGAAATTTAATTATCTCTATTCTTGAATCGTATCTACTTGTTCTACGGTGTTTCTGAATAAATGAAAATGGGTATGTGTTTGTAGTGCAATCAAAACTTCCAATTCAAAGTCTTCGCGTAATGAATTGTAACGTTATTGTTTTTCTGATTGAACGAGTGAGTATCTACTACGTTCGCGTTTGGGAAGACTCGCGCGCCGTCGCGTCGCGCCGTCGCGCCGCGCCGAGCGGTTATCGTCTTCTCTTTCGCACCTTTGGCGTTTCGTTTCGTTTTTGGTGCACACGTAACATTGCGGATTTGATTTGGAAAAAGTATTTTTTTCTCCATCGTACAATGTAATATTTTCGTTACGTGGCTAATCCGCCGCCCCCTTTCGTGTGCCGCCCGGGGCCCATGGCCCCCCCTGCCCCCCCCACGCTACGCCACTGGTGATAAGTATGTATTTACAACTTTACGGGCCTTTAATAACAAAACTAAAATACAATGAGAACTACACTACACTACAAACCTACCTAACTAACTAACTTACATTAAGCACACCTGAATTAACCATAGACCACTGTAGGTCTACAGATAATCAAGATGTTCAAGCCCACTACCAATCGGAAGCGTACCCAGCATGCTGGCGGCATTACCAAGCTGAATGGCAATGCTTATGCGTTGGGCCAAATAAACGCTAGCAGTTTGGTCACGCGTCGCGTCGACTAAGTGCTCGGAACTATACTAGTAGTAACTTGGCATGACTCACTGCCGCGTGTCTAGATTAGCATTTTGGCTCCCATAGTACAAGCTTTGATTGGTTTGGGTTGTATGTGAAATGCTCACCAACATTTATTTGTTTATATATTTATTTTGTTTTGTTTGATATAAGAAATATATTTTTTTTTGAAGTGGTATAAAATTAATATGTACGTTTACAAACTGTTAAATACTGTATTTGATCAGAATAATATTTAAAAAAATTTATGCCAAAACAAAAAAAAATGTGAGAAAACATCAAATGTATGTAATCTGTGCATCAAACTGTAATCTATGCATCAAATTAAAAATTACATTGTCATTGACGTAAGTATATCTGCTTATATGTTGCCATGTTAAGGTGATTTTCTGTTCATCAGGGAGAATCCCAAAATAGTGAAGAATGAACAGGAAATACGAAAGCAAAGTTATACAAACTTAGGTACTTGATTCAAAAATAACCAAGTAACTAGCCTAATCAAAAACTAATCTGCCTCCTCTCTAAATCTCTTCACAAAAATAAGCTAGATGAGATTAGTTCTATATCTAACATCAATCAAACGACAACAGTTTTCCCCGATCAGCCAGCTGACACTTGGATGTTACATAAATATAATTGTCAGATAACCGACTCAGTGACATCTTTTATCGTCAAATTCAATTACAGCACAATCCCCAAAATAATCGTCATTATCATAATCATCATTTTTTTATTATTACAAGTCAGAGGCCAAAAGCCCAAAGTTGCTCAGCGACGGAGCTATGGAGCTATGCTTGGGGTTTCTGAGGGATTGCATCCGCAATGAAGCAATTCGGCAGAGAACTAAAGTCACCGACATAACTCAGTATTAGCAAACTGAAGTGGCAATGGGCCAGTCACATCTGTCGCAGACCCAATAACCATTGGGGTAGACGGGTTCTGGAGTGGAGACCGGCAATCGGCACACGTAGTGTAGGACGCCTTGTGATTAGATGGAGTGACGATATACAAAAGACGGCTGGAAACTAATACATTAAGACTTGACTGTGTGTTCTAAATAAATAAATAAACGTAGCACCGAGGATCGGGCTGAGTGGCGTATTATTGGAGATGCCTATATCCAGCAGTGAACGAATCCAGGCTGATGATGATAGACCTTAGCACAAAAGATTAAAGCGGCCAAGTGCAGATCCAACTCGCCCATGAAGGGTTCCGCAAGCAACATAATACATGAGTTCTTGTAGTTCGTTGTAACTTTGATCGATATTTAAATAATAGTGTATTTATGGCGTTCTATAAAAGAACTACTTACTAAACCGAGTTCAAACCAATTTTTGGAGGAAGTTTGCATGTTAATATATGTTTTTATGTATCAAACCCAAATGGGTTTGATGAAAAAACAATCGAATGTCAGCTCTAAGTATGGGGCACCCCCAAAAATTAATGGTTTTTTAAAATATTTTTGTATAAAAATCTTAATGCGATTCACAGAATACATTAATAAAAAGTGTGTGCTAAAGACCGCACGGCAGAAGTGAAAACTAAAATAAGAAATAACTTTTAAAACTATTGAATCGTTGTTATAAATAAAAATGATGGCATATAAATTGAACATAGTATACACAGCGACACGTGACAGCTGACAGACAGCGGCATCTGATCTCTCTCACTCTAGCATAGTCGGCGGTTCATCTTTTTTTTTAACTACAATAGATGCGATCTACGATGGAGCGTGCTTACCTTGAAGAAACCGATTCACTCTCGACATGAAGACAGCAAGATTGTAACTATCGGGGAAACCCCACTCAGGCAACGCATTCTACAACCTAGACGTTCTTATCACAAACGTGGAGTCTTCTCGTCACCCATCCCACAAAGTTTCAAGACAAAAAAGTATAACCAGTGCGTCTTACCCGTTATGACCTACGGTGCTGAAACGTGGACACTGACAGTGAAAATGGTCCGTAAGCTCAAAGTCGCTCAGCGAGCTATGGAAAGGGCTATGCTTGGGGTTTCTCTGAGGGATTGCATCCGGAACGAAGTAATTCGTCAGAGAACTAGAGTCACCGACATAGCTCAGCGTATTAGCAAACTGAAGTGGCAGTGGGCCGGTCACATCTGTCGCAGACCGCGCAGCCGCTGGGGCAGACGGGTTCTGGAGTGGAGACCGCGAATCGGCAAACGTAGTGTAGGACGTCCTGAGACTAGATGGAGTGACGATATTCAAAAGGCAGCTGGTGGCGGTTGGAGAAGTAAGACCGAGGACCGGGCTGAGTGGCGTATCGTAGGGGAAGCCTATGTCCAGCAGTGGACGAATACAGGCTGATGATGATGAGCAACTGTTCAGAATGGGAGTATCTTTGCACCTTTGAGAGGACTCCTAGTTTTTTGGCGGCAAATTTAACCTTAGATTCAATATACGTGCCAAAGTTGAGTCGATGACAAAGAAACGCCCAAAACTTCTAGATGGTCAATAACCGACACAGATAAGCCTCGAAAAGTAGGAGTCAGTTGAAACGGACTCCTTTTAACGGAGAACAAACACGCCTGCGTCTTTTTTATGACATCACCCCATTTAGAGACTGCCTCAAGGGCCAAGTTCAAATGCCCAATCATATTCTCTCTCAGTAGCTCATCTCTTGCATTTCTTGCATTTATGAGCGTGAAGATGAGCTACATTCACAGCCTACAAAAAATTATGTGAGTGGTGAGCCAAAAGAAGTTTTCGATTCGATAATTCAATAATATAAAATTACAATAATCCTGAAACGTTTCTTTCGATGATGTGATTTAAAAGACATTTTTTGGAAATTACTTATATACCGCTAGGTTAACATAAATGTTGTTGCTCATGGAGTATAGTCGATTAAAACTAACAACCTCTTTGTACGACATATCGGATTGCACTTTTACAAAACTTGACGTAATTTTGGATTAAATATGGCAGCATTTTAAGTCAAATTAGGGTTCCATTGTCTATCTTGAAAAAAAAGTACCAACATGAATAGAATTCGTGCTCTATAATAATTATTAAAACAAGAATTGTAATCGTAATCATAATATCTTTATTTGCGAAAATGGGTACAAAAGGATCTTATAATAAGTATGAAAACGCTCCATATTCAACCTTTCGGTATGCAAATTTGAGAAGATGTAGGCACGGTAATATAGTAATATTACCGTGATGTAGGTACGCCGATACATATACAAAATTTCGAAGGTTATTGAATTATTAAACATTGTATCATTATTATGAATCAATATAATTATTTTCAGTGCATATTGCACTGGAAATAATAGACTACAGGCTACTACGGGTACAAAATTTATGGGTCAAATGTAGGTAAGTAGTAAGGTATAAAATAATAAGATTTAGCACTATGCCGTCACTTGAAAGCTGTCCCACTCAGTGCAGGCGAAGATAAGGGGTTGCAATTCTCGTTCATTTCTATATATGTAATTGTAAAAGTTGTACGCTCTTCAAACAAAATCAAATAATGATATATGATAACCAAAGTACTCATCAAGACAAATAAAACAATTCTCGATTTGACGGGAATTCGTCGTTTCATTACAGAGTTTATGACCACCGTCTCGAAATCTAGATCCATCATCAGAACTTGGTTAATGTCGGGATAGGTGAAAGCAATATGTAAAGTAAAAGCTTGTAAAACAACTAGTGATGTGTGCTCGGACAATCTTGAAACTCGCTGTACATTCAAAATCTTGCTAAGCCATAAAGAATATTAATATGCAGAATATATTATATATTACGGTATATTTTGGTGACGTCACAAAAATATATATTATAGCTGCGTGTTTGAACACTCGAGCATTTGTATAGAAAATATACGGAAATATGTCCAGCTATGAATTATGAAAATATGTATGATAGCTAGATCTGTGACGGCCTAAACCACAGCAAAAAAAAAGCCTAAGTCCAATATTTTAAAATATTTGTCGATCAAAAACCAAAATTAAAATTCACAAAAAATGTGTCGCTTATAACAAAAAAATGGATTCGTCTCCTGTTTTTACTACTACCTAAACGACAAAAAGTAACACTTAGAAGCATGTAACCCAGACCAAACGACGCAGAAAAAAACGGCGATTCTAACCTATATAAGTCTAATCTATATAAGTCCATACCTCAAAAATTGACGCTTATCCCATTTCGGCCGTTAGCCATCTAATAGACGACTAAAACTTTGGGTCCTATTTTATGTTCAGAGAAACTAATGTAATCATAGATTATTATTATTTAGGTTTATTATTCTAAACTTGGCGGGGGCACGAAAGTGTCCTCAGTTTATTTATTACTTTCGTAACAAAATAAAATATGACAAGCAACTACGGAACTCTATATTACGACCCGTCACCCACTTGCCAAGTTAGATTGAAAACACAAATATCAAACATAAAAAATTGGTGAAATTCATCTAACTCTTAAAGACGTTTCTTTAATTATATCGATGGTGAAATTGCTAAAAAGTTCCGGCTGGTCTAGTCGGCCATTGCCGATTTTACTTCGTATTTCCCAAATCAAGTGCGTAATGGACTTAAAAATATGAATGAAAAAATCATGAAACCGACATGAAACTAGAATAAAATTTGTAATAATAGATCATGTGTCATCCACCAAGCCGCACTGAGCCAGCGTGTAGAGACCACGAAGTGGAAAAATTTAGTGGAGTGGTTATATTTATGCAAGAAAAACACTATAACAATCACCATCATATTATGATTTATATAAGAAAAAGAGGAAAATAATATCAAATCTTCATTCTATTCGAAAAAGAAAGATTACTATCAATAAAAACGTTGTTTTTTCTAGATTTGTAAACTATAATTTAATCCAAATTTTAAAAAAAAAATTTTGAATATAGATATCACACAGCATGAAATAAAAGAATTTATTATCTTATGGTCTCATCGTTATTTTATTGTCAATTATTTAAGATTTTTTATTTTTTTAAACACCTATAACATGAAAATGTGTTACAGTAATCGAAGGCGCCAGCAATCCAAGTATAGTTTATGATTTCTCTTCCATATAATCCATAGTATCTTTGTCTAGATTGGTATCTGATGAGCAATGAGCCTATTTGAGAGTTTTAAGTAGTTCAGAAATTTTGAAAGCTCCTCACCAGGCACCAGCATGTCGCCAAAGAATCTCAGGAGAGCTATTGGCGTTTATTTCGTGAATAAGAGTACGACGCTGCTAGTTTTTTTTTATAGAAATGGATACTCGTAGCTTATAAAACTCGTTCATCATGATGTTGTTATCTCCAATAGATACTGGTTGTGACTATCTTCACAAGTAAACTGTTATTAACACATTATTTTCAAAATTTAGGCCGTGGAGAGTTTCAGCTTCAATTTCTCTTCACGGTTACCGTTAGTTTTTCCACTGAAATTTAAATTTATCACATAATCAACTATACCTGAAATCTTTAAATATCATTAAGATGTGAATTTTAAAATCAGTTGTGTTTTTACATTATCGTTATAATCACTTCACCATCCAGTAAATATCAAATTTAAAATAAATATTTTTGTGTTTGTTATGACACACAGAAGACATATTTGACGTACCTACCAGAATAATCATAGACAATTATAAAAGTAGAGTTTGAAAATGACATTAAAAACGTGCTCATAGTGGACGGAGCCAGAATTTTGTTCAAGGGGGGCAGTCAAAGATAACTAATACTAAATACGAATGTAAAGGTTTACTCAAAATTACCAAACTTAACTGAAATTAAACTGAATAGCCTTTTTTGATCTGATTTTGACGCAGTTTTCTGTAACAGTTTTGTATTATTTTAGAATTTAATTATGAAACTTTGTAGATACTTATAGGTATGTATTTTCTTGCACCATTGCTCTCTCATAAGCACTTTCACTCTCACCCTCGCAAGTGAGTGAAACAGTGACACATACAACAAACATCCAGGTCTATCGACTAATAAAGGTTGATGATGGTAATGATGCTCTTTTATGTCATACTAGATTTCCGCCCCGGCTTTAGCCGTGGTTCATTATAATAAAGCACTCATAGAGATCCCGTACATATCCAACGGTGAAAGAATGACTGAAATCGGTTGAGTCATTCCTGATAATACCGCTTTCAAACAAAAAACCTCTTCAGCTACCTGCTACGCCACCTGTCGGAAATTAGTCGTACCAACTCAGATTTAAAAACATATTTGATTAGCAAAGTTTATATTCAATGACGCAATCTTAGACACATGATGACAAAGCACGCTACGAAAACTCTCAAAAATAATATTTTCCCCGTTTTTGTTACATTCTTGATTCATGCTCCGCTTCTATTGATAGTAGCGTTATGTTCTATAGCCTTCCTCGATAAATGGACTATCCAATAGAAAAATAATATTTTAATTCGGATCAGTACTTCCCGAGATCCTAGCGTTCAAACAAACAAACTCTTCAGTTTTATAATATTAGTATAGATATAGATTAGTACAACAAGCATGTATTACAATTGTATCGTAATACAACCTGTATTACTGTTAGTAATAGGTATAGCTCGTTCCTTAATAAGATGGAGCGACGATATACGAAAGGCAGCCTGTAGCAATGGTAAAACCTGAGGTTGGGCTAAATGGCGTAATATGGGAGAGGCTTATATCCAGCAGAGGACTAATACAGGCTAATGATGATGATAGATAACATTTATTAAAAATAATTTAAGATAAAAGGTCATTTATAGGCATTCATTCATAGTAAAATGACATTCAAAAGCGTTAAAAACAACACCTTTTGCGGCAAGTTCATGGCGAAATCAAGTATTCTAATAAATGACTGCTCAAATTACGGCTGAGTCTGCTCCAATTCTGCTGTTCAGTTTTAAATGGTTAGTTAAACATTATTTGTCCATGTCTAGAATAATTAAACTACAAATAACACTAAAATGTAAGTAGTTTTTAATTGTTTTGTGGTGCAACAAACTGATTCATGCGGATATGTCGTCACTATTAGCAAACAAAACAACATGGCGAACGTGGTTCAGAGGGCTATGTTCGGTTGATGTAATAGACATGGAACACTCAAGCACACAACATTTTTTGCGATATTGGATTCAGAACAAACACTCAACATAGGACAAACAAACACGAAATTAGTAAGTCAGTCAGTATCATATTACATATTATTTATTATTATATTAGTACATAGTATTAGACAAACAACAATTGTCCTAGATTCTCTGGAACATTGTAGGAAGCTAAAGTGGAAATAGGGTTTTTAATTTTTGGAAAATGCAAAATTAAAAAATAGTAACTTGGATAGGATCACAAACCAAACGACCCAGAGGCAGGCCAAAACAAAGGTGCACCTTTGTGAATGAATGAAATAATAAAGCTAGGTGGCGCAAACTGGATAGAGAAGATTGAAGAAAAAGCAAGAGGCCTTTTTCGAGCATTTGATGCCAAAAAGAGAGGGAGGGGGTAACGGCCCTCTGCTAATACTTGCTATGTCCCTATTTCACTAAGGAAAATTTAAGAACAATTCTCGATGACGTCATCGTTTGCGGACGAAAAATTAAAAATAACACAGTGACGTACTTCCGTCGTAAGATGCTCACAATGAGCATCCTCACTGATTCAAGTCATACGGGTGTAACTGTCTAAAAAGTTGCAAGACATGTGGCGTTATGGTCAGGAGTGTTGCTTGCTATCAAGAATGTGTCTAGCTTGTTCCATTTCGGTTTATTATACAAAACATATCTAATATCTCTAAACCTCTATTCATCTCCGTTCACAAAAAAAATGTCTAGTCTATATAGGTAAACGACTTCAACTAACCGACGCCCTCGAATGTTTAGTTCAAAAAGGTTTTACCACCAAGAAACCCCAGCATCTAAATCCCAAAAACATAAAAAAACGAAACTCAATAATTCAGACGACTTATTGTTTCATCTCTCGTTGCTAGTCGGTTTAGAGACAAGTTTAAACTCCGCGGGGAGCAAGTACATTAGCGGTACCGGATTTGCCAAATGTTATTATTTCACGGGATGAACATCGACGAAAAATATTGACATTGGCGATGTGAAGTATCAATAAATGGAGGAAAGTTGATAGACGTTGAAATGTTTGATAATAATATAATAGACTACAGGCCCGTGAACAAAATTTATGGGTCATATGATACAGCAGGAGACCTATGTACTCGTAGGATGATAGAAGGGTGTAAAATACTAACTAGGATTCAGTACTATGCCGGTATTTGAAAGCTGTCTAACTGAAGGCAAATTGAAGGGGGGTTGCGACCCTCGCTTTTTCCTTCTTGTCGCATGATTTTTGTACGGCATTGCGGAATAATGGATTAGGTACTGAACCTGTATGGAACCCATGCCGTACATAATCAAATGACCAAATTTACCCTGAACATCGTCGGAAAATCATGAATTTTTCCGACAAACCTAATAATAAAAA
Source organism: Ectropis grisescens (assembly GCA_017562165.1). Taxonomy (NCBI): domain Eukaryota; kingdom Metazoa; phylum Arthropoda; class Insecta; order Lepidoptera; family Geometridae; genus Ectropis; species Ectropis grisescens. The sequence continues at coordinate 4,616,347 of CM029769.1, forward strand.
TAATAAAATTTTAAATTTTTAATGTTTCAATACCTGTGCCTGTGTGTGTATAATTCAGCATAGTGCTGAATATTGTTATTTTATACCCTTCTATCATACTACATAGGTGTCCTGCTGTATCATATGACCCATAAATGTTGTGCACGGGCCTGTGCTCTATAAGTTCTGACTACACGAATTATTTGTATTATATAATTAAGTTAATGTCAAAAATAAACGTCTATAAAGTTATTAATTAGAATAACCCGCCCCAAACCATTCCTGTTGCGAGTGTGCTCAAAATGACAGACGGACAGATGAATAAGAAGTAACTATTAAGTAATTTAATCATGTAAATGTAATACGTTGTCTTTAAATCCATTAATATTATTATTATATTCTACACATATCAAGTCATAAAAAACTTCTTGTAACCCGATCAGCGCAAGTCTACTGTAAAAACTGTACTCTTGGGTGCCCAAAATACAGGCTCAGCCTAGTTTGGGACCCACCAAATAAACCGCGGAGCCAGCTATTGACACTAATTCAACAATATTAATTAGTATTCATGTGCTGTTATTCTTATTGAAATAAATGACTTTTAATTAAAAAAAAAAATGCTGGTGGTGGCTGCGTTGCCTCGCTGAATAACATTACTAATTATTTCTATCTCAATTTCATCATCTATGGGCAATTTTATTCATACAGTCCATCCACAAGTGTTCGATCGCTTTCGTCAACTATCTTGATCAACAGAACAACAACCAGCCGTGGACATAAGTTGCTCTATTATAAATGACATTTGCTTGTTTGGATTACAACCAATAAAAAAATGCGACACTGATACGCGACATTAGCACCAGTCTCTCAAAAAGACCCCGGCGACCTCCTCTTTAAATCCCATGACAATAATAAGTTGAACTATATGAGTTTGAATTCAAATAAAAGATTAGTGAGCCGACAACAGTTATACATCTACCAATAATCAGTTAGCTGAGATTAGATGTCCAAATAAAAAGTTAAGATAATTAAAAAAAGTATATTAGCCCAAACAATTAGTATTAGTACAAACCGCCAACAAATCGGCAACTATCATTTCCTCCTCACTAGACCTACGCGGTAACAGTGTATCTCTCTACTTAGTCTGTGGCGGTAACCCCTTTTTCTAGAATAAAGAGTGAGGTAACGAGCACGACATGCGTCTGATGGTAAGTAAAAAGCTTGCCAATAACAGCACACACACTACACAAACCTTCCGATATGCCAGGGTGGTTATTGATCTTACCTACGGACAGCCAAATCGAGGTCGTACCGTCTTAAGCCCTCTTGCGCTGGTCGACGTAGGAGATATATTAGGTACTATCTAATAATTGATTACGATGAGCGTGATAAGTACTTGGAATGCTTCATGAAGAAAGTGAAATGAATAATGTGTAATAGATAATTTTGGCATACTTAAATATCCCATAAACAGCAGCAAATGTTTGCCTACTTCACTAAACGTACAAAACGCACCCTTTGTTTGAGTACTTTTTTCATTGCACTTCATCCCTTGCGTTATCCCTATCGACTTTTGATAGCTTTAGGCGGGGTTGTGGTTATTATAACCAGCAACTGTTACCAAATGTGTTTATTTTGCCCCGACATAGGGTTAAGAATAATTTGTGTGTAAATATTCAAATATTAAAGCTCCCTTGACATCGATTGTAGCAATTATTTTACATCTTCCTAAAACATAAAAAGCCGTACTAAATTTAAGGCTGAAAATTACATGGTCATTTTTAAAATCGTAGAATGTTTTCACATGTCTTTGAGAGTAAATCTAAAATGCTAGCTGGAGTATCAACGAAAGGGCTAGAATTTGATTTAGAAGGTCATTTTCGCAATGGTTTTGTTTGCCTGTAGTAGGTACAGCATTCAATAAATATAGTACTGTAAAGTTTTACACTAAGCACAACTGAATTATCCATAGACCACTGAAGGTCTACAGATAATCAAGATGTTCAAGCCCACTACCAATCGGAAGCGTACCCAGCATGCTGGCGGCATTACCACGCTGAATGACAATGCTTATGCGTTGGGCCAAATAAACGCCAGCATTTTGGTCACGGGTCGCGTCGACCAAGCGCTCGGCAAGGCTTTTGAAGATGAGGTGAGCTCCCGCCCCTCGGGCCCAATGTCTCAACCCGAAAGGGCTCAAATATGTAACCACTTCCGAGGGTTGCATATTTGCGCCGTTTGAGTCGCTTAGCTGAATTACCCGCTGCACCGGCCCTACTATGTGTCTCTGGAAGATGTGATGATGCCAGAGTATCGACGCGAGTTGCGTCTCACACTAGGGCCCGACCCAACTTCCAAGGCACAACAGTCATGCTGTCAGGTCTTTTGCCATTGTTACGCGCAAGACCACTCGGTCATATTGTTTGTATATGACATATTGATGTAAATAAAGTTATATGAGCTACTTTATCAGAATATGGTTGAGAAAACACGAATGATTACGATACGAAAAACATTCTGATTATGTCGAGGATATTAGTTTGTTTAGTACATTTTAGTGAATATTAGTTAAATAATGTAAATAAATATTAAGCAAAATGAAAACGATATAATGGGCAGCTTCATTCTATTTCATAGAAGTTTACTGTCAAGATAACTAAAAAGAAAAATAAAGTAAAACAACAAATTCACGAAACAGATGCAACTAAACTTACTTATTTATGTTGTCTCGTCTCAACGCATTACTGGATTAGAATACACAATTTCGAAATTTCAGTCTTACGCGGGTAGTCATAAGGAAAGCACTGTATGAAGTCTAAATCCACTTTGGGATTTTCGACCTTATTTGTAGAGCAGTAACTACACATTTTCTTTAGATCGAGCATGGTAGGTACCCTTGCAGAGATGTAATCCCACAAATGGGTGTGTAACCTGAAACGCGAGGTTTAAAATTGAAATTTATATGGTAGCATTATACATGAGAGATTATGGACGCGCTTTGCCCAGGAGACTCGATAGTTGGGGTTAAGGAACTAGAGTCGTGGGTTTTGAAAATTGAGAAATGGACAGAAAAGGTGATTTATAGTTGAAAAAAAAAGAAACGTTTAACAGTAACATTTTAAGTATTTACAGGAGCATTGGTGAACGATGTTATTTTGTTACTCTAAATTAGAATTTGCTACAGTTTATGGGTACGTAAGTACGATATCTAAAGGGTGCAAAGCAGAATCATGTAACATTTTATGCGTCATTATTTATTTTATTTTTAATTTCAAAGTTTATTTTGGCACAGTAAGTAGAAAGCTGAGTTGAATATTTTTATTTAATTAATTTACTAAAAAACACACCACTGTTGGCTCATTCGTTTATGAACAACTAACAGACTAATTAGACAGGAGACATTATATATATTACCCTACTTTTAAATTTGGGAGAAAAATAGTGTAGTAGTTTTCAGGCCTTATTAGTCACTACTTTATTAGGGGCACGCTAATTTCAAGAGCTTTAAGTCCACAATTGTTCTTACTATAGGTTACTGTAGGTAATTTTTTGGTTTTAGTTTTTAGGGTTCGTTTCGAAATTTTATTTGGGGGCACTGCGTCCTTACGTGCGTCCATAAAAAGCCTTGGTAGTACCTAATAACTGTTGTATTTAGTAAGATACATCTCTACTATTGTGGCCCAACATATATCCCGATGTCTTTCTCTAGGAAGTGACGTTAGATACCAATGTAATATTTTGGTTTATAAGGTAAGATCGTACTTGGGTAAGATGTCTCCAGACATCTACAAAAGATTTCCTCTCTATTAACAAACATAAACAAAAACTATTTTCGTGTAGCTTCCAAATCTCTTTGGCGTAGGTATATTTGTAGACTCAGATGAAATACCTACCTAGAACCTAACAATAACGCAAAAACCTATCTATACATGTAGAAAGGTACAAAAAACCGTTGTGGGCGTCAGCATCAGTTAATTTCGTGAGAGGGAGAGACGATTATGGCTATTAAATATGCAATAACGAATTTTGCTCCTTAAAAGCTGAAAAAAATGGCGTAAAAGCAAAATTGGCAATTAGGAACCCGCCGCCTTCGCTTCTACCTTTGGAAAATTGAATTTTATACCTTAAAGATGTACACAAATTGAGTGTCGGCCCTTTAAATATTTTCTCTTTGCGAATAATGGCGAAATTAGCTGATTTGCAGACGTTTGTGTAGCTTCTGTAATTTATCTTGTATTCGAGGGATTTTATTTATTTCGCTCTTATGTATTTTGAGGATCTCAATTTGGTGTACTGAAACGCTTCAAAAATATTAAAACTGTACCTACACTTCATATTCTTTTATTCAGCAAAATAGTATAAATAAGTTTATCCCTTAGGTAGAGAAGAATGTGCAAACTCTTTGTTTATCGCAATGAATACTCGTAATTACATTTGATTGACGAGTTACTGACGTGTGAAATTCCTAATTTAAATTTTATTAAATAAAACTAAATCAAAGTAACCTTATTCAAATATCTCATCAGTTTTCAACGTAGGTAAAAGTTGTTTCTTTTCACGTCAAAACTGTGCAACTCAAAAATAACCGCCACATTATAAAAGCTAAACGCTTTCTCTTTAAGTTTTACATCACAGACAGCCATACGAACCCGACTTCGAAAAGGGGAGGTTTTTAATTCGGTTGTGTTGTTTTAAGTTCCGCGATAGCCAATTGTAAATCAATTCCGATTATTCTTTTTTGTTCTTGTTTGTTTGTGATCACACTTTCGAGGTAGTCCAGAATTCATTTTAACGAAGTCGAACTCTGTGTAACGGTTTATGAAATATCAACAAAAATCTAAAATTTGCAAACATCGGTACAAACCTAATACTCGTCTGAGTATAACTTTAATTCACTATTCGAAGACTAATAATTGACTAAGCTGAAATTCCACTAAACTACTACTAATACCTACATTTTGTTAAATATTAACACTGATCCAATAAGACAGTGACGTTTCGGCAAAAGCAACAAGAACAAAATTAAAAATTTTGATTAACCCCCGACTACCTTAGATTTTTTATCTGTACAACATTCTACTAGTCAAGCCCTTTCATTTGATACCCATATTAAGGAATTGTGAAAAAGGAAATGTAATTCGCCATTTTGTGGTAGCGGCCATCTCGGATTTGAAATTTGTCATAGTGCAAAGTATTCTACTAATCAAGCCCTTTAATTTGATACCCATATTAAGGGAATTGTGAAAAAGGAAATGTAATTCGCCATTTTGTGGTAGCGGCCATCTCGGATTTGAAATTTGTCATAGTGCAAAGTATTCTACTAATCAAGCCCTTTAATTTGATACCCATATTGAGGTAGGTTGTGAAGAAATATTTTGTCCGCCATTTTGTGGAGGCGGCCATTTTGAATCGATATTAACCAAACATAGCTAAGAACACCCGCACAGATATTAACTTTCAAATTAAAAAAACCGCATCGAAATCGGCCCATCCGTTTGAGCTCTACGGTGCCACAGACAGACACACACACAGACAGACAGACAGACAGACAGACAGACAGACAGACAGACAGACAGACAGACAGACAGACAGACAGACAGACAGACAGACAGACATCGACGTCAAACTTATAACACCCCTTTTTTTTGTCGGGGGTTAACAGAAATCGGTGGTTGGGTTTTCAGAGAAAATTTTATAATTTCTAGATTGATTAGACTACTACTCTCTACTCTACTCGGGATTTCTCTCTGTGCCACGCGATGGACCCGGCACCCGCACGGTGAATCCATGGAATGCTAAGAAGTTCGTCTCTCACGCGCAAAAGCTTGACAACTTTTTAGTTCGCTTAAGTCTTGAGTATTGCATTTACCGCCCTAACAGAGTATGATCCTTGTCCTTACGCACTACTATCAGCTTCTTGTTTACGCCACTGAACATCAGACCTTCATCTGTCACAAAATCTAAACAAAATAGGCACATAAATTGTTACAAGACTAGGTAGCAGCGTCTTTACGAGACCAGTATCAATGCCGTCACCGTATGACGTCACGTGGTGTTGCCATGAATAAACGATCGCTACGGTACTCGCGCGCGAGTTAATTATGCACTATCATAAATTGACGGTAATTACTGGCAACACTGTTCGAGCAGTTTGGGGTATTTTCATTGGAATTTTGATACAAGCTGAATGTTTAATTTTATGTTTATTGTGTGTGAAAATGTCACATAATTGCCGATTACCATAACTTTAATTATTACGACGGCATACACAGATGTAGTTAAAGTTTTTAAGTTGTATTTTTTTTTTGGTAGGATAGGGGAAATTTAGGTTAAGTAGTAAAAACATTATTAAATAGCCACAAAAAGCCGACACCATGAAATTTACTAGTCAACATTTTGGTCCAAATTTTAACTAATTTCATAACACTAATTGCGATGAAATTTTCATCTATTTTATGTTCTATGGTTAAAACTTCTTTGCACTTACATTTAGAAATGCGTTAGCATTTCCCACTGCTTGTATGCTTATGGCCACACCCTCCGGTTTCACCCACGGAGTTTCCAAAGTAAGCTATTCAAATTCTGAGTAATAAGTTTCACTGTTATCGGCAGTTGCTATGACTGCCAATTTTTTAACGTGTTTAAATACTTATTTTGCATAAATTAAAATGTTACAATTTTGCAACGTCTTCTTAGAACAGGTTCATTGAACTTGCTGAGATGAAGTTGGAATAAGCTAAGAAACACATTATGGTAATCCGAAACAGGAGTATCGCAAAATATTTATAACCTAGCAAGTAAGTGAAATGGTGAAAACACCTTAGAAATGACAGAGGATTACGCATAATGGTTATGCTACCCTGAAAGAGCTTTGTCCTTCTCATCATTAAAATAAAAATACTTTACTTAAAATAGAACCGACCTTAAAGTTGTACAAAAATTAACCGTTCCATGCAAAAAAAAAATCTCCGAAAGAAACAGAGACCAAAATTAATCCTAGTTTCAGTTTAAACTCAGACGCTCGCTTCAATTTCATGTTTAAGCCCACTGTGTTCAGTTGATTTTGAGACATTTATATTTCGGAGAAAACGAATATCGTCGACGTTAGCAAATTTTATGCACTGCTTTAAAAAATCGTATGATAAACTCGAAACTTTTTGTGCATGTTTGTTATTTTTTTACGCAAAAATTACTGAGGGGATCTGGATGTAACTTGGCACATAAATAGGTTGGACGAAATGATGAAACATTCGAAAGTTTGAACATTTTGATTGCCTTTAAAGTTTCTGAAACTTCAGCCCGATCCGTTTACACATAGATTATAATCTGGAATAACACATTATGCTACTTTTATCCCTGGAATAACGGAATCGGAACTACGCGAGTGAAACCGCGCTGCTGATATATACTATATAAATTAAAAAGGGTTCAAAATAACGAGTACCTACTAAACCTAAAACTGAGAATTACTTTCGGTATAGTATATAGGTTTTCTGTGTAAATTTCTGTATAACAAGTATATAAGGGCGTGCAAACCACGCAAGTTTGGTAGTTTGAGTGAGCCCGCCTAATGAGCGTTCAATTATTCATGCAATTAACTGATTATAGCGACCCCTCCCCGCCCGCACTAACGCGCGGATTATAGGTTTATGTCACTCTGTGAGGGATAAGTAGATTAGCGCGCCCGGGTGACTTACACAAGTACTTTGGGTGAATGTCGGTAGCCATGAATAGGGTGACGGCGGAGCCTAGACACAAGCAGACGCTGCACATAATTATGTTCAGCCCACATTTGTCCACTGCTGGACATGTGCCTCTCAAATAATACGCCACTCAGCCCGATCCTCAGCATTTCATTTCCACTCTGCCTGAGGCACGACACTGAAAGCTACACGTAGTCTGTAGCTACAAGGCTTGCAAGCGGTGATAGCGTAGTACCGGGAATGTCCAACTCATAATCGTGATACGAATCACGATTATGAGTTGGACATTCAAATACTTAGTATCATATTCTTCAGGTTCAAATACTTAGTATCATAATTCTTAGTGATAGGACTCTTTGCAGAGGACTCACCTAGGGACTACACCTTTGCCAGTTATTCTACCTCCAAGCAGTAATGCGCAAACATTACTGTGTTTCGGTTTGAAGGGCAATGTTTTCAGTGAAATTACAGAGCATAGAGAGTGACGAGTGTACAGTGGTTTGGACTCTTTATGTTCCAATTGCTGCGTGTCACTGAGCTGTTATGGGCAGGTATGTTGCTCACGGTCAAGCACATGTCTTGCTCATTTTCATACCATGAAAAAGTTCAACCCACAATCGTGAGATCGTAGGTTCAAATCCTGCCCGCACCTCTGTATTTTTCCAAGTATACGATATTCTCAGATGTACGAGTTTGTTATCACCAAATGCGAAAACACCGTGATTGAACTGGCATGACCCAAGAAAAACATATTTCGAGAACTGGAGACCTCTAATCCGTGCTTGGCCAGCCTTAACTGTCACCTTGTCAGCATCAGGCCCCGGGGGTGGGAATATGTAGTTGGTTACTGTGGTCTCCGAGTGTGAAGAATTATAGTGTTACTTGTTTTACTTAGAAAATCTTGAGATCTAGCATGAACCGTGAGCATGAAGTCTCGAAACAGTACTTAGAAAGATACACAGAGGAGCAGGTGGGATTCGAACTTACAATCTCACGATTGTAAATAGCTCGTTTTAGTTTATACTAGATCATTCTAGATGTAGTACGTTGCGTGAAAGATATATTCTGTTCCGAAACACAACACCTCAATATAGTTCATGAATACTTAACTCCACCACTCAATTTCAGCGCGTCTTAATCAAAGCATTAACGCTGTTACCAGTAATATTAATTCTCTTTGTTGTACAAGGCTCGGATAGTTGAATATTCATATTAGAGGACATCCCCCTACTACCCCCTTGGAAAATCAATTATTAGGGGTATGGTTCGTTGCGCTCCGCCCCTAACTTATGACTTGACCCGCTACACTAATGGAATTTAAGGCAACAGACTTTGATGACGTAATAACGGCTACTTTAGTTAAAGTGACAAACAAATTGTTAATTTGGATATTCCCTGTTGGGCGCCAATCTTGTCTCAGTTTTTTAAAGTGGTTTATTTAGGCACATTGGACACTTTTTGAATGAATAAGAATCATAGAACGGTTCCTATGAACTATAATATGTAATACTATGTGTATACGTACCGTAACAATACAAGTTTTCACTTCTCCGGTCGGTCCTTCATACGCCATTTTTAAAATTTAATAAAATTTCGTATTCACGTTTTTTTTAACTAGAATAGGTTCGCACTTGACCACCATGCCTGTTGCATCCATGCATCGCCTGATGTTAAGCGATGATGCGATCTACGATGGAGCGTGCTTACCTAGAAGACATCGGTTCACTCTCGATTTTATGGATAATTCTGTAGTCTTAGGGACTCTGGAAATATTGATCCTAGAGTCGATAAGAAATAGGAATTCAAGAAGTTTTATACGCTTTTCTTCGCCTTCGCTGTGATAAGATATGTGTATGTTTATTTTATTATTTTAAAAAATCAAGTTGGTAAGTCATTATGGGAGCTCATCTGATTTTTTAAAACTTTCTGAGTGATTAGACAACGTGACATGTAGTTCCAATAGATACAATCTTGGTGTTTTCACGTCGAGAGTTCCTATATTCCCTTCATCGTGACCGCATCGTCGCTTAACATCAGAGGAGATGGTGATAAGTATACATATACCTATAATAGAAAAAAAAATACTATTTAAACACAAAATGCTCATGTAAAAAAGGAGTTATCTCCTTCGGCGTCCTTTTAAAACCTAAGTGCTAAACATCTCAAGACATTAAATATGCATTTACATTGAGGAAGCCGTGCACTAACAGACAAACAAAGCGGCAGGCGATTATGCTGTTTGTCTCCAAGATGGCACTACAAAGACGTCGGCACTAAACTAGTGCAACATTCAGATCTTCGTACGTCTACACAGTATCGCCTCGTAGGGTTACCTGCTTCTTAGATATTACCTACTCGTAAATTATTATTAAATTTATTTAGAATTTTAGCCCCCAATATACTGAGCACATTACACAAGACTTTATTGTCATCAAATTTATTGAAGTTACAGGGGTTTGAGATGTAATATCTTAGATCGCTGGGTGACGAGCGCAGTTCAGTGCTAGGTATTGATTTGGACTCTTCATATTCCAATAGCTACGATTCACTGCACTGTTATGTGGCAGGCATGCTGCTTACCATCAGGTCCATGTTCTGTTCGTCTCATCTCTCTTTATAAAAAAAAGTTTTAATTATTTTGGTGCGTTAGGGAAAAATTGTGATAGTATTTTTTTACGATGCGCCACATCGTCACGAAAAACCGACTCCCTGAAATTAGGTGGTCAACATTTTAGTAAACATTGTTACTAAAATGTTTCTAACTAACTTTCAACTAACGCTCACTGCTGCGTTTGGAATGCACTAATAAATAAATATTAGTGGACAATTCACACACGGAGCCGCTAACTGAGCAAAGCTTGTACTATGGCGGCCAGATAGCTACTTACATAGGTATAAATACATACACATTATACATAGAAACACCCAGACACAGTACAAATACTTGAATTCGTAACACAAATATTTGCACTGGGTGGGAATCGAACCCTCGGCTTCGCAGGCAGCGTTACTACTCACTAAGCCACGAGGCCAGGCTCACGAGGAAATTAAACTCAGAATCCTTAAAATATTTTATGAGGTCTTCTAGAGCCAGGAACCATGCATATAACTGTAGGTAGCTTAAGTCCGATAGTACCTACCTACCAGGAGAACCTATTACCAGGATTTTTTTTGGAAATAAATTATTACTTACTAAAATTATTACTTAAATTATATATTTTTGCAATTGAAAGAAATTCTTGGTAAAATACAACGTAGATATTTTTAAAGATATAGCTTTCACTGACAAGTGGCATGTCCTGTTATCGTTGTAGTGAAATAACTTACTAATATGATAAATAAATAAATAACCTACTAATATTATTTATGTAAAAGTTTGGATCTTTATATGTTAGTTGCTCAATCATGTCGTAAGAATTGAAAGAATCAAGCTACAATTTAGAACTCAAACTGATTATTATAATTTTTTCTTAATTATAATAATCAGTTTGAGATGAGATTACGCGGATGTTAGTATCTACAACACATATCTGAAGATCTATACCAACCAACCCACTTTTGTCTAGTGTGGAGATTATAGCATCTCTCTGTGTCGGGGCTACTCTCTCCTTGTGAGAGAGTGGACCCCGTGTCCCAGCAGTAAGAACAAGAAGCTGAAGTGAGCTGCTTAAATACTTAGATTAATTGAGTTTAAAAAATATACAGTAAACTAATCAAATGTTTTCTTAAACAATTCAATAAATTTAAAATATGGATCGTTAGAAACGAACTGATAACATTAAGATATATCTTCTGATTGAAAACACCCTCACTGGTAACCCTACAGTATCACATCACTGCTATATCACATCACAGAGAGGCTATATCACATCAGGCGGGGGAGGAGACAATGAAATGAACGCCGGCCGAGGTGTCACTGCGCTCCCGCATTCCCTCAGTGAATACTTGATGTGCCGCGACGACGGGGCCCAAGTCACGAGCAGAAGCGACTATAGCTGTACTGACAGACTTCGCTGGGTTTGAATTTAACAAATTGGGTTACTGAGTATTTTATTTTCTGGCACAAACTCATACAGTAAAGACCAGCACAACAACGAAAGGGTCCTGCCCGGCATCGTCGTCGTTTGTTATGTATCGTTGATGGAATCATCAAAAACTTTTATTATGGATTTTTTTATTTGTACGTTAGACTGGGAAGAGACAATTAAGTAATCTATGATGTAATATAAAATTCTAAATAATATTCCAACATTATCTTTATTGCCTCCGTATGAAAATACCCGACTCAAATTTACTGTCATTTTGAGTTCGTTAGAGTTTGTCACAGTTGGCATCACAAATTTTATACTGATTTAACCACGGGATTTAACAAAACTTAAAAAGTTGTAATTTTTTTTATTTCCCGTATAAACCTTGAGTAGGGAATATAGCGATCAGAATGTTGCAAATTATGTTTTAATAGTCGTCTTACAATTTTTTTGAGAGTAAAATTTAATTTCTACTTATAGTTTAAAAACAGAAACAGAAAATGTCTTTAAAATAAATCACAGCATCGTTAGCGCTTTTGGCTTGCGCCAGCATTCCCCCCGGCGCCCGTTCAATGGAATCAAAGGATTTGCGTTCATTACCCCACTAATAATTGATGTGTCACGTCGCGGCCGCCAGGTGGCGTCTAGATGCTTTTAGTGCTTGTCTATCGGGTTTTTGGTCGGTGGACTCTGGCAGACCTTTCCCCAGAATTTGTGGAATTGGCGAATGGAATTTTTGATGCTCGACTCGACATTTGTTATTTTTCTTTGAATCTTGTGTTTCTTGGTGTTTAAGGATAAATATCTTGGCACAGCAGAGTATAATCAGTCTATTTTGTTTTTTACCTCTGGCTAGGGTGTCTTACCCTAGCCAGTTGTGTGACGTTCGTCAGGAATGATAACTGGCAGAATAAAAATTATGTCATGTAAAAATATAGTTTCAAAAATGTGCTGCAGGTACTTTCAACATACTGGATTTTTGCTTCAATGTGAATTTTTCTGTAAGTTTTATGGTTCATACTACTATACTACTACTGTTCTGTAGTTAAACCTTTGGGCGATCGCGTAAAAACTTTTGCTGTTTTTACCCAAGAAGAGTTATATTTTTAGCGCGATTCTTAAATGTTTGTAAATTTCTTTATTCCCACGTACCTTCCAAACGGCTAGAAGGATTTTGACATTCGATATCGTTGGATTCATCTCAATCACCCAAAAGTCCTTAGATAGTATTGTAATGTTTTTTATCTGTTGATTTTTGCAGTCGGTTTTTTTTAATGAACGTATATTTATTGTATGATTCGTATCGTATCGTATTGTATATACGCATCAAATCACACTAAAATATTCTCCTTAAATTACTTTACCTTACCTTAAATATACATTAATAATTGAAGTGATTGATACGTACTATGTAGGGACATTTTAACAAATGTAGGTGCATTAGAAGTCAGTATTATTAAAATTGTTAATTTACCTGTGTATGTATGCACTAAACTTACGGAACAATCTGTTGTTAATATGGAATGTATGTAAATTTCATTAAGTGAGAAATAAAATAGTGGAAATAGCCAGTGTAGTAAAACCCCCACTACCGCTATCTAGAACATAGTTTTAATTATTTGTTTTTCTTCTGAAAACGGCTCATTATGTTTTCGAATGTCACCATTTTGTGTTCATCTTTTAAAAATATAAATTTTGCACATAGCTCTAGCTAGCTAGCTAGAAAAATGTGGACTGTGGAGGTAAAAGTATGAAGTTTGACATCCACCCTAACTCCAATACACAAAATCCCATCACCCCAATCACGAAATAGCAAATTCAAAAATGAAATGCGCAAGTTGTAATGGGCTAACTAGATGATTGCGTTAGTGAAGTTCTGCAATGAGATGAAAGCGATCTCCAATAGGGATGTCATCGTCGCGTCGACTCAGATACGAAAAGGACGGAACTATACATTGATTTTAAAGTTCAGGTTTAGATTTTTAAATTTACTTTATACTTATACTTGATACTTATTTAAAATTCTAATAGCATATGTGTACAGGACTACACTAAGAATCGCAGAGGTTAAATTTAGTGCTAATGTCCTCGGAGTTAGTTTATGTTTGTATGGATACAACGTTTCCTGTGAAATAGTTTGAAGATCGAAATGGATATTTTAAAAAGTAGATAGGTATACTTTATATTACGTTGATATAAATTAAAAACAATTCACTTATTATAATCACCTAAAACTACTGTTTTATACTACTTAATGGTGATAGGGATCCCTTTTAGGCAACTTTAGAATAGCATAAAAGTACGTAGACACGTTGGAAGACAGGGTGTTCAAACAAGGAGGAACAACAATATTTGTCAAGTGCCGTACTACGGCTGGTCTACCCGGGAGAATGGTGACTGCCGATCCGGAACCCCGGGTTCAAATCCTACGCACACCACTGTCGTTTCAGAGTCATGTGCCTAATGCCGCTAACTTAAAAAGGTTAAGAAAAACATCGTGAGGAAACCGACAAGTTACAAGAATCTTTCGGAGTTATGTGTCATCCACCAACGTGCACCCTTCCTTCCACTCGACACCACCAAAACGACACCATTGGTGGTGTCGTATGGAATCACTAGTCCATACGACACCACCGACTAATAGTGAGGCTACCTACGTACAAATTTGTTGATATGAAAACGCCAATTAAGTTCAAGCAGTTTCATTAATGAGGTATGTTTGATAAAGTTTATATTTATCTGTCACTCAAATGGTCATCTTGACATTGTTCATTGTAATTTGCATTTTATTGTCTTTCCGTCCGAATATTTTAATTTTTCACAATGGACATGGATACTTATACTGACGACATAAAATACATAAAAACTAATGGCGGAACAGCACATCACTAGGGTGGTGTCGTATGGACTAGAGATTCCATACGACACCACGGATGGTGTCGTTTTGGTGGTGTCGAGTGGAAGGAACGACGTGCACTGGGTCAGTGTGGTGGATAATGGCCTCCTCCTGAGGTCTTCTGTGGCCTTATGACTCCTTGCGAAAGAAAACCCCGAGTCCCAGCAGTAGTATCATTTAATGGGCTGCATGTGTACCCGCAGTGTGCACGGCTTACTTACTTCTTACTTACGTGATATTTTACTATTTTCTTTCTGTTATTTGCTTAGTCTGCTGACTATGGTCTACTCTACCTCTGGCTCCGACTTAAACAATGGGTAAGCACACCCCTGCATACCTACTCTCTTCCTTTCGCCTACAACAACGTATGCCGTAAACGACTCTGAAACTACAGCTGATATCTGTATTTGTATAAAATCCTCCAATTTCATATCCGATCCGTTACACTCGTCTCTACATCATCCCTAGTCTCAAGTGCCCGCCACGGTTGGTCGGCGTCATGCCATTACGGATCAAAGGCTCGCCTGCACCCGGGACGGATTTCATAATACATTTTATGTAAAGGACACTTTTGACACACTGAAGAAATTCGATGATTTATTCCGATTCCGATAAATATTAGAGAAAATCAATCCAATTGCATATTCTGATGTGTCATGTTTAGCCGCGCTTCGTTTAACAGCTAGGGTTTAGATGATATGCGTAGATGATGGAGCCAATGTTACATGAGTTCATAAACCAAATAATAAACCAGTAATATTTTTTAAAATAATACAGAATGATGCGACAAGCAGGACATTTGCCTGATAGCAAACAGCTCTCTTGTACATAATAGCACAGTGCTACGTAACTATTTGATCATCCATAAGTATAGTCCAAACACTGGGCTCATTACGCAGCATATTTAAAAGGATTTAACTTTTTGCCCTTATTTCTCCAGAAACATTGCCCTTGAAACCGGAACACGGTAATGTTTGCTCATTATTTGTATTCCGTACAACGGGAGTTACGGTCGATACCTACCGGTGTTTTAACTAAAACATTTTTTTTTCGTAATTATCAGTGTAGATTTGTCAAACTGTAGTGTGATATAAACATAAATGTTCAGTGTTTCACTATCCGGGAACATTTTCAAAACCTCTGTCTTCCGTAGATGTTAAAATGTGTATTTGTTTTGTTTTAGTTCGGGCGCTTTCCGCTCATCCCCTGGGGGAGCAACGAGCGACCCTCCCCCCGCGCCGCCGCTGTTCCTGCCCCCGCACCTCTCGCACCTGTCGCAGCACCTCAACCATCTGTCGCAGCCGTTCTTCCCCTTAAAAGGTAACTTTGTTATTTAGACCAGACTTATACTAGGTCTCAGACCTGATAGTTATCTGTTTGAAGGACTCAACTAACTTTCCACAATTAGACCTGATAAAATCGATGAAACTCGATGGGTTAAGTTCAAAGAGTTTATACTAAATCTATGGCTAAGCCTCAGTTTAGTTAGTTAATTAGTCCACTTGGTGACTACTAGTAGTCGACCATTAATTAATATTAATCTGTGCTCAATTTGGCCACAGACTTTAACAATAAACGAAAGTGTATTTAGTTTGCCGTGCGGTCTTAGGCACACATTTGTTATTTAGTTTATTTTTTAAATATTTAAATATTGTTTTAGCATTGTGCTCTTTTTCCTTATAATAATTAAAAGTGTACAGATAGTCCAACTCAGTTGTGCGCACGACCCTATGTGTGCGTGGGCTTGTAAATATAATTATACAACTTTCATTCGTTTAGCAGTCGTCATCCGACTGCCGCGTCTGCCACACGAATGAAAGCTGTATATTCACAAGCCCACGTACACATAGGACCGCGCGCACAACTGATTTAAACTATCTGTACGACTTTCCAAGCTCCTCTGTCCACGCAATTTTTTTAAAAAAGGGTACACAGTTTTGTTTTACATATTCTTCATATATTCACGGATGCAGGCTAATTACCAGTACCCCTGTATAGATCATACCTTAAAATAAATAAAATTCAGTTCTATAATTTAACAAGTGTTTATAAAGTCATATTTTTCGCCAGGTTGGGGCGCGCCTTGCCCTTGTTGCCCCAAAGAAGAAGCTCGATCCTCAAGCGTGGCTGAGCTACGTCGTAAAGCGCACGAGCACTCGGCAGCCTTACTCCACTCCCTCGCCAGCTTCCAGTCGCGCGCGTTCTTACCCCTCCACCTGCCCCCACTGCCTCTGCACTTACTACCACACGACACCACTCCGCCCGCCCCGGCGCCGGCACCACCGGACCCACCTAAGCATCTCGAGTGATGAGAACTATAGCATCTAGGCACGCTGATAATAAACATTTGACTAATAAGAAGACATGAGAGGAAATCTCAAAAAAACGAAAAAGTGTTTTTGTTTTTGAAAAATGAAAAATAATCTCAATGCAAAAAAATCTCAAATATTCTCTCAAAATTTTAATACTCTGTATTTTAATCTAAAAATGTATAGCTTCTGTTATCGTAATTTGTATTATGATAGCTAGAACTTTGGCCGTTTAATAATGTAAATACTTTGTAAATCTAGTTTTAGTTTAAGTTTAAATTGCTCGTGAATTCTAGTGCCATTACAATTGTTTGGCGCCATAATTTTGTGCCATACTAAAATGCTATAAAATAATTTTGTGTCAATGTATTGTGCAATACCATAATACTATGGAATTATTGTGTGCCAATGTTTTTACATTTGCCAAATGCTATGTAATTACTTAGAGACATTTTTTATGCCATGCTAACTAAGGACTATGTCACTATTAATTTTAAATTAATTTACATATGTCGATAATTTTATTAAATTTGGTTTGGTTCTAGGTATTTAATTTACTGTACATAATCAAGGTAGTAAGTAATCCGTTCTCAGTGATTAATATCGCCTGCGATTAATTTCCTCTTAAATGACGTTTATTGTCAACTATGTTTAGTAAAAGTATTTAACAAAAACATTTAAAAAATACGTAGTCTTCACACATTTTAAATTTAGTAATAATAGGTTACTGACGTTTGAGTGGTCGGTACAGTCGGAGTTAAGAATCTGACACAAAAATTGGCCTTTTATAAGGCTGTGCCAAACGACAATAGATATATTATCGTTTAGCACAACCATTCGCGGCTAAAAAATAAACCAGTTTAGACCAACGCTGTCTCATATCAGTTTATGCTTATTACAAGATCAAAATTAAAAATTTTGATTAACCCCCGACTACCTCGGATCTCTGAATTATCTGTATAACGTTCTACTAGTCAAGCCCTTTCATTTGATATCCATATTAAGAGAGATGTGAAAAAAGAAATGTGTTTCGGCATTTTGTGGTGGCGGCCATCTTGGATTTGATATTTGTTATAGTGTATAGTATTCTACTAGTCAAGTCCTTTCATTTGACACCCATATTGAGGTAGGTTGTGAAGTTGTGGAGGCGGTCATTTTGAATCGAAATTAACCAAACATAGCTAAGAACATCCGCACGGATATTAAACTTCAAATAAAAAAAAACCGCATCGAAATCGGCCCACCCGTTTGAGCTCTACGGTGCCACAGACAGACATCGACGTCAAACTTATAACACCCTTTTTTTGGTCGGGGGTTAAAAAACAAAACGCTTCATTAAAAAACAAATTTCGTTTCTCACCATTTCCTTTTCGAAAATAGCACGAATATTTATGAAATTTGGAAAACGTTCTTATTCAGTATTTGAAATATTTGTGTGTTTATAATATATTTATGTAGATTAAACGTAGATGATTATGAATATTTAAATGTAAATGCACATTGCCATTGCAGTATTCGACCAAGATTTATTGTTAATATTATAATTTCCTTACGTTACTTCAATCCTTAACTAAAATGTAAGTGTAAATAAAATATATAAAATAATTATTAGATGTCTTATTAGATCGTGTAAATATAAAATTATCTAATATAGTGTAATATAGAATTGTATGTAACAAAGTTTCTGCAGACTATTGTGAAAAGTTTCGTATTGCAAATATTTACTCAAGGCTTAGTATAAGCAGCTCACAAAAAATATTCCCGCTTATGGGATTCCAGGCCTTCTATCGTAAGGAGAGAGTCAAGGCCATAATCCACCACGTTGACCTAGTACGGGGTGCCAGATGACGAATAACCTTGAAAAATTATAGGAACATGCCGGGTTCCTCACGATGTTTATCTTCACCGTTAAAGGCAGTCAATAGGCATGACGATTGATCCTGGAATTATATTAAATTATTTGATATAGTAACAGAATTAAAATAGAATAAAATATATACCAACTTTAATTTTGATATCTTTTTGTTTAACTTACTTTATCATTCATAGCTGGATGGGCAAGTCCATTTTAAAAATACGAAATCATTAGAATATTTATTTCCCATTGGATAACTCATTCAATTTAAAGTTGACTTTTGTTATGAAACCAGTTTCCTAAACGCAACATTTTATATAGCTTACATACAAAGTATACGCGCGACGCATAGAAAATACCAGACAGTGACGTCACGCTTTAGTAGTGTTTTTGTATGAAACGTATTTAAGAAAGTCCAAAATCGTGTTATCATGGGAAGTTTTTAAGATAACAAAGTAAATCTTTCACCTGTGTTTCAGTTATTGAGTAGCTTTATGATGTGGCACATTAAATAAAAAATGAGTCGTCATGTCTATTGTACTGAGTTTTTTTGACAATGTTGATAAGGTTTAAATTACGCAGCATTATTAAATACAGCAGCGAGATTTTACAGACAGGTATCACTATCAGTATACGATTCTCAATGACGTTACCTACTCGTAACAATAGCTTTTTATTATTTTTAAGACAGCGCTTCATTGTAATTCAATATCCTTGGCTTAAAATAGCTTTTAGACCCGCGGTTGCGCTGTAGATGTAAATTTTTGTATCATTTTTGTTAATAATATAGATATTATTGATTTGTCAAAATTATTTGTTATACAAGACTTGATTTTTATATAATTTTGATGACCGAGCAAGCGATTCTATGTAATGATTCTAAATTATTATGGAACAAACATACTTAATTTAACTCAATTTTTCATTTCTGTTTTCGCGCTAAGCAAATTAAAAAAAGTAGTACATTGGCTCCCGAGTCTGAGTTTTTAGAAAAAAAATGTATTTGCATTCGGCACCAAGGAGGTAGAAATAAATAGGTTCAATTGAATTCAAAACCTCAGTACACACGATGTTCTATAAATTTAAACCTCTAGAGGGTAAAAAACGACTTTTGCGCCCTGATATCGAGGAGCAAAGTACTCTTTCCGAGCTGGTGGGATGAAAAAAGTTTTGTGGCCTTGCAATTGTGGAGTTTATATGGCAAATTGGTCAAGTCCGGTGCAATGAAGTGAAATACGTATATTACCTCTGTTACCACTTTAAGGTTACACTTACACCGCAAGGGAGTCATGTTTTTGTACGATTTTTCCCATGGAATCATACCTCAATTCACGACAAAAAGTTGTGACAATATTTGACACTAAAGGTAAAACATTTTTAAAAGTAAAACATTTATTTAGTCGCGTTTTCTGAACTGGTTCTATAGCACACTGACTCTTTTGACTTATTAGAAGTAATAAGTATATACTCTTTATTGACACACCGAATATAAGGAAACAGAAAAAAGAACAATAAATTTTTTGGTGTTGGACGCATTCAAATAAAAATTTCTGCTCGGCTCAAACAAATTGTGTCTATGCTTGGAAAAGAGTCAAGTGACGCAGATTCTTAGTTTATCGTTTCATTCGCACACTGTATCTTATTCATCTAGATTTAGTTTCGAAAAGTAAACATATTAACGTAATTTTTTTCTGTATTCCATTGTTTCAATAAGGGTTATTTTCCTGCAAAAAATATTTATTATTATTGATGAAAATCTGCGTCACTTTATGCCGAACTATTCTTAGGTCCGCGTCTTGATTGTAAATAAATGAAAGTCATGAAATCACTGCTGAATGCACGATTTGTGGAATTGCAGACGCGGACGTTGTATTTATATATTTCTAGTTATAATTATGAAGTTGTAAGATAGTCACGTAGCCGAGACACGTTAGCTGTTCTAATTATTACAAAATATACTATTACATACCAGTATAACTTGGTTTTATTACATACCTACTTACCTATACCTTGTTGATTTTAGTATGAGTAATAAACCCTGACAGTGGTAATTTTTGTCGGGAATAGATTATTATGAATATACGTGGGAACTTATTCTTTTCTTTCTTTACTCACTGATCGTGTTACCTAGTTTTTGTAGTGGTAGGACTCTTGGCAGATTTCGCCTGGGGAAGTACCACATCTTTGCCAATTCTACCGCCAAACAGTAATCAAAGATGTAAAATTTTCTCGAAAAACAATGTCCGTTAAGCTGCAATACAGTAACGTTTACAGAATATTCCTTGACGGTAACATATATATATATATTTAATAAAGACGAAACGATCAGGACATGTGCCTGATGACAAGCAACATGCCTGACACACAACACCACAGCGACACGCAGCTATTGGAACATGAATAGTCCAAATCATTACCTAGCACTGCACTGCGCTCGTCACCCAGTATCTAAGATCTTATATCTCTAAGCCCTGTAATTTCTCTGGACACATTGCCCTTCAAACCGAAACACAGTAATGTTAATATTATGGCAAAGGTGTGGTAGGTACTTTCCCAGAGGGCCTTTGCGAAGAGTCTTACCACAAGACGGATTCTAATACGTCTGAAAGTAAGAAAAAAACTGTCTTTTAAGACAGAACATTAAAATCCTCACAAATAGTCTGCAATAACACATAGGCTACTTTTTATTGAGGTAAAGTTAAGGCTAGGAAAACCTACAGACCGCTACATTACTACATAAATAGGTATGACTTTTAGAAAACTTTGAATACCTTTTTAATGCGAATAGTGAACAAAAACTGATGCCGATGGTTTTTCTGATAGTAATCGGTCTTTTTATCGATAATATACATATTACTATTATTAATATACATATACATATTGATATTTTAATAATTTTGACGGAAACTCACCCATATGCAGACAACATGTTGCCAATGTTGGAACTCGAGGCTTCATCTTAAAATTAGAGAGTCATGATCCACCACACTGGTCAAAAGTAAATTAGCAGATAACATAGCTTCGAAAGGTGACTATTTATTCATTCAAGACAATATGTATATTTATAATTTCAAGATATGTATTTATTTCATCGTGAGGAAATCGCCTTGTTCCAAGCAAGCTGATTTCCACATGATGTTTCCCTTCACCTTTTTAACCAGCAGAGATGTACAAAATGGTTTTAAAAAAGCATTTAAATCCAAAATGCAAAATACTTTTCAGATTTACTATTTCAAATGCAAAATACAAAATAGTTTTGAGTTTTGTATTTCAAATGCTAAATGCAAAATAGGTATTTTCAAAATACCTTTTCAAAATAAAATACCTTTTGACCAAATCTCAGATATTTATTTTTATTTTAGGTATTTAACATGAGGAAATAGAGACACAGTGCCGAACCGAACAAAAACTAATAACATGGCATGTTATGCATGACATTTTGGTCATGAAGGGATCAAAAAGTAGTGAGAATGAGATAAAATATGGTTATTATTGATAACAATAATTCATTTTTCTACATCTAGGTTGTCTCCTAGTCTTTCTACACACCGAGTTAGTTTACATGACAATGTAGGTAGGTACATTATGCCCTTTTTTATTTTTGTCATTCTCTTATTTTAGAAGTTACAGGGGGGGACATTTTACCACTATGGAAGTGGAAGAGTCTCTCGCGCAAACTACAGTTTCGAAAAAATATATTTATGTTAAAAATCTCTATATTATAAAGACCTATCCATAGATAACCCACACGTATGGTTTTGATGGAAAACCCATTTTTGAGTTTCAGTTCTAAGTATGGGACACCCCCAAAATGTATTGTTTTTTTCTATTTTTAACCCCCGACCAAAAAAAGGGGTGTTTTAAGTTTGACGTCGATGTCTGTCTGTCTGTGGCACCCTAGAGCTGAAACAGATAGGCCGATTTCGATGCGGTTTTTTTTATTATTTGAAAGTTAATACCCGTGCGGATGTTCAAATCAAATCAAAGTTTTATTTCAGTAACAATTTACAAAAGTAACATATATATAATTATCCAGAAATTCTCTTTAAGCAAAAAAGCCTGTTTTGAGAATTCCTGCTCTTCTACATCTAATAATACATTGTAAAGAAATATAATTAAAGTAATATAAGTAAAGTACACAATTGCAATCACTTCTTGATGTTCTCAGGTATGTTTGGTTAATATCGATTTAAGATGGCCGCCTACAAAATAGGTATTTTGCATTTTGTATTTGCATTTTAAATAGAAGTATTTCAAATAAATCGCATCTCTGTAAACCAGTGGTGATTAACTTGGAGATCAGCAATTGATAAATACTCTTTAGAGTTCCAGACGGGATTCGAAGCTACGACACCACGAATGTGAATCAGACGTTATCATCACTAGGGTACAATGATGTAAGCTGAACATGGATAGAAAACAAAATATAATAACTCACAAATCCCACTAATAGAAACGTTACAGGAAAACACTCATGAACTACCTAGTGCCACAAGTGTCGGCGTTATTGCTGAGAGCAAGCTATTATAAAAATATAACAAGAACAAAATTTTAAATTTTGACTAACCCCCGACTACCTCGAATTTGTACAACATGCTACTGTAATGTAGTGAAAAAAATTCATGTGATTCGCCATTTTGCGGCGGCCGCCATCTTGGATTTGAAGTTTGTTATAGTGCATAGTATTCTACTAGTCCAGCCCTTTCATTTGATACCCATATTGAGATAGGTTGTAAAGAAATATTTTGTCCGCCATTTTGTGGAGGCAGCCATCTTGAATCGATATTTACCAAACAGAACTAAGAACACCCGCACAAAAATTAAAATAAAAAAACCGCTTTCGATATCGGCCCATCCGTTTCAGCTCTATGGTGCCACAGACAGACACACACACAGACAGATAGACAGACAGACAGACATCGACGTCAAACGTATAACACCCCATTTTTGGTTAAGGTCGAGGTCGAGGGTTAAAAATCACCTAATTTGAACTTTTAGTTATTTTGATTTGTTGTTGGCGATTTTAAACCATTTGAAAATACAGATATAACAAACAATTACAAATATGTCTGCGGAAAATATGAACACATGGCTTAGTTTGTTTGCAAACCCAACTCTGCCTGCGAAGCCGAGGGCCGTGGGTTCGATTCCCACCAGTGCAAATATTTGTGTGACGGATTCAAATATTTGTACTGTATCTGGGCGTTTCTATCCATACTAATATTATAAATGCGAAAGTAACTCTGTCTGTCTGTCTGTCTGTCCGTCTTTACCGCCTAAACCAACCAACAGATTTTGATGAAATTTGATACATAGATAGAATAGATCCCGAGAAAGGACATAGGCTACTTTTTGTTCCGAAAAAAGGGTTGAAAGGGTTAAAATAAGGGATAAACGTTTATATGGAAAACTTCGTCATTGTTGAAGAACTATGAAACTTTACGTCTAGATATTTAACACGAAACCATAAAATGTATGTTTTAACAGTTTTGTAGTTTCGAACTGTACCTACGGGGGTGGAATTGGTTTTTTTTTTATTATTTATTATTATTTATTCTTGGGTCAAATTTAGTAATTCAAATTTCACCCTCTTCCTGTCAACCGATTAATCTGAAATGTTGTACGAGTATACACTTTGGATTTTGATGACAATACAATTATGTTTATTCATTATCATTATAAATTCAAGATGGCCGCCGCTACAAAATGGCGGATAATTTATGTTTTATTAATCCCATCAATATGGGTATCAAATGAAAGGGCTCAACAAGCAGAATACAATATACTATAAAAAATTGAAATCCAAGATGGCGGCCGCTACAAAATGGCGGATAACGTAGGTTTTATCAATCCCATCAACATGGGTATCAAATGAAAGGGCTCAACAAGCAGAATACAATATACTATAAAAATTGAAATCCAAGATGGCGGCCGCTACACAATGGCGGATAACGTAGGTTTTATCAATCCCATCAATATGGGTATCAAATGAAAGTGCTCAACCAGTAGAATACAGTGTATTATATAAAATTAAAATCCAAGATGGCAGCCTCTACACAATGGCGGATAACTTAGGTTTTATGAACCCCATCAACATGGGTATCAAATAAAAAGGCTTGACAAGAAGAATACAGTGCACTATACAACCTCAATACTTAAGATGGGCGCAGCCACTAAATGGCGTATCAGACTATCAGACAGAATTTTTGATAGTCGACGAGATTTCCATGGTGTCTTATCAAATGTTATGCATGATGGACGCTCGATTAAGGCAAATTAAGAACTGTGAAATGAGTTTTTGGAGGAGTAAACGTATTACTTTTCGGTAATCTTTTACAACTGCCTCCTATAAAATGATCAGGAACACCTGTTTTCAATTCTAATATGAAATTATATATATGAAAGTAACTCTCTGTCCGTTACCGTCTAACGCCTAAGCCACTTAAAGAGTTTGTTACAATTTGGTGCACAGATAGACTAGACTTAGGAAAGGACAACGGCGACTTTTATCACAGAAAAGAGTTGAAAAAAGAGTGGAAATGAGGAGTAAAAGTGTGCATGGAAGGATCTTGGCACTCTTTGTATGCTATTTTTAACCGACTTCAAAAAGGAGGAGGTTATCAATCCAGTTGTATTTCCAATTGTGAATCATTTTAGATGGTTATTTTTTGGTTGGTAGAAATATAGTTCAGAGGTGGTCATATAAATTTTATCGAAATCAGTGCGGCGGTTTTTGAAATATGAACAACAAACTAAAATTTGCGTTCATGTAATCAATCGATATATCTACTAATATATACTAATAGACTCTAATAAAATTTGGTGGAACGTCCCAATATGATTTTAAATTAAAGTCTGTTTTTGATTAATTTTTTGAGAACATAGTTTCTTTGTAATTTGTCGTGTAAATTTATTTATTAATAAATATAAAACTTTGACTTAGACCGATTTTGATTAGGAAACGTGAATTTGTATGGTAGTAGACATACGAGTAGGTACTGCCTCAATTACTTCAATAAATATGTGGCGCGGACGAAGTCGCGGGTAAAAGCTAGTGTATCATAAGTGTGTATTCTAAACTATATAGGTAAGTATTATTGGCTGGCCTGTTGGCTTAGCTGGTAGTAAGTCTGCCTGCAAAGCCGTAGGTCGTGGGTTCGATCCCCACCCAGTGCTGTTTGTTGTGTTTGTGCCAAAATGTTTGTGTGATGAATACAAATATTTGTACTGTGCCTGGGTGCTTTCTATGTACAATAAGTATGTATTTAAAAATATTTAAGTATTATATCAGCTATCTGGCTTCCACAGTATAAGCTTTGCTTAGTTAGGGGTGTGATGGTGTTGTGTGTAACATGTCCACCAATATTTATATTTTATTTATTATATCAGCTATCTGACCGCCATAATACAAGCTTTGCTTAGTTTGAGGTCAGTTGATGTTGTGTGTGAATTGTCAACGAATATTTATTTATTTTTCAAATAATTATCAAATTAAAACAAGAATAACAGTGACGCAATTGAAACGAGCAATTATCAACAGTGTTACCACCTACGAATTGTATTAATGACAATAACTTTGCACCTCAATAAGTTGCTATATTTATTTCAATAAATAGAAACCTTATTATTTATGTTCAGTAGGTAGGTTTTTTTTTATAAATTAGGGTCCTTCGTCATTTGGCCTCTATAATGTCTACTAAACTCTTATTCCCGGTACCTAATAAAGCCTCTTTTCTGTTTCCTCTACGTTTCTACGTTAAATTAAATTCTCAATCCAAGTGATAACAACCCAAGTTTAACAATTAATCATACATTTTCAACGGTCATAAATATTAGCCGATTTATTTATGTACTAAGTTGTACAGATCAGACGTATTTATGTAAAAAGTTTTAATGAAGAATCTCTCTGAGTAATTCATTGTGTTTATGATTTAGTGTTTAAATATAGACTCTATATATACATTTACAACATATAAAGGCTTCGAGCACAGCTGTGGGTACATAAAATGGGCTGCTTATGCAAGTAGAGTGATTCGGAGAGTGTGCAACTGATCTGCATAAATCACCTTGTCCTTTTTTGTATCGGATTGCTCGTAGTGTCGTAATTCGAAAGTGCGAGGCAGCACAAACCCTCGCCAGGCAACGTATTTCACAAGCAAGAAGTGTTTATTTAAATCAGTGGAGTCAAATCTCGTCGTTCGAGTCTGTGAAATAACAACCATGAAATGATGTCGCATTTTTGAATTACGAAGTCATATATTATGTTGTTAAAGACTTTTATCTGGAGCCTTAGTTTATTTTTTTCTGGAAGTTTCTTGTTATATATTGGTCTGGTACCTATTAATATTTTTGGTTTATGTATAAATATATACATACATTTAGTATATTATAGCACCTTGTATTAGGTAATTTTATTGTATATCAATTAATATTAATGTTATGTATTAATTATAAGTATTGTATGTTTGTAATCTATTAATATTTAAGTATACAGATATAATTTTTTTTGTTGTTCAGATTAGTATGTACTTGTAATCGTTATCGTATGAATTAAATTGAATCAAAAGTACTTGTATGTTATGGGCCGTTATTATCTGTTGTTTCCAATCTGTGCACGGTTGCCTGGACGAGATCGCTCTTAGCGATAAGGCCAATTGAAATGTCATCTTTTGTAATAATTTAAGTTTATTTGTGTTCATATTGTGGAAAGAAAGTGTTTTCTTCTTATATCTTTGGTGTCTTCAAATCGAAATGAATCGGCTTCTTATATTTGTTGTCTTATAGTGATTTTGGTGTCTTCAAATCGAGAATGAATCGGTTTCTTATATCTTGGTGTCTTCAAATCGAGAATGAATCAGATATCTTGGTGTCTTCAAATAGTGATCGGTTTCTTGGTGTCTTCAAATCGAGAATGAATCGGTTTCTTATATCTTGGTGTCTTCAAATCGAGAATGAATCGTTTTCTTATATATCTTGGTGTCTTCAAATCGAGAATGAATCGGCTTCTTATATCTTGGTGTCTTCAAATCGAGAATGAATCGGTTTCTTATATCTTGGTGTCTTCAAATCGAGAATGAATCGGTTTCTTATATCTTGGTGTCTTCAAATCGAGAATGAATCGTTGCTTATAGTATTTTGGTGTCTTCAAGTCGAGAATGAATTGGTATCTTATATCTTGGTGTCTTCAAATCGAGAATGAATTGGTTGCTTATAGTATTTTGGTGTCTTCAAATCGAGAATGAATTGGTTTCTTATATCTTGGTGTCTTCAAATCGAGAATGAATCGGTTTCTTATAGTACTAGGCTGCAGGCCCGTGAACAAAATTTATGGGTCAAATGAACCACTAGGAGACCTATCTAGGATGATAGAAGGGTATAAAGTAATAAGATTCAGCACTATCCCGTCATTTGTAAGCTGTCCAACTGAAGAGGGGGAAAATTGAAGAGGGGGGTTGCAACCCTCGATCATTTCTCCTTGTCGCATATTTTTTGTACGGCATTGCGAAATAATGGATTAGGTAGAAGAGATATTGAAACTGTATGGAACTAATGCCGTACATAACTGCAAACGAGTTACGCCATGAATTTTATTACTTTATACCCTTCTATCATCCTACGTAGGTCTCCTGGTGGTTCAATTGACCCATACATTTTGTTCACGGGCCTGCAGTCTATACATTGGTGTCTTCAAATCGATAATGAATCGGTTTCTTAAATCTTGGTGTCATCAAATTGAGAATGAATCGGTTTCTTCTAGATTAGCACGCTCCATCGTAGACCGCATCTTCGCGTGATATCAGGCGTGATGGCGGTCAAGTAAAACCATAGTTAAAAAATATCAATCAAGAAATGAACTAAGACTTTTCAGGTAGGTCTATTAGAATAGGCGTGATGACCAAAGAAAACTAATTAGCCCATTAGATAGATTATTATTCGTATTAAAAAATTATGTTCGTCTTCACTATAATTATGTTCGTCGAGCTTCTCGAAATATATACCGATCGATATTTCGAGAGCTGGTAGCAAAATGTTGTATAGGTATTTGACGCAAGCCGAAAACTTGCCACATAGTTTCATAGGTTTCCTATAATACCTCAATACCCCAACACGGAGGTCCAGACCTGGCTGAGTAGCGGGGCAAAATTAATCCACCAATTTAGAGCATCTGGCAGGTAGAAAGTCCCGCCAAAACGGTCTATATTTTTGGGAATCCCTATTTTTCTGACAAGTTTTTGTCAGCTTGTCAAATAACTAAGTACCTAAAATTTGCTACTAGCTTTCGGAATATTACATAAACTCTACACTAGCGCCGCACATTTACAGAATGATTTACTTACCCTCTAACTTCACCGAACTCCACTGCGAAAGTAATCGCATAAGTGTTCCCATAGAACAATACAAAAGCGAGTGTTTACTGCGCACTAAATCGCAAAGTTGCGCCGTCCGTCTGTCTGGTAGTACACCTGCGTTGCAACTTTCTCTGTAAATCTAACTTGGAAGTGCCTGTTATATTGTTTTTTTTTACAGGATTATGTGGGACGAACGCGTGCAAAAGCTATTTATTACGATTTAATAGTGTAGTTATAGGTAATGTGTGGTTTCTAATTAGTATTATTGATCTAAACTTCATTTTCAGGGTTTTTCACTATTCGGTAGAAGAATATCTTAGGGATTCACGTCACCGGCAAGCTTGGCAGAGTCCGCCTGGGGAAGTACCACACAACTTTGCTAGTTATTCTACCGCCAAGTAATGTGCAAACATTACTGCGTTCCGAATTTAAGGGGCAATGTTTCAGAGAAATTACAATCGGTTAGAGATTGATCTTAGATCTCTGGGTGACGAGCGCAGTGCAGTGCTAGGTAATGATTTGACTCTTCATGTTCCAATAGCTGCGTGTCACTGTGCTGTTATGTGTCAGGCAGGTTGCTTACCATCAGGCACATGTCCTGATCGTCTCGTCACTCTTTATTTAATAAAAAAAAAAATAGCTAATGTCTGGCGGCGGCGGCGGCGGCGCGGCGCAACGACAACGGAGCAGCAGGTCTACTACGAAGTCCGATAAACGATACATCGGCCGAAGTTATGGACGTTTCTTCATACCACGAAACACAATCGGTCGGTTGATCTGATCCGGTGTTTCGTTCATTCCGACCGACGCTGATTTGACAGTTTTTGTGTCATCAACCGACCGATTGTGTTTCGTGGTACAAAACGTCCATAACTTCGACCGATATATCGTTTATCGGACTTCTTAGTAGATCTGCTGAGCGGAGCGTTAAGCTGAGACTCCACCAAATAGGAGATGTGCGGAGATGTCTGAAGCGGGGACGAGAAGAGACGTTTTAGCTCGGGTGACTGTAACTATACAGTTGACGTATTAAGCAACATTAATGCTGTCAAATACTAAAAAAAGTTGGCAGTCATAACTGCCGATAAAAGTGAAACTTTATAACTCAGATTTTTCGTAAATTGTTTCTAATTTTAAATTATTATTTTTTGGTGTGTTCAATAAAGTGTATCTTTCTATCTAATTTGATAACTTACTTTGGAAACTACGCGGGTGAAACCGGAGGGCGTGGCTATGATGGCATGGTCATCTAGAAATGCGTCAGCATAGCCAATGGCCATAGCCAATAGCAATGGCTCATAGCCAATGGCAATAGCAATGCCAATGGAAAATACTAACGCATCTCTAGATGGCCAATGGCCATGGTCCCGAGTTTTTTTTAAAACTTTTATAGGTTTACACTTGACCGCCATTTCGCGTGATGTTAAACGATGATGCGGTCTACGATGGAGCGTGTTTACCTAGAAGAAACCGATTCACTCTCGATTTGAAGACACAAAGATTGTAACTATCGGGAAAACCCTCTCAGGCAACGTATTCCACAGCCTAGACGTTCTTATCACAAAAGTAGAGTCAAATCTCTTCGTTCGTGTCTTTGGAACATCAACCATGAAACGATGTCGCTTTTTCGAGCTACGAGCATTCCGATAGAAAAAAGGGCAAGACAGACAGACAGACAGAAACTCTTTATTATACACACCAGAACACATACAATAAAAACAATAGCAAATTGAAAAACTTATAACTAGTGCCATAAATGGCGGCCTTATCGCTTATAGCGATTTCTTCCAGGCAACCATTAATAGTCAAAATAAGAGAACGAAATACAAATTGTGGATATGGTGCGAAAGTAACAGCAAAAAGAAATACAATACTAATGTCGTCATTTATGCTAGCAAAAATAAATAAATAAATAAAAAAATACTACATAACAATATCATACATATATATATATGACATAAATATTCGTGATAAATAAACATATACATACATACATAAAGCAAAAATAAGCATACATAAAAGGTAAAATAATCAAGCAATACAAATAACCAAAATACAGCGATCCACAGAAATTAGTAAAAAGAGAGAACGAATGAAACATTTTCATAGAAAAATTAACAGACCATTACAGAAAGATAGTGTTTCTTGATC
Source organism: Ectropis grisescens (assembly GCA_017562165.1). Lineage (NCBI taxonomy): Eukaryota > Metazoa > Arthropoda > Insecta > Lepidoptera > Geometridae > Ectropis > Ectropis grisescens. The sequence goes on from CM029769.1 coordinate 4,647,617, forward strand.
TGAGCCTTGAAGGAATCCACGCTCTGCGCCCGCCGGATACCCACCGGAAGTGCATTCCAGAGAGCAACGGCCGTCACGCAGAACGAAGATCCATAGAAGGAGCTGGAGTGAGACGGAGTGGACAAAAGAAGATTATTAGACGACCTAAGGTTACTAGAGTGAGTATCACATAGAAAAATGAAACGGGAGCTAAGATAAGGGGGGTAAACCGGATTAAATAGTAGATTATACAAAAGAGCGAGTATATGTGTATCCCGGCGAAGTCTGATAGGGAGCCACTCGAGCTGTTTACGAAATTGAGAGATGTGGTCATACTTTCGAAGACCAAAAATAAATCGTATACAAAAATTTTGAAGGCGCTCGAGCCTCTGAAATTGTTCCTGGGTTAAGTTAAGATAACAGGCATCAGCATAATCTAAAATAGGCAATAGGAGACTGTGCTAACGCAACTTTAGTGGCCGTGGGTAAAAAGTTTCTTATTCGTCTTAAAGACGCAGCAGAGGCAAACAACTTACGCTTGACTGATTGCAATTGAGGATCCCAAGATAGACAATTGTCAAAGATCACTCCGAGATTTTTGACTTGCTCACTGTAAGGGATTGTAACACCTCCAAACACAAGCTGGGGCAGAGTAGCCCAGTCTATCTTCGAAATTAACCTACTACTTCCAACAATGATGGCTTGGGTCTTAGAGGGGTTGACAGTAAGGCCAAAAGATCGACTCCAGGCTTCGATACGACGCAAATCATCATTTACAGTCCCTACAGCCACACTTAAACGGGCTAGTGACGCCTGCGAGTATATCTGGAAATCGTCTGCATAGAGGTGGTAAGGAGAAGTAACATGGAGAGTTATTGAGTTAATAAATATTGCGAAAGAAGAGGAGAAAGAACGCCACCTTGAGGGACACCGGAACTAGTATCGCACCATGAAGATAACACCTCACCCATGCGTACACGTTGCCGGCGCCCAAGCAGATAACTGCGAAACCAGTCAACTGCCGTTGGAGATATATTAATAGAGCGGAGAACAGCAAGTAGGACATCAAAATCGATCGTATTAAATGCATTGCTAAAGTCAAGCAAGGTAAGGACAGTAAGTTTGTTGTCGTCCATCCCCATCCTGATATCATCAGTAATTTTTACTAGTGCAGTGACGGTGCTGTGACCAGAACGGAAGCCGGACTGTAAAGGAGTAAGGAGGTTATTACGGTTAAGGAACGAGTTGAGCTGGGAGTGGATGAGACGTTCAAGCACTTTGGAAAGAAATGGGAGTATGGAGATAGGACGATATTCGGAAAAGGCTTTAGGGTTAGGTTTTTTTGGAATCGGGACAATGTTTGCTTCTTTCCAGCATGATGGCACCGTACTCTGCTCAACAGAACTGTTCAAGAGATAGCACAAGACAGGTAAAATTTCGTTCAGAATGGGAACAATCATGTTACGACCGATATTGTCACTACCAGTAGCATTAGATGTAATAGACAAAATGCTCTTCTTAACATCACAACTGGCAAATTGACTAATGACAAAAGGAGTGTGCTTGGGTGTAGGAAGAGAAGAGAGATAATTTAAAGTAGCTGCTTTGTCAGTCTGACTTATGTTGGATGACGAAGAAAATGAATATTAAGTGGGTTGACATCTACACCACTATGATTAGAATCCTGCCGAGATTTCCCAACACCCAAGGAACGGAGAAATTTCCAAACCTTAGCTGGATCTCCGTTTTCGACAGCGCTGTGGATATGGCGACGTTGAGCATCCCTACACACTCTATTGCAACGATTTCGTAAGATCTGATACGCCTCCTTGTTTACATCGGTAGGACGAGAAGTAATTTAGCCTTGGCTGACGCTTTTAGTTTTAACATTTTTTAATATCATCAGTTAACCAAGGAGCAGGCAAGTGCTTCATTCTCACTGGACGTATAGGAGCATGGATGTTATACAATTGTGTTATTTTTCATTGAACAAAGAGATCTTGTCATCCATGGAGTCCGCTTCAAGTACCCCTGACCAATCGAGATCAATTGCATCACCACGGAGTTTATCCAAGTTAATGGACCTAAAGCTGCGCTGCAGAAGAATTTTAGGTTTGTTTCTTGGTGGTCTAGTTTTATATGATAGATAGATAACATCGTGATACGACATGTCGTGCGCAGCATGCGAGCATTGCCCATGCTTAGCAACGTGGCATAATGACGACACAAACATGAGGTCAAGTAGAGAAGGAGTGCAATCCGGGAAATGATGAGTAGCTGTTGAAGGCAGAGTATGCAAGCCGCTTGAACGAATAATCGCTTGCAATTTTGCACAACGCGCGTCCGCCTTCAAGGGCAAGGTGGTATTAGATCGTACAAATCAGTCGCACACTCTCCGAAGTGTATCCGATAAAAAACCTATAAGCTAGCAATTTTCCGGCGATGTTCGAGACTTTGCAGTCTTTTTCGCACGAGAATGTCATTGCCTATGAGCCTTTTGGCACGTCTCTCGATCGATTCCAGAGCTTCCAGCTGCTACTTAGCCGATCCATCCCAAAGGTGCGAGCAGTGCTCCATACAGAAGCGAATCTGTGCTTGGTATAACGTGAGCAACTGTTCAGACTTAGTTTACCTCGAGATTTCTTATCATTCCCGAGCGTGACGCTAGAATTCAATTCACAGCCCACGAAAAATATATCTATGGCGCGCCAAAAGAAGTTTACACTTCAAAAACCCAAAACATTTTCGCCTATGGAAAAAGCCCTTTCAAAACCTTACACGAATGAAACTCCAGTGATTGTTCAAGTACTATTTATTTCACACAGCAGCTTATTCTAGATTTAAATATTTATATTTTACAACAAGTCCTTGGTCCGCACGTTTCGTCGCACTGCGTTGTTGAATCCCTCCCTGTACTGGTAGAACACGCTGCTTGATGATATCACGTCAGACACCGCATCTACAACAATATACAACACAGTTATACGAGATTTGAGATGTCCTTGGTGGCTTAGTTGGTAGTAAGTCTGCCTGCGAAGCCGAGGGTCGTGGGTTCGAACCTCACCCAGTGGAAATATTTGTGGAATGTATACACATATTTGTACTGTGCTTGGGTGTTTTCTATGTTTAATAAGTATTTATTAATCTTATCTTATAATATATATAAATCTCCTGTCACGATGTTTGTCCGCGATGGACTCCTAAACTACTTAGCCGATTTTAATCAAATTTGGACACAGTGTGTAGATTGATCCAACTTAAAAGATAGGATAGTTTTTATTTCGATTAATGGGCTTTATGTGACAATATCCGAGCGAAGCCGGAACGGGCCGCTAGTAATATATGAGTATTACATCGAGAGAACGGCGACTGCCGATCCGTAGATCCCCCAGGTTTAAATCCCACGCGCACCACTGTCATTTCGAAGTCATATGCGTAATGACACTAACTTAAAACGGTGAAGGCAAACAGTGAGGAAACCGAAATGTACCTAGAACCTTTCGAAGTCATTTGTCATCCACCAACCCGCACTTGGCCAGCGTGGTGGATTATGGTCTTAAACTCTCTTCTTGCGAGAGAAGGCCCCGAGTCCCAGCAGTGGGAACATTTAGTGGGATGCTTATGCAGTACTCAACTATTGCCAATTTTGTGCTGGTATGCAATTGATTTAACCAGGAAATAAATCGTTGAAGCAGTCTACTCACACATTGACACCATAGTCACCTCATTCTACCATCAGTCAAATAAATCCGATACGATAAATACCAATCCATAAAGAAACAAACAAAGATCTCATTGGCAGAAGAAAATAGTTTATCAAAATAAAATAAAAAGTTCATTTAACCACATACTCTATGCGATCTAAACTATTTTAGTACATCAATGATAGTCTTAGCATTGATATTACCAATTATTGACTATTCATAGTAAATTGTCAATCTATGGTATAAAACAGCACATAACAATCTTCAAGTTAATTACTACTACTCCAGAAAGTTAAGAAGTCTACGAGTATAATCAGTTCACCAGAAATAAAACTTGTGGTGCCTAAGACCTCACGGCAGAAGTGAGAACTAAAATAAGAAATAATTATTAATAACTATTGAATACTCAATTGTTAACAATATATATCTATTAAATATTACATATACATTGAATATAGCAAACAAAGCGATATTACAGTGACAGTAGACAGACAGCAGCAGCTGACTATCTTCCTCGCTCAGGTATACTCGCCCTAATTCACACGAACGAGCCTTTCGCTTCCGAGCGTGTCGGGTCAGCTTCCCTTACAGCCTACGAAAAACACAGTGTGCGGTGCGCCAAAAAAAGCTACGCCACAACTAGTGTACACACAACACAACTACTCTAAGTCCAAATAAGCCAAAGTCTAGACCACAACATGTAATTATTCGCTCCAGATACGAGCGAAGCCCAAACACTAAGCGACGCAATTAGCCCGTAGGTATAATCACGAGCGGCGCGGGGTGTTTGCGCTAGTTAATTGTCTGCCGCCTACACCCCCTCTACAAAAGTACGTCCCCCACAAAGGGAGGTGTATGTAAATGCTGTTATGTAATCTGTGAGACAATGACGATGTGAGAGACTTATTTTAATGTGCAGAGTAATTTTGTTTTTGAGGCAGAGTTTTGTCACCGGCTTTGCTTATCTTTGCTTGGATATTCATTAACAATTTAAAATGTGGTTGATTTTCAATTTTGATTTCATTGAAGACCTTGAAGAAACTTTTAGTTACTCGTAAAAAAGTAGTAAAGTTGTTGTATTGTTAAAACGTGTTTTAAAGGTTTTCAAATTATATACCTAACTAGTTGTGCCTCGTGGTTTGACCCACGTAATTATCCCGTTATTTTCCCGGGATAAAAAAATAACCTATGTGATATTCCATTTTCTATCTATGTACCCTAATTTTACTCAAATCTCTTCAGTAATTTTTGCGTGAAAAAGTAACAAACATACATCCATACAATCTTACAAACTCTCGCGTTTATAGTATTAGTAGGATTAAAATTATCGATCTTGTAGCTTAGTTGGTAGGAAAGCTGCCGGCGGAGCCATCGTGGGTTTGATTTACACCAAGGACAAAACGTAGTTACGAAAGCGGCCTAACATATATTAGTTTGTAACCGGGTTACGAGAAAGGAGAAAATGTTCTTCTTTTGTAACTGGTTACAAAACACAAAGGCGGCCGAAAGGGACAAAAGTTAGTGTTACGAATACATTTTTATAAATGCTGTAGGTGATTTTATAAAGGACAGAAACGTATGGAAACGTTATGGTTAGGTTAGAATACAACTAAATTCCAATACTTTATCACACTAATATATTAAAGGCGAAAGTATGCGAGTGTGTATGTTTGTTTCTTCTTCACGTCTAAACAGCTAAAGCGATTATAATAAAATTCGGTATGGAGTTAGCTGACACCCTTTATTAACACATAGGCTACTTTTAATCCCGAAAAATAACGAGAGGAACGGGAACTACGCGGTTAAAGCTGCGGGGCGCTGCTAGTTCTATTATATAATAGAATCTTTCGATGTATAAATATTTGCTCAATAAACTGGGAACACCTAAACGAATTTCACAGATCGAGTCGAAATTTGGAACACAGATATTTTTACATTATATATATTAGATTTATGATACTTTTCAACACGAGAAAACAACAAGAACGGAAAATACACGAGTAAAACTGCAGAGCGAGGTCTGTTATAAATATAATAAAATCAACAACAAACAAACGTTCTCAGCCCCACTTTCACTTGATATTCATTATCGCAAGAGACAGAATCAGCCAATCACACGGCAGATTACGCGGCTAACCAGCTGTAAAACCAATCTTCGAGATGTTTAACAATGTGAAGTCATCGGGCACCTCATTACATCTGCTCAACCGCAGACGGAGGGTGACTAGACGAAGCTAGATTAGTTGAAGGGGTAAAATATCCATTGAGTTTAGGTGCTAAATAATTGGGTGTTTTGCTAAATAGTTTGAAGTGGCGAGACGAGCAGGATATGTATCTGATGGTAAGAAACATGCCTGCCCATAACAGCACAGTGACAGCTATTGGAACATGAAGAGTCAAAAATCATTACCTATTTCTCGATATCTGAAAAATGTGTTTTTTCGAGTTGTCTGACTTTAGTTCTGACAGTGCGATTATGTACCTGATGGTGAGACACATGCCTGCCCATAACACCATTGTGACAGCTTTTGGAACATGAAGAGTCCAAAATCATTACCTATGGCGTTCCAGATTATCCAGTGATGTAAGATGTTTTATCTCAATGCCCAGTAATTTCACTGGAAATTGGTATAAAATGGGATAGATATAAACGGGACTGGAAACGTTGCCCTTTAAACCGAAACACAGTGATGTTTGCACATTATAGCTTCGCGGTAGAATGACTGTGCAAAGGGTACAGGCCGACTCTGTAAAGAATTGTACTTAGACATGAGATTATTCTTTATTAGCACAAAGCATAAGCAGCCCGTTTATTATTTCCACTGCTGGTATTCTAAAAATAGAATGTAACAAAGAGAAAGTGTAGATCATAATCCACCACGTTCGCCTAGTGCAGTTTAACGGATGACGCATGCTCTCGAAAGATATCTTTCTTGGAACATACCGGTTTCTTCACGATGTTTTCATTCACCGGTATATTTCATACCGGTTTTTTCACGATGTTAAAGACAGTGGCGGTGACAAACTCGTGCCAGATGCTCGTGGGAAAATACACAGTTTGTAAACATAACAGCAATTATAGTTTAACATCTGGCAATTCGGGGTCAAACACAAAAATATACTAAAAAATTAAGCACAACACGCCACTAAACTTGTCAGATTTACCTTCTTCTAATGTTAAAGTCTGTAGCAAGCACCCAGTGGAAATCAAACAGTAAGTCGATTTAACATCGCCGGGGCCCCGCCTGTGTGCCCACAATTAAATAGCCTCATTATAACTTGCCCTACTGCAGTAATGGTTTACACTGCGAACAATGACTGAGTTTTGTTTAACACTAGCTATCCCCTCGCGGCTTCACTTACTTCAAGTTATAAATTGCTTTTATTGAAACGGGTTATTAAAATCGGTTTAATAAATCCAAATAGGTAAAAAACTGAAGAAATTCAGTTGATCTTTAAAAAAGTAACATTCTGTTGCAATCGATTTTTTTTAAATATTTGTTTCGAAATTAATATGATGAAATTCTGATTATTTGCAAGTTTTTCCATAATCCTTAAAAGTTTTAATACAGGCTCAACAGGAATACACATAATATTATGTTTGGCTTTTCACAATCCTGGTAATCTTACGCAATAACACAATCCGTTTACAGTCCCTTACCTATCAAACAACTAAAATTATCAGACAAAACTCGTTACTTCAAGTTTAAGATAACAAAAACCGCGTAATAACGCAAACTCAATTAAACAAACTTTTTAAAGCATGTTTTTTTACCATGTGCAGAAAAAATACATCATATCTAATAATAATAGGTGTGCACTTGGTCACCATATCGAAATATCTGAATGTTAATGATGTGTTTACGATGGATCGCGTTTACCCGGACAAAGCAATTAGCGTATGTCTAAAAAATCTACCATACGTTTTCGACCACATCGTCACCAACAAGCGTGTAGTTGATCATACCGCTCTGTATCAATAGTACAAATACGCCATCTGCACAAAAAATGCAATCTATAACACCCTGAAAACGTATACAACATACTAAAACATCTGCGCAATAGCTGAATACGTTTACATTTTCAAAAATAACAATCAACTCAATTGAACAGCTGTTCTTGCGTGTCATCGTTCACATTTTCCCTAATTCCAGGCAAAACTCTTTACTTAAAATATAAACAATCGTCCAATAACGGGGCCCGCATTATCACATAAAGCTAATCCCCCGGCGCGGGCTATTATTCTCAATTCGCGTTGCGGAAGGGTTGTTAATATTCATTTGCGGGCCGTATCGGAGCGCACCTGATCCCGCCGATTGCCCGCCCGATATCCATTGCGCTAAAGGAGTTTTGCTAATTGTCTGGTTATCTACACTTATTACGTATTTTTTACAGGAAATATCTGGCATCATCGTATATAATATAAGAATAAATTAAGTCATTACATTTAAATTGATAGCTAATACAAAATCTAAGTTGAATGACCATGTTAAAAATTTAGCATGTGACTTTTTTAGAATATAGAGCCACGAGATGAGCAAGACCTGCGTCTGATGGTAGGAAATAAGCAGGCCTAAGACAAATTCTGAGATCTTTAGATTTTTTAATAAGTTACCTTACTTTATATCCCGATAAAATGTTGACTCCCAATGCGGTAAAATTGTCTATAGATAGTTACTTTGTTTTGGTGTTTATAGAGATACACATCACGACTGATGAAACATTACTACTACCCGGTACTCTAGAGCACATGATTTATATTTTATAAAAAATAATAAAAGTAATAAGAAATATTATTTGACTATTCAGTACACTTCAACGAAAGTTATACTATATAATATAACCAGTGCGTCCATATAATCAGTGCGTCCTACCCGTTATGACATACGGTGCCGAAACGTGGACACTGACAGTCAAAATGGTCCGAAAGCTCAAAGTTGGTCAGCGAGCTATGGAACGGGCTATGCTTGGGGTTTCTCTGAGAGATTGCATTCGTAATGAAGTAATCCGTCATAGAACTAAAGTCACCGACATAGCTCAGCGTATTAGCAAACTGAAGTGGCAATGAGCCGGTCACATCTGTCGCAGATCCGATAACCGTTGGGGTAGACGGGTTCTGGAGTTGAGACCGCGTATCGGTAAGCGTAGTGTAGGACGCCCTGAGACTAGATGGAGTGACGATATACGAAAGATGGCTGCTGGCGGTTGGAAACGTAAGACCGAGGATCGGGCTGAGTGGCGTGTTACAGGAGAGGCTTATGTCCAGCAGTGGACGAACACAGGCTGATGATGAAACGAAAGTTATCTCATTAATTTCACCGTGGTTTATATCGATTATTTATTGTGTAAAGCATGTCCATGCGTTACCCAATTAATGAGAGTCTCACCTGTTTTTAGAAAGAAAATGCCGTGTTGGACATCGTCGATCTCCCGTTACGGCCCCCTGATCCCGGGCGTCGAAAGAGAATCTTCTCTTCTCACGCTATTCTCCGACCTCTCTGTCAAACGTGGCCTTGAACGCGGAGTTAGGCCCAACTTTGCTTGACTTCGTCCTCTCAATAAAGTAGGCTATCCTATAGCAACGGATCTTACGAAATCAGTTAATGTTTCATTTCGGAATCAGTTAAAGTTCAACATTGAATTATTATTTTTTGATTTTTCATATATGTATAATGACATTCTTTGACATTGCTCATACGGCTGACCTGCAAGAGCTACTACTGCAAGACCTTGGATTCTACATGAAACTACATACTTATCAAAATCCATAACAGCATCCTGTTGAAGCACAAGACGTTGGCGTAATTGTGCTCACCAAACTTATCACACTAACATAGCACAACTGGATAGAGGCCAGAAATTAATGGACGATGAATCAGATGTCATATAATATGATACAACCGATTAAAAGTTAAAAATGAAAAAAGAAGAAGAAGACTTTATCAGCTGACTATTATTATCATTGTATAAATTCAGACCAATGGAAACTGTGTTACCAGACATATTGCATGCCTCTAGAAGAAGAGGCCAGTTTGTATGGGTCAATTATTAAAATGTTTTGTATCACCTTATCTTACCTGCAAACAGCAATAAAGATTTTTGTATTTGTAGTACTACCGGAGATTAGATGATGTATTTAAATGCATGGCTGAAACACTCCTGAATTTTAAGGGTAAGCTACTTTTAGTATGAAAACTAACGTGGTTATTACACATTTTACATAAATACACGGGTAACTCACGTATAATGTAGTCAGTCCAGTCCGACTCAAGTTTCGATCGCGTCCGGCGATCTTTTTCAAGGAGAGTGCGCGCGCGGGTTCGCAGCTCGTTTAGCACTGTCTTGCAAACTTGAGTCGGACTGGACTGACTACATTATGCGTGAGTTACCCGTGTATTTATGTAAAATGGGTAAGCTACTATTCATGCATAAAGTATTTTACAACTCTACAGTAACCATTTTGAAAAAGAAGTGATTCACCTAGACCATATTATTATTCTATTCGTACGAAGTCTCAGGCAACAGCTAGTAAATTATAAATTAAATTTGCATGTCATAGCTGTTACATGTTGGTTTGTTATCCATTTTTGTCTTGCTTGTGCAAGTTGGTTCTAGATAATAACGGCAAAATAAAAATATTTTTTTTGACGAGACCGTTGTCTAATAAATCGATGATTACCGGTTCCATGGACGAAAAAGTGTCCCGTTATGTCCCGTTACTCTCTTTGTCCCGTTACGCACGTTGTACACTTGCGGCGGATCTATCAATGTTTTGTTATGATGTTGTCCGTTAAACTATGGTCCGTAAACCAATCGAATTTACAGACTACCATTTTTTTTCATAATTCTGAAGTGACAAGAGTCGACATAAATGAGATATTCGGTTTGTGTGAAATGAGAAAGTGATTGTTTTTTACCTGGACGACGAACTTGTGAAAGCGGCACTACCCGTCCGAAGAAATCTTTGTGGACCTGCAACAAGGGAAACTATTTGTAAGACCTAAAGTATAAATGTAGTTATTATATAAAACAAAAGATTTTTTTCCATAAAGAGAGAGGTTTTGCTAGAGCTGCCCGCACAGTCTTTAGCTATTTACAGTACTGTTGTTATATTATTGAACAACATCCATTGAGATATTTTATGATTACATCATCGTTACAGCTTAGTTATTAAGAATTGTATAATTCGTCTATCGGCAAAAAGTAGCAAATCATGTTGTTAAATGTTCCTTTACTGAGTATTTCTTATTCGGTATAATTTTGTATTTTTTTTAACTTTTATGGGTTTACACTTGACCGACCATCTCGCCTGATGTTAAGCGACAATGCGGTGCTACGATAGAGCGTGTTTACCTAGAAGAAACCGATTCACTTTCAATTTGAAGATACCAAGACGTAGCCAGCGGGAAAAACCCACTCAGGCAAGGCATTCCACACCCTAGACGTTATTATAACAAAAGTAGAGTCAAACCTCTTCGGTCGAGTCTTTGGAACATCAACCATGAAACGATGTCCCTTAGATACGAACATTTCGATAGAAAAAAAATTCGGTATACGGGCGAAAGTTTTACGTGACAACGACTTTGAGTGGTAAAATAATTTTACGGAAGGGACGCGTGCCTTTCACTTTTTATGTCTGTCTCTCTCGCTCTTAGGCGGGCTAACCATGCCCGAGTGGAAGGGACGCGTGCCTCTCACTCGCTCTCGTTGTGAGCGCATAACGTGAGCGGAGCGTAACGCAGTTTCTTGAAGTGTCACCCGGCAAACCAATTTATAAGACGTTGTCACGTCAAAAGGGCAAGGTGGTATTAGATCATATAGATCAGTTGGACACTCTCTGAAATGTATCCGATAAAAAAACCGATACGCTAGCAATCTGACGACGGTGATGAAGACTCGGTCAGGCACTAAATATTGTTAGCTATAGAGTCCTGTCTAGAATCATGTAAACACTCAAGTGTAAGGTGGCAAGAGTTCACGAGTCTGAAGCCTCCGCATGAAGCCCTCTCGTCGCAGCCGACGCCGACGCCGTAATGACGTATCGTGGTCGCAATCGACACTAACGACGTCTCGCAAACACCTTTGTCACCATATATTGCCTAAACAGAAGGGAGATTTCGAAAAAAATATTAAGTTAATATTCTAGTTTTTTCCTATTACTGATTTAGGTATAGGCATTGGGACAAAAGCTTGGGCGCAGGCATTCCTATAAGTCAGTCTCTAATAAACAAAGCCAATTAAAAAATAAATAACTTTAGCGGGCGCTGTTGCACCTCTAGATTTCGTGTTGATCTTTTCAATCATGTACAATTTAAAAAATGTATTTGTACAGGTAAGATTACACATAGAGTGCGTTTATCCAGTGGCCCCACATAAGGCTTTAGGCCCATGTCGTGGGCTAACTTAGTAGACATTTCAGAGCTCCATGAGAGACAGATCGAGAGAGAAATATGATGATACTTTGATACTTATGTCATCTGTGAAAGACGGAATGAGGTCAATTTTGAATTATTTATTGAATCTAATATCTGACGTCAAATACACTTGCTATGTTTTAAGCTGTGCATAGGTGACGACACGAGCAGGACATGCGCCTGATGGTAAGCAACATGCCTGCAACATAACAGCACAGTGACACACAGACATTGGAACATAAAGAGACCCCAAAGTCCGAATCAATTACTTAATCTAATTACCTAGCACTGCACTGCGCTCGTTACCCGGAGTTTTTTATAGAATAGAATGATGAAACGCGCAGGACATGTGCCTGATAGTAAACAACAATCCTGCCACATAACCGCACAGTGCCATGGAGCTATTGGAACATGACGAGTCCAAATCATTACCTAGCACTGCATTGCGCTTGTCACCCAAAGATTAGTCGTATTATATCTCTAAGCCCTGTAATTTCTCTGGAAACATTACCCTTCAAACCGGAACAAAGTAATGTTTGCACTTGACTGCTTGGCGGTAGAAGAACTGGTAAAGGTATGGTACTTCCAACAGACGGATTCTGGTAAGAGTCCTACCAACTACAAAAACCTTACCTACCTTGTTTTTATCATCATCACCCTATACCAATCCTCTTACTAGACTTACCACACATCCCAATTCTCGAACCACCCAAAGGATAAGAGCATTAATATGGTTTGCACTTTTTCAATGCTGCCACGTGTTTTAGTTAGGACGTCTATTTATTTTGGTTTTAGTAAGATCTCAATTTTGTCATACATTAAGTTATGTTAGATAATTACAAAATTAAGTCATCACATTTTCTTTTCTGTTTTTTGTGTCTGAATGATTATTACTTTTGTATGTGACAAAATTTGTAGCAGTTTTCCACAATTTTTCTTGAGTTTTTACACTGCGATACCGCTATTGCCTTCAGGCATACTTTACGTGGCGTCAACTTAGGTGTTATGCTATGACAGTATTAAACGCTACTACTGTCTTTGTCTAAAAGATACAAATGATGGCAGATGCTAAGATTAGATAATGGTAATGAATTTGCTCAAAAATAACGATTTGCTGATTTACCCTAATGGTTGAACAGAAATTCCATTAGGGCAAAGTAGCAAAAAAATACAGCTACGAATCAGCGTACTTAATTTGATATCGTAGCATTTCGCAGCGCTACGAGATTAGCTACGCTCCCGTAGGAGTTCGTAGCACTGGTACGGATTAAACGTTAATATAATCACCTTTTTGAGCATTATTTTAGTTTTTAGAGCTTTTACTGATGCATTTATGAGAATGTGGTTATTTTAAAGCTTTTACTGATCCATTTATGAGAATGTGGTTATTTAAAATAATACACTAGGTATTTTGGCGTATACTCCACATTAAATTTCTTAGTGTTAGATAAAGCGTTAAAATAACAAAAGAATAATCAAAATGTATTATCAAATAAAAAAAGATTTCGAGTTCCAATTAGTCTAATGATACACTAAACAGAGTAATACCATAATACAAGAGTTCTGATTTGGGAACTAGTCCGAGGTGTGGAATCAAGTAGGGTGGAACAAAACTTTTGTAAACTAAGATGATTTATGGTATACGCTATCACACAGAATAATCATCATTTCAAATGTTAAATATAGCAAACTTGTGACACTAATCTTAAGCTACTTTTAAAACTATTATTAAACTGTACCTATTCTGAAAACACGGTTCGGAATCCAAACCAACCAACGTCTTCAGAATCCAGTAAGACGGCGTTTTTAACACTTGAGACAAGAACAAACGGGCAGTTATAAGTTTAACTTGACATTTGACTCTCTTTCTCTTTGTTTCTGTTGTGTGTGTGTTTGTTTGACTGTTGCATCGTAGTTCCCGAACGGGTTAACCCATTTCGACTTTTTTTTTGACGTGACAACGTCTAATGAACGCCGGCTGCATGCACGAAAAAGTGTCCCGTTATGTCCCGTTACACTCATTGTATGCTTGCGCCTCATCTACCAATGTTTTGCTATGACGTTGTCACGTTAAACTACCATCCGTGAACTAACCGACTTTACCGACAACCAATATTTTTGTTGGAAAGATGAATAAGTCGCGGTTACTCTGATCCGTGTTTCATCAAAATCGATTTAGCCGTATTGTAATCAGCTTTATGAAACACGATTTATCGTATGACAATTTTGGCGTAAATTTATTAATAGGAAGATGAATCCTTACAACCCAATCTATCCTCCGACAAGTTATTATTTAGTAACAAACATGAGGAAACACTATCAGTATCAGTGGCCCAATAGCAAACCAATTACTGGTTGTTTCACGCGGGCGTGGATCTGGATCAAGAATAAAGTGAATTCACATCGGGAACTGATCGCGTGGTACGCATCAAAAGCGGTTAGCGGCTATCAAAACAACATCATATTAAAACCAAGTTTATATATACTACGTATAGAGTTGGCACAAACGCTTTACACCGAAAGCACGGGCAGCATCTTTCTTGCCTTGTCGCTCTTGTGGAAGAGTCATACTTTTGTCGCGGTACATCACTCTGTTGCCATAGAAAGTATGCACGTTATCTGCTTATGATTGACGCAAAGGAATCGTGCGGAAAATTGAACTCTATACGTAGCATATGTAAACTCTTTGTTAAAAACAAACAGAAATTACGCGCGAACTAAATTGCTATGTAATACAATATGAGTTCAAACCGCTAAGGTTTTAAAAATAAAAAATATTATAATAGATTATTAAGTCATTACTGAGTTTGCTCGCCTTTCCGAGGAAACTTAAACTTGATTTTATTTAAATAAATAGCTGTTTCACTGGTTTAACAGATCTTTCGTTTTATTTATCTAATTAATTAGTTCTTGCCACTAGGCCACGACAGCTCGCTTTGACGTGATCCAAATTTTCATAAATTGCAAACACAAAATCGCTTACTTCGTTCAGTTTTAGTTTAGCACAACGTAACGTTTTTTTTTCTAGATAAGCACGCTTTATAGCACCGCACCGTCACTTAAACTCAGATCAGATGGTGGACAAGTAAATATCATCAGATTATAATCTAACAACGTTTGATTTTATTATAATCTAACCGTAGGTTTATAATCTCAAGCCTTCTATTATAAATTCATGGTATTCATAATTTTATAGTAACAAATCCAAAAAAAAACCGTCGTACATTGATAAGAAATTTTATTCGGTTGATAATAATTTACATCGCAGAACAGGGGTCAGCTAGTAAGCAAGTTTAATTATAACATTACTACAATTAAAAAAAATATTGAAAAATCCTTTCGCTTTAAGAACAAGTAGATTTAGCAACCAACGATGAAAACATCTCAAAGTTTAGATATGTCTCGTTCTATTGTTAACCTATCGCCTGTGACTTGTACAGCGGGTTAACTTCGTTCTCCCGCAATATTTCCGATTACGCCCCCGCGAAGGCGCGCGGCGGTGGCGGTAAATCGCGACACAAAACCGCATAAACACAATTTCGCACTCATAAAAGTTATCGCGAGGCGACAACACAACCTCGCACGACGTAACAACGTATAGAATGATATTACCAACGTATAGGGTGGAACTTCAGTCCGCGACTTCGTTCGGTAGCTTATTTACAGAATATATTCTTTTATTATTGTATCTATGTTAATATTTTTTTATGGGTAAGTTTTTTTTAATTCATATTTAAACGGAAGGGGGAGTTATGACTTTGAATTACATTTTATGTCTGTGCATGCGTCGCATAAAGAAAATGTGGTTCTAAAACGCATTTGTAGCTTAAATTTTGTAATTCGTCTAGGCTGTGGAATACGTTGCCTGAGAGGGTTTTTCCCGATAGTTACAATCTTTGTGTCTTCAAATCGAGAGTGAATCGGTTTCTTCTAGGTAAACACGCTTCATCGTAGGCCGCATCATCGTTTAACATCAGGCGAGATGGCGGTCAAGTGTAAACCTATAAAAGTTAAAAAAAAAAAAAAAATCTGTAAGTTAAAATGTTTAAACTAGATATCAACTAATTAAGAGGAAAGGAAAATATAATGATTGTATCAGTCCATTTTGTTGACTTTTGATTTGCGAACAGCTTAACTGTGAAATATTGCTGGAGCGTGTTTTCTCACTGGATGGATGGATGACATCAGATTTAGAGTGAATATTTGTTTTCTGAGTGCGTTTTCAGTGCGTTCGTACCTTTTTTATGTGGGGAAAATACTTTTAGGTATGCCCACCATGCAGGGCCATGGTGGGGTATGTCGGGCTCGGCACCATGGGAGTCAACATGGTGCCCTTACCGACTAAAACCCACAGGTTTCTCCGCCATGGCCAGGGGCAGGGTCACGGGGTCACTTTTCGCACTCCCATCAACGACCCTGACCCACCTGCCATCGCCCTTGCGGGCCCACCTCGCGGGGTTTGGGCATCCACACCCCTGCATTTGGATCCAGCGACGCGCCAGAAACCACCAGCGCGTCACCTCCTCGGGAAGGCCTATCCTTATATAAGGGTAGGGTGTCAGACGGCCCTTAACGTCCGACGCCCCAGGCCTTCCAGTTGAGACGGAGTGCGAGCCTGAATGGACACTCAGGCTCGCACCTTCTGAAGTCACCTTCAGGCTCGCCTCCGTGTCAGCTTCCATCTCAGTGAAGGAGCGAGAGGTTTTCGGGTCGCGCTCCTCCACCTCACACGACCTGTCACTGTCAAGCATCACGGCGAAGGTGGTCGGCAGCGAGAGTTCCCCCCTCACCACCGCGGCTAGGGATAGCCGCGGTTCCGTCTCTATGGCTGCGTGGCGGCTCTTGTCCTTCCACTGAGCACTCTGCTAATCAGAGTGCTCGTGGAGGACCCTTCTCTGAAAGACTTAGGAATTTTACTTGGTCGATATATCAGCCGAGTAACATTCCCAAGTCTTCCAGCCCCCCTCCCCAGCCTCTACACGCACTGCTCAAGCGTGAGGAGCGCGTGTAGAAGTTCCCAGCGCCGGCCGGGATTCGCCATCACACAACAAAAATGCCACTGAGGCAAGTTGTTGTGTGATGCCCAGGGTGCACCACGTGGAGTTTCCCGTGCCACGCACCCCAGTGCGTTCGTACCTAACCTAACCTAATTGTATATGGATACAAATAAATACATTTTAAAATGCATTTGATTATTATTATCACATTTAGGCAAACTAAAAAAAATGTAGGAAACAACTCTATACTTGTTGCCAGGAAGAGATTATTTCTTTTGAAAGTCTCATCTACTCTAGCTTATAAGTGATGCGTTGTTTGTTTGTTTTTGTCACAATAAACAGCTCTCTAAAAATGTGTATGTTTTATTAGAAATATTAGTATGACCCATGATTTCACTCGCATAGCCTATATCTATACATTTTATCCGTTACATCTTGAGTTATTTTTAGAACGCAAACAATATTCGTCAATTGCGGCAAAGGTGGCGTAAATGTTTAATTTCGTTAGACACATTTGGTTAGCACATAGCAGTGTCAATGACATATATTTTCATTAATGTATTACTCATATCTGTCGTTTTGACAATGCCTCGTTGTCATGGATAGAATCCTATGTCACGGAAAAATAGTCTCACAAATCCAATAAGATCCATACAATTTTAAAGACTATTTTAGAGTTTTTCAAACAGCTTTTTAAAGATTATTTTTATGTTAAAGAGTGTGTTCAAACAGACAAAACAACTTCAGTTTTGTATATTAGTATAGATACGTACAAAGTTGTGTTCTCGTTCGGTGGGAACATCATTACCGAAGTACTGACGCTATATTCGATGCAAGAGGTTGTGAATTGATCTTTATTATTTTATAACAGCGATTACGACGAATTTCTTGAGTGCTTGTTCAGGATAATAATGTTTTTGATTTACGGTGTATTTACGTTGTGGGAGGAATTTTATCGCAAAATTACTGGTGAAAAATCTTACATGACGTGGGTACGTTTTTGGAAATTATCAAATGGAATAAATGATTACGAACTACACATTTTACAGATATAATTAAAATTGTGAAACTGTTAGTTAGTTTTCTTCAGAACTATTTATATTAAGTAGATTACATTGTAAAAATTTATAAAAATAAACAGTGCTCCAATTAACGTTCTTGACCAATAAAATAGGTCAATTTAAATGTGAAAAAACATTACAAAGGACTTAATCACAAGTTCACCAGTTGCGTAATCTTTACAATGAGTCCACATAATTGTAAAAATGTTTTCTGTCTCTATTAAGTTAACATTTGCGTATTAATTTATCTGAATACAATCAATATTATATTTTATGATAGAATAGTGATAGTGTAAACACGACAACATCCATATTCTGAATGACGAGCCCGTCTCCACAAAAAAACGGGTAATCGGACAAAACATCCAGATCACATCCTATTAAAAAATCAATAGAGTTGACACAAAACCAATGCACGCAAAAAATGTATACTCTCATTCTGTGCTCAAATATTTATCGCAAACATACAATATTTCTGCGCGGATAACATTTTTCCACTCGAATGCATCCCGGGGGTAGTTAGGGGGGTAGGGGTAAGGAGCAGGGTGGGGGGAAGGGGGGATAGGTATCAATACGCCCCGCCCCGCCGCAAACAATACAATCAGAGCCAATCTGCCGCGCAAATAGGAAAATAGAGTGCTTGGTTAGACAGGGCCGCCTCGGGCGTGAAACGTGGAACACGCCAAAATTAGCAAAGACAATATACCCATTTGACTGGTCGTATGACTGCTCTTCGTTAGCGTTGTATTAGCATAATTGCACTATACCTGTTGCGAGTTCGGCCAGTCAGGCTTTTGATTTCGATCGAAAGAGTGCTGGCAAAAATACCGCAAAAATTATAAAGTATGGGTTTCTGCTCAGTGAAATGGTGCGGAAAGAATATTAAGACATCCAGCTTTACAAATTATGGTATATAATTTCACAAGTAATTTAAAGCAAAAATTAAAAAAACTTAACATCATCAATCTACAAAATTTAAGCGAACATTAAAAAAAAAACAAAATGGAAACGTTGATGTCTTTATTCGCATCCTGCTCTGTCCGTAGAAGTTTCATCGCCGATCAACAGGGTCACAGATTTCTAAACAGATGAAACCTTCGTGAACGACACTGTGAGGCCAGTAATTAGTTATGTATGCGTGACAGCTCTCACCGACGTTGTCAAATTACTCACGTTGGTGTGCGTGTAATGTTCCCAGTCTTAAGAAAAAAGTCCCACTATTGTTGAGACGATTTTCTTAGCATTCCATGGATTCACCGTGCTGGTGCCGGGTCCATCGTGTGGCAGAGAGAGAAAACCCGAGTAGATCCCGAGACTTGTGACTCGGGCGTAGGTTTAAGGGGCCCCTTTCTGACGTACATCAACACTTACCTTCACTACTCGTCTTTCTTTCCTTCCCAGCCAAATCTGATATGAGCCACTACTAGTGCAGCTTTAGATACTCGTTCTAGTAAAGAACTTACTGCACTTCTGGATAAGCCAAGGTCTTTCAGCAGGTTATAGAGAGATTTTGCTGGTATACCTCTCGCTCCCACTTCTACAGCGTATAAACTAACTACATAGCCGTTTTTTGTTAATTCGTTTAGGAGGTCGTAATACTTATTTTGTTTCATCGCGTGGTCTTTAGGTATATTAGTTTCCCACGGTACGGTAAGTTCTACAAGGACTATGCGTTTTGTAGCTCTAGAAAAAAGGAAAATGTCCGGTCTGGATGACGAAACACCCACATCCTCTAGGATTTTATAGTGCTTTTCATACGTGTCCATTAAAATAGTCCAATCAGGTGCTGTACCCAGGATTGAGTAAGGCTTGTTCCTGGAGTTTGATGTTGAGCCTTCTTTACAAAGTTAATTTGTCTTTGTTTGTCGTCAATCCTTTTGGGCTCTAGCTACTGAAAGGCTCATGGCTTCACGTATGATTTCAAGTACTCTGTCATGGCGCCGTGAGTAATGACCCCCATTAAGGAGCACCTTGCATCCTACCAATATGTGCCTTAATATGTGTTGTTAAGCTTTGGAAATTTTCACGTATAATAAACGCATAAAACATTATTTTTAAATAATTTATTGTTACACCGATAATATATAATGCAAGGATTTCTTGTTAATAACTTGCTCCACAAAAAAGAGACAGAAACGTAATTGAAAATTATAGACCTATTAGCCTCATGTCAAACATTTACAAATTTTTTTCAAACCTGATCCTAAATAGAATATCAAGGACTATAGATTAAGAACAGCCTATTGAACAAGCTGATTTTAGAGCAGGGTTTTCAACTATTGATCATATGCATGTATTAAAACAGTTAATAGAAAAATCTCAAGAGTATGGGAAAGACCCATACATTGCATTTGTCGACTACAATAAAGCTTTCGACTCAATCAAACACAATCTGCTCTGGAAGGGTCTAATTCAACAAGGAGTAAGAAAGAAATATGTTCGTATTATTAAAAATATAATATATGCTAACAGCACTGCACAGATCAAGTTAGAATCCACAGGTCATAGATGAGACGTTTTATAACGGCGAGGATTTGTTCTTAGCTATTCGTTTCATAACTATAGTTTTCATCAAAACTATTAGTATTTTTATTAATCCTAGTAACGGCGAGAATTTGTTCTTGGCATCGATTCACATTAAATAAAAAAAAATAACGATTATAAAAATAGGGCTTAAAATTGAATTATACAATGTTCATCAATAATTTGGTCTACGAGTATCTTCAAAACAAAATTAGAATCTATATTTACCTTAACTTCAGGGAAAATAATTTCAATTTAGTATAGCAACACTGACCTATTTTCGTTGAGGTGTTGTGTTTCTATTCATCAATCGAAATAAAATCGTCTAAATTATATAAATACCAGTAAAAATATTCAAACTTTCCTATGAAATTTCCTTTTTTTATTTTTGGGAACAATGTTTGCAATGTTTGATGACACAAGACGGCATAATATTAAACAAAACATAAAATCACACGGGACTCCCGTACGAGACGGAAGTCAGTTTCGTACTGACTGGAGTTTGTATTTGCTTTGGCGTTTGATATTTGCTTTCCGGACCTAAGGATCTGTGTTCTGCACGTTCCATCTGCCTTTTGTTTTAGAAATCTGTGAACAGGGTATTTAATCTGTGAAAATTTGTGTAAACACTAAGATTCGAAGGCTCTGGAGTATATAGAGTTTAAACACACTTGTTAGAGTTCCTCTTTCTTAATAAAATGCCATTTCGAAGTCGGACCCAGATGGCTTCTAATGCGTACATAAACTAGATAATATCATAACTACCGAGATTGTAAAAAAGTTGTTGCAGTCTACATCCTACTAATATTATAAACGCGAAAGCTTGTTTGTTGGTTTAACACGTCGGAACAGCTGAACGAATTAGGTTGAAATTTGGATCACAATTAGAACATAAGCCGCGAATAGCACATATGCTACTTTTTAACCCGGAAAATAACGGGAACGCAAACCGACCCGGTAAAAGCAAGGGGTACCGCCAGTACCTGTATAAACTAGACAATTTACACAAATAAATGTGTGTTCATAACTACCGAGATTACAAAAGAGCTTTACAGTCCTAATAAATCATATTTTGTTACATGCCATGTTTCGCAAATTTTCGTTTCAAAGTTTAACGAAATAATGATGGTAACGAAAACTTAAACACATTGTAGATGCCAGTTTATTTCCATAAGCAGCCCACTAAATGTTCCTGCCACTGCCTTGGCTCGGGGCCTTCCCTCGCTAGGAGAGAGTTAAGGCCATAATCCACCACGCTGCCGCTGACCCAGTGCAGGTTGGCATGACCTAGAAATATTTTAGTAACATATCGGTTGTTTTCCTTCACCTTTAAAGCATGAGATAATATATACAATATATGAGATAGATAATGACAAATATTAGCACATTACGCACATGACTTCGAAAAGATAGTAGTGTGCGTGCGATTTAAACTAAGCGCTCCGGATCGTCAGTTGCCGTTTTCTGGTCTAGACCATCCGTAAAATTAACTTACAACTTAACTTAAATAAACTAACATGCATATTATTAGTATCAAATTGTAATCCTAGCTCCCACACTAGGATTCCCTGTGTCTGTGGGAGCTAGTTCTCTTCCGAGGTGCATATTTAAAAAGTACAGGTGCCTGGTAGGGTTTAATTCAATGAGTTAATATAAATCAATACATTTTGTGATAATACGTATGAGAAGGTGTTTGTGTGTATGAGGGTGAGCCTGAGGGTGTGTATGAGGGTGTGTGTGTGTGTGTGTGTGTGCGGAAAGGTGTGAGAGAGGTGTGTGCGTGCGTGTTTATAAATTTTAAACCGTTGGTCTTATGAACTCTTCTGTGTCTCTATAGTTTAGTGTTTTGAGGAATTCTTTGATCTTTTTTTTACAAATGTTTTTAGTGTCTCCTATAATTTCAAGTTTTTTTGTTTATTTTTCCATATAGATAACAGCCTAAGAAGTTGTAACTTCTTTGGCCAATTTTCGATTTAGTCTTAGGCAGGTCCAGGTTGCAAGTGCTGATTTGTGGAATTTTATGACACATGCTTTTATAAAGAGCTGGCGTATGCGCAATTGTTTGGTGTACTAGCATATAGAATCTAGTACATCTGCTCTTTCTGGATTTAAAGTAAACGTCCTTATTTGGAATGCTTTTGCCTCAGTCCGTCCCTGCGTATTTCCTAAGCAGAGATCGTCGCGTCCCGCGGTCGGATTGGCGCGCAATCCGTGCAATTTTCCAACGGTCATTTTTCATTGTTTCCACTCAGTGGGTAGCAGAGTCGCATTTCTTAGGGATGGGTTTCACTGATCTTCTATTGTCAATAGAGCTTTATTAGTAATTTTTAGTAACTTTGTGCAACACGAGTACTTATTACCAATAAAATAATAATTGAATTTCAACTTTTGTCAGTTTTTTACTTCCCAAAAGAAATATCAGTGCATGTTATGCTTAATTTTAAAATGAGAAATGTCAATTTTTGTTTAGAATGGCGTAGTCACAATAAATTTGTTGGTATCTCTTTTCTAATTGTTTTTAGTCAAGACTACCTATAGTTAGCTTATGCATTTCCAGAACCAAAGGTATCGAATTCATTAAACGTTTATTTGAAGAGTGTCTTGATTCAATCGACAGTAGATTTCTTCAAGTTTTACTTCCTAGGGTAGATGGTCTAAGTTTGCAAGTTTAGTGGTGGTAGGATTCTTTGCAGAAGGGAAGTTTCCGTTTTAGACTGCAAACCCGTGAACAAAATTTATGGGTCAAATTACCGACCGATGGATGTAACCACACCTATGTAGGACGATGAAGGGTATAAAGTAATAAGATTCAGCACTATGCCATCACTTGTAAGCTGTCCAACTGAGTGCAGTTGAAGAGTTGCAACCCTCGATCACTTCTCCTTGTCGCATGATTTTTGTACGGCATTGATTAGACTAGGTATTTAAACTATTAAAATTATCCGCCCGAGATGACCTTTCACCTCCTTCTCGGGTATTCTACCGTCAAGCAATTATGCGCAAACGTCACTGTGTTCCTGTTTGATAGGTAATGTTTCTAGAAATCTTACAAGATATAGAAATAAATGATCTTATAAATGTGGGCGACGAGTGCAATGAAGTGCTAGGCAATAATTTGGACTTTTCACGTTCCAATAACTGTTTGATACTGTCCTGTTATGGGCAGGCATGATGCTTAGCATCAGGCACATATCATGCTAGTCTCGTCACTCTTTATTATATTTCAACAAGAACAAAATTAAAAATTTTGATTAACCCCCGACTACCTCAGATTTGTTATCTGTACAAC
Source organism: Ectropis grisescens (assembly GCA_017562165.1). NCBI lineage: Eukaryota > Metazoa > Arthropoda > Insecta > Lepidoptera > Geometridae > Ectropis > Ectropis grisescens. The sequence goes on from CM029769.1 coordinate 4,671,584, forward strand.
ATTCTACTAGTCAAGCCCTTTCATTTGATACCCATATTAAGGGAGTTTAAAAAAAAATGTATTTCACCATTTTGTGGAAGCGGCCATCTTGGATTTGAAATTTGGCATAGTGCAATGTATTCTACTAGTCAAGCCATTTCGTTTGATACCCATATTGAGGTAGTAGTGAAAAAAAAATTTAATTCGCCATTTTGTGGTGGCGGCCATCTTGGATTTGTTATTTTTTATAGTGTATAGTATTCTACTAGTCAAGCCCTTTCATTTGACTCCCATATTGAGGAAGGTTATGAAGAAATATTTTGTCCACCATTTTGTGGCGGCGGCCATCTTGAATCGATATTAACCAAACATAGCTAAGAACATCTGCACGGATAACAAAAAAACTTTTAAATAAAAAACCGCATCGAAATCGGCGGATGGGCAGATTTGAGCTCTACGGTGCCACAGACAGACTGACAGACATCGACGGCAAACTTATAACACCCCTTTTTTTGGACGGGGGTTAAAAAGTGTATCGATTGTTTGCTGATCGTAGCACAAAAAATCTGGTCACCATCTAGGATATTCTAATACTTTAATTCAACATTATTGAAATGAACTTGAACATTATTAAACATTGAAAGATACAACAACAGCCAAACTGATCATCAAAATTTGAAACTATTTGCGCTTTTTTTTTATCTTAAACGACGTCATCATTGTTCAAAACACAGAAACCACTTAACAAAACCCGTATTTCTTCAAAAACAACAGTAATAAACAAGCTATCGTTAAAAGTACCAAAAACCTCAACTATGAGCCGATTGTGGGCAACCCTTTATGGCCTCGCCTCTTTCCCAATATCTATTTGTTATAGATCGTAAATAGGGTACGGTGGGATAACTACAAGGAAATTTGTTTGAAAGGGTTTTGATTCTTCGGGATACAGTTTGGAGGAGAATAGATTGATAGTAGGGTTCCGAATGAATTTAATGTTACGAATTGATGCCGCGATCGGTTTCGACTTTCTAGTTACAAATTAATGATGATAAACATAGGCTTCCGTAGTGTTTATATGAAATAAATCATAAACGCCCACTTTTAAGTAACTAACAGAATTGGGAAATTGATGTGGATCTTTAAAACGCTTAGACACGTAGTACCTAAAAAGACAAATGACTCACCTCGTAACTTATTAAACGACATTTATGTGTCTTTGGCACAATCAATACTGGTGTATTGTATACCAATTTGGGGAGGTGCATCAAAAACTAAGTTTATAACAGTTGAACGGGCTCAGCGAGCACTGATTAAAGTCATGTACTTTAAAAAAATAAGATACTCCACTGAAGCCATTTATATACTCAGTGGCTTACTCTCGGTTAGAAAACTTTATTTCATCAACACGATTCTCAAAAAGCATAAAACATTACCTTATGACGCTGGCATACAGTATCCTTTAAAAAGAAGAAAGGTGTCAGTAGCTCAAATCCCTAAATGTAAAACTGATTTTGCTTGTAAGCAATATAATGCACGTTCAAGTAATATTTACAATAAAGTAAACATTGATTTAGACATATATCCCAAAACGTTATATGAATGTAAGAAATGTATCAGCAAGTGGGTAATACCACTTGCTTATAGTGAAGTTGAAAAATTGTTCGAGGTTCAACAAATGTGTACTCATACACCTATGTCGGAAGCAACCGGTTCCTGCATGGTAGCTACAAAATCCTACGGAATAGTATAATAACAATTATGTAGAATAGGCCAATCAAATAAATCAAGTGTTCCAATCCATACACACACACACTCACACACCCTAACCCTCACACCTTCTCTCTCTCACACACACACACATCCACACACACTCTCACACACACTCTCACACACATCCACACAAACCCTCACACACATACACACACAACCTCACACATTTAAGTAGATATACTAAAATTCAATAACTTGTTTCTTTTTACAATGTATGTGCTAAGATTTCGAAGAGCGGGGACTCCTGATATAGGCATATGTTTGCTTAAAAGGGCTCCCCAATGTACTGTAAAATTTGATGTGTTGTAAAATGTAAAATAAAATTTTTCATTTCATTACTTTTATATTCCCAGAGCTAGGACTTCGATCTTTTTTCTTAGATGGACATAGTGGAAGCACAATCGATGATCTGACTGACTGACAAGTATTAGTTGGATGGATGGAGTACTCTTCGAAATATCTCAGAACATGACGGTTTTCTTACGATGTTTTCTTTCGCCGTTAAAGCATGAGATAATGGCAAATGTGTGAAAAATGACATCGGCACAGACGGAAATTTACAGATTTCATTGTAAGATTAGATATAATTGAATGTTTCGAAAGTAAAATAAGCAATCTATACAAGTATCTTACAATTAGCTCTACATACTCGTATATTACAGGATCTGTCTGTCATATTAATGGAAGGTTTAAGCTTCGACTCCCATTAAATTTTAATGTTTTATTCAAATCTGCACATTTTTTTATCTACATCATGTGGCATAGCGACACAGTGCTGGGCTGTGCACAGGGCGCAAAACACTGCTGTAAGAAATAAAAATAACGCTTTTAAGTTATATTCATAGAACTAAAGAATACGCGTGGTTCAACATTTTCTTTCGCATACTTAGAAATATAAATAAGTATATTAATATAAGAGAAATTACAGGGCTTAGAGATATAATATCTTAGATCTCTTAGAGCGCAGTGCAGTGCTAGGTAATGATTTGGACTCTTCATGTTCCAATAGCTGCGTATCACTGTGCTGTTTGCGGCAGGCATGTTGTTTACCATGAGGCACATGCCCTGCTCGTCTCGTCATTTCATCTTATTTAAAAAAATATACGCAATTAGAATCACGGGCGATCTCATCGTTCCCATTGAGAGCTAACATTATAGCGTTCACAAATTTAAAACAGATGACCTGAGAAATCATTACAGTAAACATCTCAATATTTTATATACCTAATATATCGATTCATAATCAATTCCTGACTAACTAACTAACTTGGCTCAACGACCCAAAGAAGGGCCTGGCCGCTGACACCAAAAGACGCCACTCATTTCTGTCTTGAGGCTCACGTATGTCTCGTTCCACTTGGTCTTCCCATCGGAATCTGGGACGTCCCACCGGTCGTCGACCATTTGAGACACCTAAATAGGCGCGCTTAGCAGCTTGACCCTCTCCGATTATCTCTAAGTGGCCGAGCCAGCGAAGTCTATAAGATTTGGTTTCACCCAAGATGTTAGGTTCAGCCACTAGGTTTTCAATTTTGGCATTCTTCCTCATCCTCCAGAATATTTTTTTAATCAATTTAATAAATTCCTCTTTGATCATAATTATATCCATAATGTTCCGACTTAATATTGTGTCTTCTGATGCTGTACATTACGATTATAAAGCGAGTAGTTTCCTCCGCCATCACAGAAAACATCCCCACTCGCAAGTCTCATCCAAAATAATTTCTTATGATTTCCGTAAAGCGCCAGTATACCCCCGTAATGCCCTAATACATATTCCGTACACCGATGGTAAATACATCACGTGTAGCGAAATATATTTACCAGTAAATTGCCCATTTGAACCGTGAATGCTGCAATATATCCAGCGCCGGTTAACCTACCAGCTTTATTTACATTCGGGTTAGATACAGGATATCTGTGCGATTTTATCGTTGCTTTTACAGTTTTCGAACATTTGTTAATAAGTATAATATAATAGAACTTATGGACTTACGGTAAGCTTGCGTTTTTCGCGAAATTAAACTCGGAACATTCTGTGCAATTATGATCTATAATAATTGATATTTAGATTCCTAAAATAAAAGGAAACTAAGTTCAACGTGAATAGGCATGTCGACTCATGTTTTATTTAATGTGCCATCAAACGGCTACTCAATAACTGAACCATATGTGAAATAATTACTTTGTTATCTTAAAAACTTCCCGTGATATCACGATTTTAAAATTGTACTCTCCCAAAAACGGTTCACACAAAGCACTACAGAAACGTGACGTCACACTGTCGTATTTTCAATGCATTGCGCGTAAAGTTTGTATGGTAGCTATAATAAATATTGCTTTTAGGAAACTGGTTTCATAACAAAAGTAACTTGAAAGGAAAGGGTTATCCAATGGTAAATACATTTTCTAATAATTTCGTATATTTCAATTGGACTTGCCCATCCAGCTTTGAATGATCATAAAAGTTAAACTAAAAAATATCAAAATTAAAATTGGTACATATTTTATTCTATTTAAATACTGTCATTATATCAAATAATGCAATATAATTGCAGGACCTGTCGTCATGCCTATTGTATGAAGCTACTATTTAAGGCTACATTACAAAATGTAGCTTAAATAGTACACATTCCAAGCATAGTACTAACTAATAATTATTATTTTTATAATCATCAGGTTTAAGTGACGTAGAGTGAGTGTCGCATTAAAAAATGAAGCAACTGTTAGCGATTTTGGAAAATATTATCAGTGTGAGCAAAAATGAGTAATTTCAAGTGTCTAACAACTTATCTACAGTTACGCTAAATTTTGGCTCTTTCATCGAATCCAAGGCTAAATTAGCTGCTAAAAAACTAGGTGTCCTCTCAAAAGTGGAAATGTACTTTAAGTCTGATTATGTCATGTTATAGTAAACAAAGTTCGCTCTTGGATGGAAGTTCCAAGAAGATGGAAGATGAGTTGGCTAAGCAGTTGCTGAAGGCTCTATAATCGATGGAGATGTGACAAAAGGCTTATAGGTATAGTATTCGAAAAAGACTTTATCGTTTTGAAAATCGCCTCAAACGCGGTGGCATGGCAGAAAGTTCCATGATTAACACGAGAAAAGAAGTCACAATCTAAAAATCATAAAAGTATTTCTGGTAATAGTACTCGCTAGAAATAATGATCACCATATTTCATACTTACAAAGGGTTTTTACGAAACAGAGCTTCACTAAAGGTACCCAGAAAACAATTCACCGGATCTTTGTTTTAGCCCAAAATATATTGATACAGTTACAATGGTCTTAGCTTTATTTATTTGTGGGCAATAAAAGCAAACAATAATGCGGTCGACGGGTCCTCGGACAAATAGCCTAAACATAAACAATTCATAGCAACGTCGCGCTAGCGGTAGATATGCGACGATGTAACTTAACGGATGGAATATGAAATATTTTATAGGAATCGGATTCGTTAGGTTTTATCCGAAGTATCTATCCTAATATTATAAAGCTGAAGAGTTTGTTTGTTTGTTTGTAGGCTAGGATCTCGGGAAGTACTGGTCCGAATCGAAAGATTATTTTTCTATTGCATAGTCCATTTATCGACGAAGGCTATAGGCTATAGAACATAACGCTACTATCAATAGAAGCGGAGCATGAATCAAGAATGTAACAAAAACGGGAAAAAATATTCCTTTTTCAGTTTTCGTACCGTGCTTTGACATGACAGCGTGTGTCTAAGATTGCGTCATTGAATATACTTCTTTGTTGAATATAAACCTTTGCTAATCAAATTTGTTTCTAAATCTGAGTTGGTACAACCAATTTCCGACAGGTGGCGTAGAAGGTAGCTGAAGAGGTTTTTTGTTTGAAAGCGATATTCTCAGGAATGACTGAACCGATTTCAGTCATTCTTTCACCGTTGGATATGAACGGGATCTCGATAAGTGCTATATGAGCAAAATTGAAATGTCTGTTTGCAATTCTAAGTTTTCTCTAAAGGCACAGGAAAGTATATATATGGCACTTTCTTAAACAAAAAGTCTGTCAGTACGTTCCAGCTAATTTCTGAAATGGTTTTACTGATTTTAACGGGATTTTCAAATATATATAGATAGCTAATTATGAGTTACATAGAATATTTTTATTAAAAATACAGTAATATTAGAGAGTTACATAGGATATTTAAAAAACCTATGCATTTAAATATCCTATGTAACTAATGGAAGAATTTGACTAGTAGAATGTTGTACAGATTACAAATCCGAGGTAGTAAAATTTTGTTCTTGTTTTTTGCACTCGATTCTATTGTATGCAATCATTTCATAATGGCGTCACATATCTTTACATTTTCCCTACGTCTTTGATTTTTCATACAGAGGAAAAATAATATTTCTATTTACCTAATATTTGGTCCATTATTTTACTCGGAACTGATTGTCTCTAGATGATTTGTGTTCTTTGATTTGCTGAGTTATTAGGGATTGTACTGTATCGGATAATTTATAAGCTTAGAGTTGAAGGAATATTAACAACAAATCAAAAAATACATAGTAATTTATCAGATGACTATAGTCTTTCAGGGGCGAAGTACGGACAGAGACACGTAAGTATGAAGTAGACGGTTTTTTAAGTATTGAGTGACGGGGCGAGAGGACATGGGCCTGATAGTAAACAACATGCTTTCCCCATAACAGCAGAGTGTCACGCTGCTAATGGAATATGAAAAGTCCAAATCATTCCCTAGCACTTCACTGCGCTCGCCACCCAGAGATGGGTATAAGATGATTTAACTCAATGCGTTGAAATTTCTCTATTAACATTTTCCTTCAAACTCGAACACGGTGATGTTGGCAAATTACTGTTTAGCAGTAGAATAACTGGCTAGGTGCGGTACTTCCGAGGGCGGACTCTCCAAAAACTCTACCAATACACATTTTTTTTTTTTATCTGGGCAGACCCTTTATTAACAAAACTAAAATACAATGAGAACTACATACACTACACTACAAACCTAACTACTTACACTAAGCACACCTGAATTATCTATAGACCACTGTAGGTCTATAGATAATCAAGATGTTCAAGCGCACTACCAATCGGAAGCGTACCCAGCATGCTGGCGGCATTACCACGCTGAATGGCAATGCTTATGCGTTGGGCCAAATAAACGCCAGCATTTTGGTCACGCGTCGCGTCGACCAAGCGCTCGGATAGGCTTTTGAAGATGAGGTGAGCTCCCGGCCCCCACGGTCCCAATGTCTCAACCCCAAAGGGCTCAAATATGTAACCACTTCCGAGGGTTGCATATTTGCGCCGTTTGAGTCGCTCAGCTGAATTAGCCGCTGCACCGGCCCTACTATGTGTCTCTGGAAGATGTGATGGTGCCAGAGTATCGACGCAAGTTGCGTCCCATACTAAGGGCCGACCCAACTTCCAAGGCACAGTTAAATTAAGTTTCAAGACCATACATACAAACGCCTAGGAAGAGGAACGAAAATCAATATTTGGTGACTTTTCTCAAATAACACCCTCTTGCCCCAAACTATAAGCAACGCTTGTAGGTATTATGAGTCAGATAGCAGAAATAATACTAATAGGTGGTTTTGAATACATATTTATTATACATAGATAGATAGATAGAGACACTTTATTGCACAAACCAAATAAGAATAATTTACAAGAACATAACATTTTATACTAATAAGACTAGTGCGACAATCGGCGGCCTTATTGCTAAGAGCGATCTCTTCCAGGCAACCTTAGGACCTACGGCTAAAAGACGCTGGACATGAAAGGTTAAAAATAGAAGAAATACTCAGACAAAAAGTATTCATTACACAAAATTTGCACTGGGTGGGAATCGAACCCACGACTTACGGCTTCGCTGGCAGGCTTACTAACCAACCAAGCCAGCCAAGCAATTTATTATATAACTAGCAACAACCCGCAGTTTTAAGCGCGTAGTTTCCGTCATTTTTCCCGGGATAAAAAGTATCCTATGTGTTTTTCCAGAACATAATCAGTGTTTCAAACTTCAACCAATACCGTTCAGACGTTACGAAGTGATCGAGCAACAAACATCCATACACCCAAACATTCAAACATTGACATTTATAATATTAGTATATGATATCTGTATAATATAGATAAATCAAAGTTAAAGCTTGTGAAAGCGCCGGTAACGTCGCGCCTCTCACTGATATTAATTCCTGAGAACGTCCCTCAATACCGCATTAAAGGAAGAGGTAAATTGAGAATGCTCTCACGCAAATTACATTCCACGAGAAAACGATTTGTTACTCAAGCGAAAATCGAGAATTATCCGTAAACCGCTTTACAGGCGACGTAACGACTCGTAAGCGAGTTCCACTAATACGAGTAAAAAAGCTATCAAATACGTTAGAATTTTTAACGTTTGTGACGTTTAACATAGGTACTAAAAGAGGCAAAGGCCAAGTGTTGTGTACTACACGATAATTATACAGAAATAGACGAATTCTAGTACAAATAAAATGAATGTACCTACAGGTACCTATCTATGTAACATATAAATTGGTACCTTCATTTTTTAAATTCGTCCAAGTTTGTTGATGTTTTCAAGAATGTTTCGTAAACGAGATTATAATTAGGTTTCGTAGTTTAGTTCGGTGAAATCTAGCTTTTTTATAAAATATCCTATGACAAGCCCCAGACATTGAGTATCCCAGATGACCTCTACCGCTAAGCAGTGATGTGAAATATTACTGTTTTTCAGATGAACATTTTTCATTTGAGAATAATTATTCTATGGCAATGAGATAAATCATCTTATATCTGTATGATGAGCGCAGCGCAGTACTACACAATGATTTGGACTCTTCGTATTCAAATAGTAATAGGCGCGGCATGAAATCTTCTTTAGCCGTATTGAGATTTTATTGAGACTTTATTATATGTTTTATTTAGTTTCCCGTTGTTGTGTATTTTAACCGACTTCTAAATTAAGAGATGGTTACGACAACCATATTTTTTATGTTTGTTCCCAGATTTCTCGAGAAATTTCCAATCAATTTTTATAATTATTTTTTGTTCCAAAGAGGCCAATTTTAATTTTATCGAAATTTCAGAGAAAAACAACTATTGGTTCTGAAAGTATTAAAATCGTTATCGTCGTCTGTAAACAAGGCCGCCGGTTTCCCCGTGGAGCGGCGCCGGATGATCGATAGGCTATCAGTGTCAATGGAAACAGTTAAAAATTACATTCTCTAAGGCAATTGGCAACTTTTAAAAGAAGTTAAAGTCAAATTTGTGCGAAAACTCGCTTTTTTCTTGTTGCTACCATATTTTTGAGCGTACATTTTGTATATGTGTGCGGCTATGTTATAAATTTCGGTTAGGAGTGAATTGTAAAATTAACTACTGGATTTTGTTTGCGATTTGTCGACATTTTTTACTGGTAGTGGTTTTATCCATGTAGGTCCCGTTATCGTAATAAACCGTGATAAAGGGAGCTTATGTGTAATTACATGCAAACTTAAGCCCGCTCAAGCCGTAAGGAGTAAAATTTAGTCATCACTATTTACTTTAACGGTGAAGGAGGATGTCGCGAGGAAACTGGCTTCTAAGAACCTTTTTGTCGATCCGCACTGGGACAGTGTGGTAGATTATGGCCTTAATGCTCTTCTTACTGGAGAGGGCCCCGAGTCCCAACAATGGAAATACTTTATGGGCTGCTTATCACCACAACTACAGGAGCATAACGAATTATTCCATTTTTATTCATATTACATAATTGGTTATTGAATAAGTTATCATTTATTTTTATTATGATCAATCAATATATTAGTTCAGGAAAATTACTTTCCATAAAAATCTTAAGCTATTTTCTGTGTAGCGCTTATCTACGTGCCTATGAAGGCCATAAAAGCACGGTTTCACCATAATTTCCCCCTAAACCACCACCAAACACGAACATAAGCAATTCGCTCGAAGCCACAACACCCTCAAAAACTTCCATTCAGACTGCATAAAGAAGTTTCCATCTCTTGTCAAACAAATTGCAATTAACCCTCACATTATGTGTGGTAAGCTCAACTACTTTATCTTTACAACAAACTAGAGCGCCACCACCGTATTTTATAAACTTAAGCGTATTTTTTCAGTGAAATTGTTTCGTTCTTAAATTTGACCAGTATTGTGGAACTGTTGGTCGAGTTCTTTTAGCCCGCAGCGTCTGTGAAAGGGTTTCATAAAGCACGGGGCCTTGTAGACCAATGTTTGTTAATCTGATAGCGACCTGCAATATGCCGCATGTTTGCACTGGTCAGATGGACCGGGCCAAATGACGCTTATGAGTTCTAAGGGAATCGGATATAAGTGCCTCTTCTGGACGATTAAATAGACAGTTCGTAGCCAGCATCAATAAGCGCTTTCAACCTCGACCTTTTTGAATAAAAGGGAGATATTATCTGTAATTCAGAGTTTAAAAAAAACGTTTTTTTTTACTTAAATGATTGATCGTTTGACACCCTTCAAGTTAAAGCAAAATGTATACCTTTCGTAGTGAGCTACTTTTATTGTGGAATCATCGAAATGCAGCATTTCCATGCAAAATTGCTCTTTGAATTCGCCAAAATGTATGATGTATTTTCGATATCTCAGGACCAACCTGAACTGACTTGGGAAAAGTTGTTTATTGTGATGATAACAACACACCCTTTTCCGCTTAGTACGCGTGTTCTATTTAGACCTTTAGGAGATGAAATGACGAGACGAGCAAGACGGAGCCTGATGTAATACGGTTACTCTTAAACAGCACGGCGCAAAGTAATATCATTAAGATGACAAGTCTCAATTCCTACCTAATACTGCACTGCTCAGCACAGAAATTGCACATTTTTTTTTAAATCATCGGATGATATAAATTTCTGTAACTGAATTATATTTACTACTTCAAAAGCTTGAAGAAGCAACTACAACAAGATTTCGTTTTATCAAAAATATAAATATTCCTTTCGGTATAATGCTAATCTAATATAATGCTAATGCTCTTTGATTTGTTATTCGTGTTATCTAAGTACGTCGAAATTATAAAGAAACACAGAAATAGGCGATACTCCGACAATACGACTATTTACGGATGGAGCCAAATAGCGATTATACGGTATCGCGTTTTTTTTGTCTTAATTGTCAAATATTTGGCTAACTTTATCGGCCACATCGCAATCAAATATGTATTTGAAATAACCCAAATTCGAATAACCAGATAAAGAGCCAGCGTAAGATGATTTACAAAATTTGTAATATAAAATTGTGTATATTATTTTGACATCGCTGGCTCGCGCCCAGACGGCGGCCGGGGGTAATAAAAACGTTTATTATCCGTTCACCCCATTCTTGAATATATTCAATATATCTTTCTGTTGGTATTGTTTGCAGTACAACTGCTTAAAATGTCTGAGACAAGGAAAAAGTCAATTAAGCTTGGCTGCTTCGCAGTTCAGTAACTTAACTATTATTTTGAGAGAGAAATTTGCGATCCCATCTACTTGTCGGCAGATTTTCTCCGCTAGGGTCGTATAGCACTGGCTTCTGATATGACAGCTCGACCCTTGATTTTTCCTACTGGCTGACCAAACCGAGGTCGTACCATCTGAGGAACTCTTGTGCTAGTCGTCGTACGAATGTAGTGCGAGTTAGGCTAAGAACTCATGGAGCGGTTTCCAACCGTGCCCGCGCGCGGGTGCGGGACCGCAGCTTCTGTAGAATGCAGATTTATATGTAACAATTGAAATCGAAACTCACGAGTCGGTTTACGCCTGCGGCGCGCGCGGCTGCCACGTAGCTCCCGCGCGGTCGCTGCCCGCCCGTCACCCGTCACGTTCACGGGCGAAAATCTCACCCGCGGCGGCTGCGAAACCGCTAAAATTAGCGGTCTTGTGAGTTTTGAAATAAAACTGTCGCCAGTCGCAGTTCGCGCCCGCGTTTGGAAACCGCACCATGAGTTCTTAGCCTTAAGTGTATGGAATGCTTTAGGTATGCTTTCAGGTCTGATCTACATATAATATGCATAAATATATGTAGTTGGTAAGTTTAGGTTATTTAGCTAGTACTTACTCTCGCGTTCTGCGCTAGGCCAAGTTCATGGCCATCGCCATCGACAAACTTACCAAGAGCGGGTTGACAGTTACAGTATTACGAGCACACAGTGTTTTAATTGTTATTGCATCTTCGTCTATGCTGTGTAAAAACGAGAAAATTTATAGAAAATTAGAACAACTCTCTAATCAAACTTATTTTATTTGTATGAATTGACAGAACAAGAAAGTCCTGCGGCTGATAGTAAGCAAAACTTCACAGTTGGCACAAGGCAGCACAGTCAACGATTCAATCCAGAAAACGATATTTTTTGTGAAACTACTAATTAAGGGACTCCCCATACAAATTCTAGAAAGAGTCCTACCACTATTAACTTTCTGTTCACTGTCGAAGTTAATTCCATATTAACGGTTATTATACGTACTTCGCCTACTGTTACCTCTTTACATACTATGCTTCGTTACAGTGTAGTCAAACTAACACAAACGTGTGGTAACCAATGCGACGGCGTGGCGCCAAAAAAACTACGCCCCGAGCGCTGCATATGGCGCTCACTCTTCCAATTTCAAAAATTATACGCGTGTTTAAATTTGGAACCGCATTTGAGGGTAGGTGCTTTTCAAATTGTTTGAATTTCTAATTGTACAGTCTGCAACAACAACAGCAAAGATAGATAGATTATCTCTTTATTGCACTTCACAAGTAAACAAAGTTACAAAAACAAAAAAAATATTTAAGTAACAATTGGCGACCTTATCGCTAAAAGCGATCTCTTCCAGGCAGCCGCTGGATGGAAAAGGAGAAGTTAAGAATTAGAAGGCGGGGAAGTACCAACAATAAGTGAAAGATATTTAGAACTCGATATATATGAAAATAACTTTTTAGCATACCAATATAAATACACTGCAATACTATTAAGCATACACCTACATATTATTAACTGTACATCCTAATACATAAATACGAATATAATATAAACTAATATATAAATATCATGTTTTATTAAAGGATATATAATACTAAGTGAAATTGATATAAATTATTTACGATTTAAAACAGAGTAAGTAATGATTTCAACTAAGTAAATTATAACGTTCTGATCTGATAGATAGTTCTGATGTACCAGCTGTTTGAAAACAGCAACTGATGGAGCTTGTCTAGTAGTTACACAAAGCCACAGTATTTTGACTTTTTGATATTGTCTAAGTTACATTTAGCTTTACCTTTACCTTAAAATTAACAAGGTTGTAGTATTTACAGGGTTATACAGAAAACTGAAAGAGTTGGACTCCTAACCTTTTGACAATTTTTCATACCCAGTCCAGAGAAAAAGTTGGTTGCGAATAGACGCTCCTTTAATTCAACAAAATGTATGCCCCGCTTGTATTTTTTTTTTGATGTTCAATTTTCAAAATACACAAGTTCGTCGTAGTAAAAGTTGCCCATAATGACGAGCAAACTAGAGTTAAACTATATTCGGTTTAGTACATGTGCAGCGTGCGGGTATAAACGAAATGTTTGAAATTTCAAATCATGAGGTTGAGGTCGTAGGTTCGAAACTCCTTGCACCTTTGAGTAATTTTCCAAGGGCAGATGTACTCATTTTTTAACACCACTACCAGTAGCGATGACGGAAAAATCGAGAACCAGCATGATTCTAGAGGCACTGCGTAAACGTTAAATTGTGTTGTGTTAAAGAATTTCATATTAAGCATAAAATTAGCATTAGTATAGATTTTTTAACAAAATCTACGGTACTTTTTTAAAGTCACGCATCAAAAGATCTGAAACATTTTTTTTTAATTAACCTCAATAGTCCCACAAACAACCACTGAATGCAAACATAAAAGGAATTTTAAAATATTGCAAAGATTTATGCAGCCGACTGTACAAACGAATTATTTGAATTTAGAACCGCGTTCGGATAATCGGACTACGATTTAGTGACAAGATTAGTTACAATATCAGAAGTGGAGGGGTCGGAAAATTGGGCACATAATCCCTTAAAATAAGGGATGAAATGAAAATTACTGCGTATAAAGCCCTTTAATATTTTAACAGGGGATTTATCAAGACACGTTGTGTGCCAAATCAGTGGAATATTACAAGTTTTGATGTGTTGAATTAATACGTAATTGAAATTTAGGATCGACTCGTTCGGATATGTGTTGGAATTTTGAATAGAACTTTTGGGATTAATTGGTTTTAAACTAAAAGCGGTATTCTCAAATTAATTAGTTTTAGTTTTAAACTAATCAATTTTAGAATAAATCCAAACATTGTCTAGTTACTCATAAGGATAGAATGGTAAAATTCAATTTTGTGATTTTAATAATTGTATTATCATCATGCATAGACTGGACGCGAGACATGCGCCAGATGGTAACCAACACCCTTGCCTTAACAGCACAGTGCCACAACTAAACGGACGATTCAAACGATCATGAACACTCAAAATCACTGCACTCCGCTCGTTACCCAGAGAAATTAAATGATTCAGCTATTTGCCCGGTAACTACAGAAAAAACAGGAACACAGTAATTTTTGTACATTTCTGTTAGACGGTAGAATAAATGGCAAAGGTGTGGTAGCATTTCCTCAGGTACGACTCTACAGGCAGGATAGGATACTTTGTAATCTGACGTCGTTAGATCTTATCTTATAATCTTACGGTTTTTACAATTTTACGGTCGCTAGGAACTTATAATCTTTCTTTATTTTAACTTATATTGATATTAACTTAATTTGAAGGTAAATAATTAATTAAACATCACTTTGATCGCGTCAGAGTCCTGTGCCACGTTTTGAACACAATACGCCCTCGGCTTTGGTAGCAATCGCTTTTTAGCTTGTAAAAACAGAATATAATAACAATTTGTAGCACTTGCAATTAGAGTACAATAAGGCACCCCAGTGGTTGAGGGCTGTTAGTTTTGGCAATGACAAATACAACTGCTAACGAGCCGTAGCAATATCGCTCACTATAGAGTCATGCTGAGATGCAATCTAGCTGTATTTAGCTTCTGGCTGCCTTGTTTAACAAAAAGGATGCAATGGCTTAGTGGCGAGAATGTACGGTCCGCACTAGTGATATCGTCTCCAAAATGTTTTATTATAACTTTCTTTTAAAATCACAGATCGAACCCCGCCATGGCCTCCTTTGTCGGATGAGATTTTAAAATGATTGGTTTATTATTTTGAATGCGTCTTTTTTAAGATCTCGATTATATTGGGCTGCTTTTTAATTGTTTTGTTAAAGCGAGTATTTTTCCACGGTCAGATGTTTTAGTTCGACTAATGTCAAAACGATGTAATTGTGTTTTAAGATGAAGGAAAAGATCGTGAGGATACCAAAAATAAAATTATTGATTTTATTGTTCGAAGCACACCTACTTAATTTTGTTTGGTTCATAGCATTCTTTATTGATTATTGTTAAGAAAAATGTTCATCCACTTATAAGAAGGCTACTCTTTTTTATGATGTTTCATCCGCCAACTTTTGATTTATAAGTTCACCCTTGTCCAGCGTGGTGAATTGATGCATTCGCTCTTTTTGGCCCGGTACCGGGCCAAGGCACCAGGCAGATGGGACCATGCCCTTCGAGTATTTTTCCACGCTTTTTAGTTCGACTAATGTCAAAACGAGAAGGCTTTTCCTTTTGAGAGAAGGCTTCGAGTCCGAGCAGTTATGCTTAGCTGATGCGGACGTATTTCTCAGACAACATAATTTAGCTCTACACTAAATAATGACTGAACTACGGGTAAGCAAACATTGAAAATCTATATAGAGAGAAAACTAACACAACTAGAATTGTATAATGTAAATACATGATAGGTATGCGTGTTTTAGTATGAAAACTAACGTGGTTATAACACATTTTAAATAAATACACGGGTTGCTCTCGTATATATCAATATTCAGTTAATATTCAGTTAGTAGTTAGTGATTCTAAAAGTTACTCTTCACACATAATATATGTAAAACACAACACACATACCTTTTTAAATAAATACACGGGTAATTCACGTTTGATATAGTCAGTCCAGTCTGACTCAAGTTTCGATCGAATACGCAGACGCGATCGAAACTTGAGTCGGACTGGACTGACTATATCAAACGTGAGTTACCCGTGTATTTATTTAAAAAGGTATGTGTGTTGTGTTTTACATATATTATGTGTGAAGAGTAACTTTTAGAATCACTAACGTATTCGTATCGAAAAATTTCACACCACTAGAAATGTAGGTGCAGTTCTCCTAATGATCAAGGTTTATATATTTTACTATCAGCGCCTCGCGGTGTTACGCGCGTAGTTCCCGTTGTTCCCGTTATTTATTCGGGATAAAAAGTGTTCTTGTGACTATAGTCTATGTTTGTTTCAAATTTCAGCTCGATCCGTTCAGACATCACGACGTGATTGAGCAACAAGCATCCATACATTGATACTTAGTCCAATAATCCATAATATTAGTTAGTGGGATGAGTACAATACAAATATACAAATTAGACAAAATTACCCCGGACGAAAATCGAAATGGGCCTCTAGAAACAAAAAAAGCGTCAATATTTGAGTTGCCAGTATCAAATACAATAGCTGCATTGTGGCAATCTGTCCGCGGTTCTAACCTACCGCATTGATGCAATTGTGCGCTCAAAGGGGTTGCCAGAGTAAAAACTAGCTAACAAGCGCGGGAGCGGTGCGCCCGCGGCGCCCCCTAATTTCACAATTTGCCGCTTTTGCCGCGAGCGCGCCGCAGCGGGACGCGCGTTCTAAATTCAAATTTTACGCCGTTCCGTGCTGTGCTACCAGTGCAAATGAATTCGGGAAGATATTGTGTGTTTTGATATTTGAGGGGCCGGTTTAGTTCGTTTGGTTGTAAAATGTACTTTGTACTAGAGATATTAACCGAAATGTAAATGTTAAAATCTGAGTAATGTTTTAAGTCACTGCTATAATTATTTTTCCTAGATGAGAAGGCCAACTAAGTGCGCCCCAATGATACAGCAAGGTTTCGGAGTAAACAGATTATTTTTCGATGTATGTTTTATATTAGGTATATTATTTTTATTATATTATGCATACAATTTTTCAAATTTCAATTTTATTTTTTTGTTCGATCGTTTTATATCGATTGTGGGAGAACCCTTTAAAAATATCTCTAAATCCACGTATGTGTAAGTGTGTACATTTGTTCCCGCGTATAACTGTTAATAAACGGCGAAAAAATGATGAGCAAGTTACACCCTAGGGTGCATCTAGTTAGTAGGTAGTAGGACTTACTAGTAGGATAAAATATTAATGTATTAATAAATTAATAAAATCTAAACATCCAATGTTTAGATTTTGGGATGTTTGTTGCACAATAACGTCGGAACAAGTTTCAAACATCCAAGATGTTTGAAACTTGGAACACAAGTAGATTGTAGTCTGGAATAACACATAGAAAACTTTTAAACTTTTTCCCCGCGAAAATAACGGGAACGGCAACCACACGGGATAAACTCCGGGGCAGTGCTAGTGGTATGGCGCTGGCGTCATGGTCGTAGAATAATTATATGTAGATATGATAAACCTAATAATTATGTATACATTCGCATCCTATTATCCTATCCTGCGCTCTACTAATATTATATTACAAATGTCTAAAAAAAATATACAAATGGATGTTTGTTGTTCAATTACGTCATAACGTATGAACGGATTGAGTTGAAATATGGAACATAGTTAGATTATAGGATATGTGTTCTTACACATAGGCTCCTATTTTAACTCATTACATTTTTTGGAACGAGAACTACGCGAGTTAAACCGCGGGGCGCTGCTAGTCGCTACGTAGTATAAAACAAAGTCACTTCCCGCGTCTGTCCGTCCCTATATATGCTAAGACCTTTAAAACCACCAAACAGATATTGATGCGGTTTTTTTAATAGATAGAGTGTTTCAAGAGGAAGGTTTATTTGTATAATACGTGCATAAAATAGCAGAGAAACTCGGATAATTTTAAAGGTTTCTAATGTAATGACATAAATAAACACGTTTTTGCGCTTACACTGCAAACGCTGGCTGAACCCTATGAGCTAAATTAAAATAATGTACAGCAATATTGTACCCCTTCAAAAGGTTTACAAAAAAGTCTGCAATAGTACATCTATCTCATTGGAATAACCCACAATAACCATTTTTATTTAGTACATACTTATACTCGTATTTAGAAACAACGTTGCACCCATGCGAAGCCGGGACGGTTCGCTAGTTTATAATATTAGTTGGATTCTATCACATCCATTGACGTAAAGTTATAAGTGTAAGTAGGGTTATTCGTATGAAGTAGGAGTTATTCGCTGCCCTCACGCCGGGGCGGAATCTGTCACATCCACGGATTACGGATAATCCCGGATTTTTTCAGTCAGTGAATCACGGCGGTAAGGTTATTTAATTTAGTAGCCCAAATAAGATTACTTTTCAAACAAAATAAATAGCAATGGCGCACTCCGAATGTTATGTAATTTTTTTTATTTAATATAATATTTCATTTTTTTTGCAAATGAATGAATACGTCACTGCCCTGCGACTTTGTCCGCGTCGAATTTAGAAAACGGTACTAGGCCCTAAGGAGCTGCATTTTTTTTTTGTTGTTACTGTACTGGTATTCCAGGCAACAATCCATATGAGCTCCTATTTTTAGACGTTATTTCTTGCAAAGAGAGATGCGTTGAACATGCGTCATGCCCGTGCATGGGTCCTGCTTGCGTGAACTGAACGCAGTATATAAATTCAGGTAGGGTATGGCTGGAAAATTCAAAATCTACCGCGTAAACTTGTCGTGGTAGGACTCTTGGCAGAGTCCGCCTGGGGAAGTACCACACCTTTGCCAGTTATTCTACCGCCAAGCAGTAATGTGCAAACATTACTGTGTTCCCGATTGAAGGAAAATGTTTCCACAGAAATTACAGGGCTTAGAGATGTAACATCTTAGATTTCTGGGTTACGAGCGCAGTGCAGTGCTAGGTAATGATTTGGACTCTTCATGTTCTAATAGCTGCATGTCGCTGTGCTGTTATGTGGCTGGCATGATGCTTACCATCAGGCACAAGTCTTGCTCGACTCGTCACTCTTTATTTAAAAAAAACGCTCGTAGTATTAAACTTTTTTACATTTTGTTTGAATATGTTCAAAAAAGCATAAATCTAAGTGTGGTTGTAAAAAAACATTGATGCGTGTCAGTTTTCAATTCCTTATGATTGTTCTAAAGTTTGTCTGTAACATTCTCGAATTCCATTCTCAAACTTAAAACTCAAGACAAACAATCGAGTAAGACAATCGGCCGGCAAATCCACTTCATTACCAGTTAGCACGCATCCATAACTACAATTACGTAACCCTACCCACCGTCCGGCGTTTCCGATTGGCGCTCGAGACCCCTTTCCACCCCCACCACACCCCCGCAGGGGTAGCGTAGCCCTAGCGCTCCGGAAGGATATAGCCTATAGTTTTTCTTCTTAAGAACTTCCTTCGTCCATTGTGCGCGTGATTTACGACCTGCCCCCGCCGAGGGGGTAGATTGATGATTGCGAGCTTCCGATAGGGATGGGGTTGAGACATGACGATAAAAGACATGTTTCGATTACGGATATTATGATGATGTAGTTTATTACCTCACGGTTGTGAATACCACGCGTGCTATCCACTGAACGTGAGGCCTTCGATTCTTCACCACTCAATAGAAATAATATAGTCATAATAAAACATTAACAATACATTATGACTTGAATTCTAAAACATAATTATATTTCAGAACTTTAGTCGTCGTCTTTGAGACACTTGACCAAACATGTAAACACAGTTTTGAAAATGAGTTAATACTCGTAATTAATTATGAATAATTTATTTATAACTTAAATAAACACACATTGAACATGTCCTTTAATTACAGTTTAACTGACTGGTAACTACTTACTCTTTGTATTTCTAATTGGTAGTACTGTACAAACGTGTATACTGTACAGCTCTGCTGTAGAGGCATAGTGTTTAGCATTAGTTACAAAGTATTTTTATGGACCCCTCCATCTTATCAAGAAGTATTTGACGAGCAAAAAATTACGAATTGCAAGCTAAATTAATCGTATGAAGTAGACATTTCAAAATATGTTTACGACTCATATTCCCAACGCAAAAACGAACAATTATCTTTTCTGAACTACTTTCAAAACCTGCCATTGGTAGGTATTTGATAACATGAACTGGACAAAAAAAATTAAAAACTGTATTTATAACCTGCCCGGGGAAGAACCACACATTTGCCAGTTATTGTACAGGCTGTTCCGGTTAGAAAGCCAGTGTTTCTTGACAATTACAGGGCAAAGATATTAATGATCTTATATTTCCTAGCGACAGGCACAGTACCAGTGATTTTGAATCTTCCCATTCAAATAGCTATGTAGTGTACGTAGCACTATATTGTTATTGGCATTACGCTCAATTTTATTATCGTTTCTGAACTATATCCGAATATAATCAGTAGAATATTTTTTTCGAAGTTATTATCTTTTGTGAACTATATCCGAATCGGGGCATCTCTAGGACCGTAGCAATCGCATCTGCGCCGGCCCCGAAGGCAATTTCCCCGCATATTCGTTTACCAGACGCATTATAGAGGGCGCTCTTTCCTCCTTACCCGTTATTGCCATTATTAGTATACGAGCGCTTAATGTCGGGTATAAGTTACCCCGATGTGGACTCATTGTTTCTCATAACGATGGATGAATGAGATTACATTGGATGAGTGTTCCAGTTTTGGTTGCGATTACGTTTTGGGTTCTGGCAGCCTGTGATATGAGAATATAAAAGCTACATGATGCATTTAGGAATTCATTTTTGAAGTTAGACGTCTTTTGCCGTGTTAGGGAAAAATATGAGAGATTTTTTTTTGACGTGCGCACACAGTGTCACGAAAACCCAACACATGGGATGGATATAAAATAAGGTACGGCTGGTCTAGTCGGGAGAACGGCGTCCACCAATCCGGAGGGTTCAAATCCCACCCGCACCGTTGTCTTTTCGAAGTCATTTGCGTAATGCCGCTAACTTAAAAACGGTGAAGAAAACATCGGACGAAACCGACATGTACCTAGAATATTTCGAGGTCATGTATCATCCACCAACGAGCATTGGACCAGCGTAGTGGATTATGGTATTGACTCTCTCCTTGCGAGAAGGTCCCGAATCCCAGCAGTGGGAACATTTAGTTGGCTGTTTATGCATAGTATGGAATATCAAATATGCTACTTTTTATAGGGGGAAAATAACGGGAACGGGAACTACACGGGCAAAACCGAGCGGACGCTGCTAGTGTCAAAATAAATACTGAGAAAAATTTTGAACCGATCGTCATATTTTAGCAGTTGCAAGGTATTAATTATTTAAAAAATATAAATAAATTAATATTTAAATACCTATAGCTAAACGTACAACCTGAAAACTAAAGCTTGACGGCTCGTGTAGTTGTATAGCGATGTTGCTAGTTCGTAGCAAGTACGTATGTGCACTACGGTGTAGCATAACGGCATCGTAGCGGCTAAGTACGTCGTTTTACTGTCTACGCTCCGCTAATTGCTACTACGCTTAACTAGTGAGGAGTTTAACGCATACATTTCATGGAATCACTTTTATTGTTTTATCCATTGTCCATGCACGTATTTATAGAAAATCATATTCAATCATTTGTGTTAAAGACTACTTCTTCAAAGGAGGAATAAGATTCTCGATTCGGTTGTAATTTTTTTTGTGTGTATGTTAATGATAGCTTTGGTAGGTCATAGTTCAGATTCCGTTTAAATATTTTATTGAAATCGGTGTGCCCGTCTTCAATATACGCACACAATATTAAAATATACTTTTATTAATCTGGACGACTTCAAATTTCATTTTTAATTTAGTCGAGTCTAAATTGAATTTTAAATTGAAGTCGGTTTTCATTCTTTCGGCTAAAATGAATTATTAGTTATCATACAAATTAAACTTTTAATGTTAATGGACAATGAACTGATAGTTGATAATCATTTGATATATCAAAAGCACTTTTAATCACGTTTAATAATGATTTAATCACTTTTAAATCTACCTCAGGAATACTTCCTGTTTAGCTCTGACGAAACGTCTAAGTAAATAATTAGCAAAAAAGTTCCTTAAGCCAAGTAAATGATCATTAATCGGTAAGCAATAGAGGCTATCTGAGGCAAATCACCATAATTCTTCAAAAAGAAAATTAAACAGAAATCATCGTAACTGTCTCTTGAGTTGATTAATCTCATAATCACTTCACAACTGCAATAATTGCACACATCGCACAAAACAGCAAATTAAATCCATTGAACTTAAAGCTTTCTCATTGCGAGAGCCAGACAGCGGCGATAAAAGGGTTGGTCAGTTTATTAACAAGCATTAGAGCTCTCCCGGCTCGCTCCATTAACTGAGCGAGCACAAAAATGTGCGTTCACGCCCACGTAATAAATTTACTCGCTGTTAACTCGGTAGTGTGTGCACGCGACCAGGATATACGGCCATATTGAGAGCGGGTAGCGGGTAATACGTCCAAATCGCTACATTTTAAAGTACTTAGATGACTGAGTTTTGCTAGGGCTGGGTTTTTGTCATGGACGTATGAAAAATTCGGACGTAGTCTCGTTAAAGGTACAAGTTCGCGCTGAGACTGCGACACGAGACCGCGACAGGAGACCGAGACCGGAAACCGCGACAGGCACTTGACTCTATAGAATTGTATGGGCGACAGTTCGTTTCGAGACCGCGACACATGTCACCTTAAAACAAAAACTGTGTCACTAGAGGCGGCCACATTTGCACGTGTGCGTTGTCATATTGTCACTGATACGCTGACACGCCCACATATAGGTACACAAGTAGCGCGTGTAATGACCCACTGACATGTGAGTGTCAGCCTGTATGTGACAGCGCACACGTGCATATCATGTGGCCGACTCGATGGACAGTTTTTGTTTTAGCGAGACTACGTCTGACTTTTTTGTACGTCCATGATTTTTGTGACAAATCGTATTCGTGGAAAGTATTTTAGAAGTTAGCGAAAAATAATATATTTTCTACGAAGGAACAGAAACAGACTTCAATTTAAAATTAAATTAAGATACTCGATCAAAATTCGCAAGAAGCTATCATTACTAAGTCATCTACATAAATGAAGGTACTTTTTAGTTTTTGTTCATAACTAATAACAACTACAGCGATTAGAAAAAAAAAATATACGGCGACCTTCTCTGGACTACGATTTACCAAACAAAAAAAGTACCTGTCAAAATTGATTCCCAATTGGCGGATCTATCACGAAACATAGGTAAGGTACGAGTATATATAAAAAAAAAGTGTGCGCTTAAGACCGCACGGCAGAAATGAAAACTAAACTAATAAATACTTATACTTAAAGACCACTAAATAATTTTAATTATTGAATGTAAAAATTATTTAGAAATTGAAAATTAGAATTTACCTAGTAAGCACAGCAACACGAGAAAATATGCGGCGGAATGACTAGTGCATTCATAGTAAAAAAAAAAAAAAAAAAAAAATACGCGTGTCGGAAATAGCGTTTGACTAGCAATTTTTTTATTATTGCTATTTATTTATTTTATAGGTATTTCGCTAAAAATGCACAAATATGTTGTGTTATGGTATACGTGTACCTAAATGCTGTGATGAAAATAGGTATCATTTTGTGTGTTTACGTAGTGTGATAAAACAGTAATAGGAGTATTACAACAAAAACATTTTTGCAATAGATGTGAAATGGTAATTTAATATTTCGTGACAAATTAAATTAATGTGGTAGGTAAGTACCTAGAAGTTAATGTCGCGATAAAAAGACATAATTATATTATCTTTCTTGCTCTGACGCACTTGTTCACTGTATTTTGTTTCTTGCTCCAGCATCCCGAGTTTACCCGAAAAACTTTTATCATACCCGAGCGAGACGCTAGATTTCAATTCACAGCCCACGAAAATTCTGTCTAGGCGCGCCAAAAGAAGTTTTCACTTCAAAAAACATACATCCGAATTGAAAAGCCTTCCTTTTTTGAAGTCGCATAAAAAGAAAAAATTAATCATTATGATTCGACCCAGGTTTTCTGGATTCGGGACTGCCCAATTCCTCACATAGGTAGGTATACATGAGCTTTTTATAAACTTGTCGATAGAGGTGAAATTTACCTTTTTTATTCTAATGATATCTAATGTTGAAAATTTCATGAACAACCTCAATAAGGTAGACCAGCAGCCTATCAGCAATATCAAAAAAGCATGGATATATGACAACTACCTCACATCACGTCTCACTTGGCCTTTCCTAGTATATGACATCGGTAAAACTCTCCTGGCAAAGCTAGATGCCAATGTCATAAAGATATTGAAGTCATGGTTCGGATTGGCACATCCGGCTGATCCTCTACTCTTTTAGGGATCACAATAGTTTTGGGCTGAAACTAAAGAAACCGTCTGAACTTTACAAACACCTAAGAGTTACAAAAACGCATGTTTTGGGAAAGTCGCAAGACGAATTAATTACATCTCTCCCAAAAGACAAAACTGCTTCAGACCTGGAATCTAGACTTCAATTCCATAAACAATTTATGGCAGGTGCACAAGTAAATACTGCTGGGTTGGGTGCGAGAAAAAAAAAGGAAGACCGAGACATGGTAAAAACCTTTCTACAACAAGACGACGAAAATGACAGTTACAAAGTGCACGCTATGAATTTAGAAATGCAAAGTGAGTGGTTAACCATAGGTGAGTTCTGTATCCCATTAGCTCTAAAATGGCGCACCTTGATCTATGACTGGTCCCCTGCCTTATTAAAATTTTATCTAAATGCATTCCAAATGACCCTCCCTGACCAGAGTAACTTGGTAAGGTGGGGAAATCCTCTGAAAAATGTTGCTATACTTGTGGAGAGGCGATATGTACAGCAAGGCACATATTGGTGGGATGCAAGGTGCTCCTTAATGGGGGTCATTACTCACGGCGTCATGACAGAGTACTTGAAATCATACGTGAAGCCATGAGCCTTTCGGTAGCTAGAGCCCAAAAGGGATTGACGACAAACAACAGACAAATTAACTTTGTAAAGAAGGCTCAACTTCAAACTCCAGGAACAAGCCTTACTCAATCCTGGGTACAGCACCTGATTGGACTATTTTAATGGACACGTATGAAAAGCACTACAAAATCCCAGAGGATGTGGGTGTTTCGTCATCCAGACCGGACATTTTCCTTTTTCTAGAGCTACGAAACGCATAGTCCTTGTAGAACTTACCGTACCGTGGGAAACTAATATACCTAAAGACCACGCGATGAAACAAAATAAGTATTACGACCTCCTAAACGAATTAACAAAAACGGCTATGTAGTTAGTTTATACGCTGTAGAAGTGGGAGCGAGAGGTATACCAGCAAAATCTCTATAACCTACTGAAAGACCTTGGCTTATCCAGAAGTGCTGTAAGTTCTATACTAGAACGTGTATCTAAAGCTGCACTAGTAGGCTCATATCAGATTTGGCTGGGCAGGGAGAGAAAAACGAGTGGTGAAGGTGAGTGTTGATGTACGTCAGAAAGGGGCCCCTTAAACCTACGCCCGAGTCACAAGTCTCGGAACTACTCGAGTTTTTCTCTCTCTGCCACACGATGGACCCGGCACCCGCACGGTGAATCCATGGAATGCTAAGAAGATCGTCTCAATAAGTAGTCATTTTCATTAGTTGGTTACAACCAACAGCCTTTTCCAAATGAAACGTAACGAAGACTATAGGGCTATTTGATTTATTTAAAAGCAAAATTGTAATGTTCGTTTTATTACTCGTATTTATTTAAGTTAGAGCTGATCTATTCGGGAGAACGGCGACTGCCGATCCGGAACCCCCGGGTTCAAAGTTCAAATCCCACACGCACGTCTTTTCGAAGTTATGTGCGTCATGCCGCTAATTTAAAACAATGAAGGAAAACAAAGTGAGGAAATCGACATGTACCTAGAATGTTTCGTGTTCATGTGCCATTCACCCAACCCACTGGGCCAGCGTGGTAGATTAAGGCCTTGATTATCTCGAGAGAAGGCCCCGAGCCACAGCAGTGGGAACATATAATAATAATAATTGTTTATTTAAAAAAATACAGTACAGCACAATTCTACAATACATGACCAAGGTTACATAAATTTGAATAAATATTATAAGTAGACGTATCGGAGGGCCCCAAACTAGGCAAAGCCTGTGTCTTGGGCGCCCAATGGTTTCAAAATCAATTCCAGACTAAAATAACACTGTTGACAGTAAGCCTTGATAGTATTAATAATAAGAATAACCTCTCAGCACTCTGCTGAAGGACCTCTCAGCACTCTGCTGAAGGACCTCTCAGCACTCTGCTGAAGGATTCAGAGTTAGGTTATCGTCCTCTCAGCACTCTGCTGAAGGATTCAGAGTTAGGTTATCGTCTTCGTAGAGGAGGTGAGGTTATATCTCATTTGTTGTACATGGACGACCTCAAACTTTTTGCACCGAAACGCCAAGACTTGTTGGAGCTATTAAAAACCACGGAGGTTTTTAGTAACGCCATTAAGATGGAGTTCGGTGTAGACAAGTGTGCGGTCATGCATGTACAGCGAGGGAAAGTAGTAAATTCAGAGAATTTACAACTTTCCGAGACTATAACTCTCAGATCTCTCTCCGAAGACGAGACCTACAAATATCTCGGTATGTCACAGTCATTGGGTATATCAGCAGATGACATTAAGAAATCGGTGAAGGAGCGCTTCTTTTGCCGGCTGACAAAAGTACTTAAAAGTCTTCTGTCAGGCAGTAACAAAGCGCGAGCCTTCAACGGTTGGGTAATGCCTCTGCTGATATACTCCTTTGGCATACTGAGGTGGACTCAGACTGAGCTCGACGCCCTGGACAGGAAGGTCCGTCAACTGCTCACAACTCATCGCATGCTACACCCGCGCTCGTCTGTTGTTGAGACTGTATATTCCGCGGAAGTGGGAGGTCGAGGCTTTTAAATGCCAAGAACCTTC
This sequence comes from Ectropis grisescens, assembly GCA_017562165.1. NCBI lineage: Eukaryota > Metazoa > Arthropoda > Insecta > Lepidoptera > Geometridae > Ectropis > Ectropis grisescens. The sequence continues at coordinate 4,698,487 of CM029769.1, forward strand.
ACAACCGCAAAGTATGCAGTCTCAGGGATTATTTCCGCAACAGCGAGTCCGGGATGTATCGCGATGTTGTGGCAGTTGACAGAAGCTTCACGCCTCTTTCACTGGCAAACGAGAACTGGCGTAAACCATCGGTGCTTAGCACTGATGATCGCAAGGAAGTGTGGAAGAGCAAGGAGCTGCACGGGCGATTCTATCGGGCCCTAACGGGACCCGATGTGAATCTGCTCGCGTCGGTGAACTGGCTACGCTTCGGGGACCTCTTCGGAGAAACCGAGAGTTTTGTCTGTGCAATTGCAGACGAGGTTATCAAGACGAACAATTACCGGAAATACATAATGAAGGACGGTACGGTCGACATTTGTCGGGCATGCCGCCGTCCAGGCGAATCTCTTCGTCATGTTATTTCCGGTTGTTCGCATCTTGCTAATGGCGAGTACTTGCACAGACATAACCTAGTAGCCAGGATCATCCACCAGCAACTTGCTCTTCGACACGGCCTTGTCGAGTCCGAGGTGCCGTACTATAAGTACGCACCTCTGCCAGTTCTCGAGAATGGTCGTGCGTTGCTCTACTGGGACCGCTCTATCATCACGGACAGGACTATTGTCGCCAATAAGCCTGATATCGTGATGGTAGACCGGTCCGAGCGCCGGGCTGTGATCGTCGATATCACCGTACCACATGACGAGAACCTCGTGAAAGCCGAGAAGGACAAGCTTAGCAAGTACCTTGACTTAGCTCATGAGGTTACCGCCATGTGGGAAGTTGATTCGACGATCATAGTCCCAATAGTCGTGTCGGCAAACGGCCTTATAGCGAAAAGTCTCGACCAACATCTCAAGAGACTTTCGCTAGACGGTTGGGTTAAGGGCCAGATCCAGAAGGCAGTCATCCTTGACACAGCACGCATCGTCAGGAGGTTCCTCTCTCTGCAGCCCTAACCACCGGTAGCTTGGGTCCTGCCCCGCTGCTGGCGGCACCCTAGCTTTTAAGTTTTTTATAATGTTTATATTTTTATACTTATTGTAAAAAACTTAGAAATTAATAATAATGAATAAATAACTGATAATAATAAGAATAAAACATAAATAATAATGATAATAACAAAAAAACTAGTACAAGTAATAAATTAATGCTTACGATAAACTGCAGTTTTAATCATGTGTGCCGAACTCATTTAACTATAAAACATTTGACCTGCAGAAAATTAAATTAAATTCTTCTAAAAAATAAAAGTAATAAAATAATAAAAGTAAAGATAACGTGGGTTGGTGGAGGGTTATTAATTGGATGTATGTAAGTGAATGTTGGTGTACTTATGTATGTATGTGTTTCAGTGTGAGTGTTGTGTGAATGTGTGAAAGGGAGCGACTGGATAAACGCGTGTAATTTCATGTATGCGGGCTTGATTGAACAGGGAGGGATATAGTGAGCTGCTTATCTGTTTCATTATTGAATGAGCGTTCATGCTTAACATTATATAATCCATATTTGAAAATGAAACTGTAAGGTCAGGTAAGTATTAGAAGTTTTAATCCTATGAATTGAATACATATTTTTATAACTTTTAACACTTCAACTTCTTGAATAATGGCTATTATTGTGGTTTAACTTCACAACTCCGCCAATGTCACATAGAAAGATAAACCGTCAAACGAGGAGATTAAGGGTACTGAAATTTGTAATGGACGGTGAATTTAGTAATTCCTCGTTTTCTAAAACACAATTTGTTAGTTTTAACTACAGACGAACACAAGACAGTACACAAATATTATATACACTTTTAACACTTATAGCTCCGCTTGTACTGAGTTTGTAGGTATTCATAATAATGTTGGTTACATCATTTTGAACGAAAACAAAAAGGTTAGGTCGACGTAACAGCGAAAAAAAGGCGCCACTAGTCCATACACATCTGGCTTTGTCATTTGACACGCTTCCCGCTAACGCAAGTTCAGTTCCGCTATTTTATAACAATGGGACCGAACCTTTCCTCCGTTAAAGTGGTAGTTTAGTGGGATGGACCTAAGTGATTCGTTGTGATTTTATGTGCGCCGATTAAGGAATGATATAACTTAGCTACGCAGAGAACCAGACAAATGCTGCTAATTTATACGACAAATGGACGATAATGATAGCAATCAAGTAAATAGTGTTTTTGGAAAATAGGTTTTAATATAAGGTCGAGACGAATTAGAATTGTTTAATTTAAAAAAAAAATTTTTGCAAAGTTGTCGCACTTGAACAGATAAGGTTGCCTGGAAAAAATTGCTTTTGGAGATAAGGCCGTCAACTTGTCGCGCTAGGTTTAAACCTTTTCTTTCTTTTTTGTTTTGGTGTGTTAATAAAACGTAGCTGTCTATCTATCTGTAAGGTCTAAAATCTTAATTCATAATTTTAAAATGGTTATACAATTAAGAGTTGATTGACCAATCAGTAGTCAGCTATAAATATTTAGATACAAGGTATATATATCAAGGTACATGTATCATATTTATAGAGATGACTCCCCATGGAAAAGCTTTTTTTAATGGTCGTGTTGGTAACATTTACTTGAGGCTTTCACACGAATGTTAAGAGCCCTCTCACAAAACGACAGAACTCAACTTTAGGTAAAATCCTGCAACATTGTCAGCGTGCGTCCGTTCGATTCAGCTCGAGCGTTTAGGCGGACAGAACGATCTTGAGCCGTAACGGCAGTGTACTAAAAATTTTGATGAGATTTTCTGACGTGACAACGTCTACTAAATCGATGAACGTTGGCTGCGTGCACGAAACTTGATGACTTATTGTCCCGTTACGTTCGTTGTCCCGTTACGTTACGATAAATTATTCTTGCATTTCAAAAATCTGATAACTAGTAAAATTTCTTTTTTTATTTTAAGGGTAATATTTGTGCATTGGTTCTTAGCTATGTTTGGTTAATATCGATTCAAGATGGCCACAAAATGGTGGACTAAATATTTCTTCATAATCTACCTCATTATGGGTATCAAATTTAATGAAAATCTTGACCAGTAGAATACTATGCACTATGACAAATTTCAAATCAAGATGGCCGCCACCACAAAATGGCGAAATACATTTAATTTTTCACTACTCCCTCAATATGGGTATCAAATGAAAGGACTTGACGAGTAAAATACTATGCACAATGACAAATTTCAAATCCAAGATGGCCGCCACCACAAAATGGCGAAATACATTTCTTTTTCCCTACTTCCTCAATATGGGTATCAAATAAAAAGACTTGACGAGTAAAATACTATGCACAATAACAAATTTCAAATCCAACATGGCCGCCACCACAAAATGGTGAGATACATTTCTTTTTCACTACCTCCTCAATACGGGTATCAAATAAAAGGGCTTGACTAGTAGAACACTACGCACTATGACAAATGTCAAATCCAGATGGCTGCCACCACAAAATGGCGATTGTCATTATTTTTACTACTACCTCAATATGGGTAACAAATGAAAGAGCTTGACTAATAAAATACTATGCACTATGACAAATTTCAAATCCAAGATGGCCGCCACCACAAAATTGCGAATGTCATTATTTTTACTACTGCCTCAATATGGGTAACAAATGAAAGGACTTGACTAGTAGCATACTATGCACTATGACAAATTTTAAATCCAAGATAGTCGCCACCACAAAATGGCGACTGACATTATTTTCACTACTTTTTTAATATGGATATCAAATGAACGGGCTTGACTAGTAAAAACTACGCACTATGACAAATTTCAAATCCAAGATGGCCGCCACCACAAAATGGCGAATGTCATTATTTTTACTACGACCTCAATATGGATAACAAATGAAAGGACTTGACTAGTAGCATACTATGCACTATGACAAATTTTAAATCCAAGATAGCCGCCACCACAAAATGGCCACTGACATTATTTTTCACTACTTTTTAATATGGATATCAAATGAAAGGACTTGACGAGTAAAATACTATGCACAATGACAAATTTCAAATCCAAGATGGCCGCTCCACAAAATGGCGAAATACATTTCTTTTTTCCCTACTTCCTCAATATGGGTATCAAATAAAAAGACTTGACGAGTAAAATACTGTGCACAATAACAAATTTCAAATCCAACATGGCCGCCACCACAAAATGGTGAGATACATTTCTTTTTTCACTACCTCCTCAATACGGGTATCAAATAAAAGGGCTTGACTAGTAGAACACTACGCACTATGACAAATGTCAAATCCAAGATGGCCGCCACCACAAAATGGCGAAATACATTTTAAATACAACGAGCGCAGTGCAGTGCTAGGTAATTATTTGGACTCTTCATGTTCCAATAGCTGCGTGTCACTGTGCTGTTATGTGGCTGGCATTTTGCTTACCATCAGGCACATGTCCAGCTCGTCTTGTCACTCTAAATTATAAAAAAAAAAAAAATGGCGATTGTCATTATTTTTTACTACTACCTCAATATGGGTAACAAATGAAAGAGCTTGACTAATAAAATACTATGCACTATGACAAATTTCAAATCCAAGATGGCCGCCACCACAAAATTGCGAATGTCATTATTTTTTACTACTGCCTCAATATGGGTAACAAATGAAAGGACTTGACTAATAAAATACTATGCACTATGACAAATTTTTAATCCAAGATAGCCGCCACCACAAAATGGCGACTGACATTATTTTTCACTACTTTTTAATATGGATATCAAATGAACGGGCTTGACTAGTAAAAACTACGCACTATGACAAATTTCAAATCCAAGATGGCCGCCACCACAAAATGGCGAATGTCATTATTTTTTACTGCGACCTCAATATGGATAACAAATGAAAGGACTTGACTAGTAGCATACTATGCACTATGTCAAATTTCAAATCCAAGATGGGCGCCACCACAAAATGACGAATGTTATTATTTTTTATTTTCACTAGGTACTTCTCAACATAGGTATCAAATGCAAGAGCTTGACTAGTAAAATACTACGCACTATGACAAATTTCAAATCCAAGATGGCCGCCACCACAAAAAAAAAAAAACTAAACCTGCACGGGCACTAACTCTATAAAACTAAAATACCTAGGTACTTATATTTTAGATGTTATCGCACGAAATAATTGTATTTACAGATGTTTGTACCGCGCTGAACCTGCATCAATCGCAAACAAAATGATTTTGCGTTTCACGCGTGCCCATCCCTAGTAATCCCCAACGTACATATCTATGTAGCTATACATCATCTGCCTACGACGCGCACTAGGCGTCTAGTGTGGTGTTAGCACTCTATACTTTAGTTATTTGTCATCTATGATTTTTAGCTAAGACAGCTCCTTCCGTGCTTGCGCGGAAGATCGCGTTACTCGATGAGTCAAACCCTTCCAGTTGGATATGAAATTTGTCATAGTGCATATTATTCTACTAGTCAAGCCCTTTCATTTGTTACCCATACTGAGGTAGTAAGTAGTAAAAATAATGACATTCGCAATTTTGTGGTGGCGGCCATCTTGGATTCGAAATTTGTGGCAGTTCATAGTATTTTACTAGTCAAGCCCTTTCATTTGTTACCCATATTGAGTTGGTGGTAAAAATAATGTCAGTAGCCATTTTGTGGTAGCGGCCATCTTGGATTTGAAATTTGTCATAGTGCGTAGTATTTTACTAGTCGCCTTTGCATTTGATACCTATATTGTGAAGTAGTGAAAATAATGACATTCGCTATTTTGTGGTGGCGGCCATCTTGGATTTCAAATTTATCATAGTGCGTAGTATTCTACTAGTCAAGCCCTTTCATTTGTTACCCATATTGAGGTGGTAGTAAAAATAGTGACAGTCGCCATTTTGTGGTGGCGGCCATCTTGAATTTGAAATTTGTCATTGTGCATGGTCAAGCCCTTTAAATTGATACCTTTATTGAGGTAGTAGTAAAAATAATGATGATTAATATTGGAAGTTCGTTGCTCAAACACGTCGGAACAGTCATTGGTCATGGCCATTGGTCGTAGTCATTGGTCATATCCGTTCCTCATGGTCATTGTAATTGGTCATGGTCATGGTCATTGGTCATGGTATAGAGGTAGTAGTGAAAATAATGACATTCGCAATTTTGTGGTGGCGGCCATCTTGGATTTGAAATTTGTCAAAGTGCATAGTATTCTACTAGTCAAGCCCTTTCATTTGTTACCCATATTGAGGTGGTAGTAAAAATAATGACATTCGCGATTTTGTGGTGGCGGCCATCTTGGATTTGAAATTTGTCATAGTGCATAGTCAAGCCCTTTAAATTGATACCTATATTGAGGTAGTAGTAAAAAATTAATGATGATTAATTAATATTGGAAGTTCGTTGCTCAAACACGTCGGAACGGTCATTGGTCATGGCCATTGCTCATGGTCATTGGTCGTAGTCATTGGTTATATCCGTTCCTCATGGTCATTGTAATTGGTCATGGTCATGGTAATTGGTCATGGTATAGAGGTAGTAGTGAAAATAATGACATTCGCAATTTTGTGGTGGCGGCCATCTTGGATTTGAAATTTATCATAGTGCATAGTCAAGCCCTTTAAATTTATACCTTCATTTAGGTAGTAGTAAACATTAATGATGATTAATTAATATTGGAAGTTCGTTGCTCAAACACGTCGGAACAGTCATTTGTCATGGCCATTGCTCATGGTCATTGGTCGTACTCATTGGTCATATCCGTTCCTCATGGTCATTGTAATTGGTCATGGTCATGGTCATTGGTCATGGTATAGAGGTAGTAGTGAAAAATAATGACATTCGCTTTTTTGTGGTGGCGGCCATCTTGGATTTGAAATTTGTCATAGTGCATAGTATTCTACTAGTCAAGCCCTTTCATTTGTTACCCATATTGAGGTAGTAGTAAAAAATAATGACATTCGCCATTTTGTGGTGGCGGCCATCTTGGATTTGAAATTTGTCATAGTGCATAGTATTCTACTAGTCAAGCCCTTTCATTTGTTACCCATATAGTGGTAGTAGTAAAAAATAATGACATTCGCCATTTTGTGGTGGCGGCCATCTTGGATTTGAAATTTGTCATAGTGCATAGTATTCTACTAGTAAAGCCCTTTCATTTGTTACCCATATTGAGGTAGTAGTAAAAATAATGACATTCGCAATTTTGTGGTGGCGGCCATCTTGGATTTGAAATTTGTCATAGTGCGTAGTATTTTACTAGTCAAGCCCTTGCATTTGATACCTATGTTGAGAAGTAGTGAAAATCAATGACATTCGCTTTTTGTGGTGACGGCCATCTTGGATTTCAAATTTATCATAGTGCGTAGTATTCTACTAGTCAAGCCCTTTAAATTGATATATATATTGAGGTAGTAGTAAAATTAATGATGATTAATTAATATTGGAAGTTCGTTGCTCAAACACGTCGGAACGGTCATTGGTCATGGCCATTGCTCATGGTCATTGGTCGTGGTCATTGGTCATGGCCGTTCCTCATGGCCATTGGGCATGGTCATGGTCATGGTCATGCATGGTCATGGTCATGGTATTGAGGTAGTAGTGAAAAATAATGACATTCACAATTTTGTGGTGGCGGCCATCTTGGATTTGAAATTTGTGACAGTGCATAGTATTCTACTAGTCAAGTCCTTTCATTTGTTACCCATACTGTACATACTTAATTAAGATTGGAAGTTCGTTGCTCAAACACGTCGGAACGGTCATTGGTCATGGCCATTGCTCATGGTCATTGGTCGTGGTCATTGGTCATGGCCGTTCCTCATGGTCATTGGGCATGGTCATGGTCATGGTCATGTGCATGGTCATGGTCATGGTATTGAGGTAGTAGTAAAAATAATGACATTCGGCATTTTGTGGTGGCGGCCATCGCGTTCATCGACTTATTAGACGTTGTCACGTCAAAAAAAAATTGACCGATTCTGCTTCTTCATGAAGTAAACAAGATCAAATGTGATGGTCCGATCCTAAAATCAGAATGAAACGTTATAAAACGCCAAACGAATTAAAATTTTGTGGTCGCACTATAATTATTCTAGTTTATGTCATAAACGCGCGAAATATTACGTAACCGACTCCCACGCTAACTGACGCAGGTCCTCCCCGACGGCCGCTCGCGGCATACTAAATTGCGCAGCGTAATTTATTGTTATTTCGACTGCTGGTAATTTATATTTTTGAAAAATTGACAACTATGATTTGAAAAGTAACTATAGAATTGGATTCTACAAAGAACAAAGTATTATCGTGTCTAATTTTTATTTTGGAGTTATTGTGTATTTTACACAGAGACAACGCTAAAACTGCAATATAAAACTTAAAATTGGCTTATGATTTTGTTTTTTTTACTAATAAATGGGACCAAAATTCAGATATATGTGACTTGAATGAATTAATAAAATATGTGTATGATGTTCCCCATATTTTTTTAAGTATAAATTTTGAGTATCACTTGTAGATTTAGAAGTCTGAAACTGACACGGCGGCGACTTTTCGGCGAAATGGTCATGGGAGATCGTTCCCTACGACTAAAGGCTTTATTATTAGTAAAATTGAAACAAGGAAACGTCAACAAGAAAGATCGGCCTATTTTTTGAACGTAATTATCTTTTTCTAGATAATACTAAAGATGGAAATATCGGAACACAAACTTTTTGAATTTCGTGCGACGACGTGAGCCGGCTCTTAAACATTTTGAGTTGAAGACTAATAGGATTGATTACAAATTTTCGGCAGTTGTGACGCCAAAAAAACTAAACTAGTTGTAAGTTTTGTTATGATAAAGGCTATATTCGTAATTCTATACTCAGAAATATAATACTACAATCTCATCACCATAATATTATTTCAATAAAATCAATTTATCACTCAGGAGCATTAAGAAGCCGCCGGCAAAGGGTTGCAAAAAATAGATAAAAGCGACGGGCCCACCCCCGATCCGACCCTCCGGTATTCTTAGTGAGTTTTTAATAGATCCTCGGCCGCAACCCTTTTATTGTGATTAGTTATTGTATTTACGGGGGCTGCCGGCGGCCTGCGGGGTGGGTCTCCTTGCGGTCTACGCCAAAGGCAAGGAGCTTGACGGTTACTTTTATTAACCTAATAAATATAACCTATTGTTACTGTTTTAAGTTCGAGTTGTCTAAGTAAAAGTATACTTTTTACATAAAATTAAAGGTTTAAATTAAAATTAAATAATTTAATTTTAATTAATTAAAGGTTAAAATTAAATTTACAAAATCGCTAAAGCTAGCGATTTTGTACGGGGGTACATAAATAGTGTGTTATGACGTAAATTATTGCTTTCCTTTAAGTGCTCTACATTATCAACAAATGAAAGAAATATTTCAGGAAAGTTCTCACACAACACTGTTTACTTTCAAACTAAGCAAAACTTTTATTATGTTAGCAAGTTAGCATAGCATTCGATTTGATTTTTTTATAATTACTGTAAACAGACATTTATGATACATAGAGACAGACACATAATAAAAACTTGTATTCATCATATAAAAATTTGCCCTGGATGAGAATCTGACCCAACAAATTGGATTACGGAATAAATCCAAAAATTACGAATAAATTTATTAATTTAAAACTATTCTCAACAGTAAGATAGGTTTTTTTCACTAGATACTTGCAAATTTATCAGTTATTATTAACATCTTAACAAGCATATCTGGAAGCTCTCACACTATAATTGAAAAAACGGCCGTCTTCCGTAATGTAATGGGAATTAAAAATCGCTACTACCCGAGCTTTTTGACACTGATCATTTTTGAGGGTACTCTCGATTTGTGTCTATTTTGCGAGCTTTTTCAATAATGGACAAGGTAATTAGTGAAACGGGGTTGTTTCTTGAGTATCGAGTTTGAGGGGTTAAAAATTACTTTTAATATTTATTAAGGACAGGGCGAGATTTTCCAAGGTATTTTTTGTGTTTCAATAAAATAATTAGAATAATTGTATCGTCCTCCAACGCGATGGAAGGACAAGCTCGGAGACCGGATAAAATGGAGGGAATTGGGGGAGACCTTTTCCCAGCAGTGGGTTTGATATTGGTGGTATATATAGTGGTTTTACCCACGTAGTTCCCGATTCCGTTATTTTTCGGGATAAAAATTAGCTCATTTGTTATCAACGTAATCTCTGAGTGCTATATACAACGTTGTGCAGAAAGGTCCAATAATATTTATGGTAGTTTATCTATATTTAATGTTTATAATGTATCTACAGGACTTAATCACGATTTAATTCATTGTTTAAATACCTCGACGTTTCGGCAGCGTTACAACCGCCGTGGTCACGAGAAGACTGAAGAAATTGCGGGTCGTCTCATTGCGAAATGAGGGGATCCAGATCTACCCTCATTTGGTCTTCAAAAATCGCAGGGTTACCGAGTTGATTAAGTCCTGTAGATACATTATAAACATTATGTGTTCAAATCGCGAAAGTTTAAAAACAATATCTATATTTAGTTTTGGATCACATAATATGTGACAAGAACAAAATTAAAAATTTTGATTAACCCCCCGACTACCTCGGATTTGTTATCTGTACAACATTCTACTAGTCAAGTCCTTTCATTTGACACCAATATTAAGGGAGTTGTGAAAAAATAAATGTATTTCGCCATTTTGTGGTAGCGACCATCTTGGATTTGAAATTTGTCACAGTGCAAAGTATTCTACTAGTCAAGCCCTTTCATTTGATATCCATATTGTGGTAGTAGTAAAAAAAAAAAATATAATTCGCCATTTTGTGGTGGCGGCCATCTTGGATTTGAAATTTGTTTTTATGTATTATATTCTACTAGTCAAGCCCTTTCATTTGATACCCATATTGTGGTAGGTTGTGAAGAAATATTTTGTCCGCCATTTTGTGGAGGCGGCCATCTTGAATCGATATTAACCAAACATAGCTAAGAACATCCGCACGGATGTGACAAAGTTAGTGGAACACAGAAAAGGGCAGAAAAGGAAAGTGATGAATGTCGAGAGGCAGCCGGCTTTTATGCCTTACGTCAAAGGCATCACGGATAAGGTGGGGACATTACTAAAAGAATATTCTATTAAAACTGTGTATACTCCCTTATCAAGGATGACGAGGCATATTAGGACGCCGAAAGACGTCATTCCATTTCAGACTCCAGGTGTGTATAAGGTCGACTGCAGCTGTGGTAGTTCTTATATTGGTCAAACTAAGCGTACAATTGCTGAAAGGATCAAAGAACACATCGCCGCTGTAAAAATCGCCAGACACAGAAATCTGCGATTGCCGAGCATTTGATTGATGCGGGAACTGGTCATTGGATCGAGCTCCACGACCCGAAGATTCTCTCCACCGAACGTCATTACTACGCAAGAATAGTTCGGGAAGCCTTAGAAATTAAAAACATCGTAATTTCAACCGGGAGGATGGTTTTCGGTTATCGGCGTCGTGGAATCCAGTCATTAATAAATGTACGCATCGCGGAGTGAGTTCGGAGAAGCCTGGTGATACGGTTAGTGTTGTGTGTCGTGGTGGTAACCCTGCGATTTTTGAAGACAAAATGAGGGTAGATCTAGATCCCCTCATTTCGCAATGAGACGACCCGCAATTTCTTCAGTCTCTTCGTGACCACGGCGGTTGTAACGCTGCCGAAACGTCGAGGTATTTAAACAATGAATTATATCCGCACGGATATCAACCTTCGAATAAAAAAAACCGCATTGAAATCGGCCCATCCGTTTGAGCTCTACGGTGCCACAGACAGACACACACACAGACAGACAGACAGACAGACAGACAGACATCGACGTCAAACTTATAACACCCCTTTTTTTGGTCGGGGGTTAAAAAATAGACATGAAAGCTCAAATTTTTTTTTCATGCAAAGTTGAAAATTCTTTGTTTGTTATTTTATTTGACATACCCCTAAAGGCCAGATCTGGGCACGCGAATTTTAGTACGCCGCGCCGTCGCGGCGTCGGTAGTACTTAATGTCGTTTGTCAGCTACTTATAGTTAGTAATTCAATTCAATTTATTTAATTTGCAAAACATGGGTTGTACACAATTAATATTGTTACATAATGTTGAAGCTAGAGATACATATAAGGGTCCACCATGTTTTGACCTAATGGTATGCAAATATATATTGTGAGTTTCAAATAAAAATCATCAATAATTATACAAGTGGCAAACAATAACAAAAAGTTAAAAACTCTCGTATTGTATTTGACTCGTATTATCTCGTTATCTAACGTGCTTAGATGAACCTAAGCAATTGGGCCTTGGGCGATGAAGTCCACATTAGTGTTGGAATTACCTGTTAATATATAGTTAGACCTTTGTACACTTTCACACGTTGTATATATATGTATGTATATACCAGGACTATAAATGTACCAAGGACAAGCCGGGCCAGACTGCTATTTTATAATATTAGTAGGATGATATTACATAGTATTGTGGTAACAACATTTTTATCTTAAAAATTAAATACATTTTATCGATATTTGGCTATGTAAGCCCCATATCCACTAAAAACTACACTATAGTAGAACCAAGAAACAAATAGAACTAAGTACGTCGTACATAGTTCATAGAGGAACAACAAGGGCTATAGCAGCCCTTTGAGCAGTCAACTTTGTAATACATATGAAGATTCAATTAATAAATGTACAACTGTTTCGTCTCCTCTGGCTTTCAAGGAACGAAAACATTGCGAGGAAAGCGGTCTGTTCCAAAAAATACCAATTATGAAGTGGAGTTTTCCGTAAACCCGCACCATATACATTACACCTAGCACTTAGGCAATGATTGGTTGTAATGTTTTTATAGAGTAAATGTTTTCAAAAACAATATGAATATTTATTCAACTTTGTCAAATTAGATTAACAATTATATTATATGACCCATATCTGATAAGTTGTTGGCATAAGCTAGTTAAGACAAAGCAACAATTGCACAAACAGCATCATTTTACATTTCTCAAGAGTAGTGCGTGCCTGTTTTTGAGTATTAATATCCCGTTGATTTTATTAGTTTCATTTAAATATGTAATATTTTGCCTACTACCATACCTGTATAAACAAATATATACATAAGCCTTAATACAATTCCATAAAGTTCAGCCCCACGGTAGAACGTGTATTGTTTTCGACAAAACTCGCACTCGACATACTAGAGTTCGACAACGGAATTTGTGGAAAACTTTAGTATGAATTTACGTATTTCAAAAATATTATGACGATTAGATACTATTAGAACGAAGTTCCTTAATTCGGCTTATATTCCGAGTGCTGGTGGCAAAATTCGGGTAGGTATTTAAGGCGAGCTGAAAACTTGTTTTCACATACCTAGTTTTCCTAATATGGTGACACGAAGGTGGCTTGTGGTGAGTAGCGGGGCAAAATGAATCCCTCAATTTATGTAGATCAGCTAGCAGTTAGATAGTCCCTCCAAAATGATATCTCTTATTGAGAATCTCTATTTTTTATATTTCATCAACAGCCCACTAAATGTTCCCATCGCTGAGACTCGGGCCTTCTCTCGCAAGGAGAGAGTTAAGGCCATAATCCACCACGCTGGCCCAGTGCGGGTTGGTGGATGACACATGACTTCGAAAGATTCTAGGTACATGTCGGCTCACGATGTTTTCCTTCACCGCTTTAAGTTAGCGGCATTACGCACATGACTTCGAAAAGGCAGCCGTGTGTGTGTGTGGTTGAACTCGGGGTCTCCGGATTGGCAGCCGCCGTTCTCCCGACTAGACCAGCCGTAATTTTTTTTTTTTATATTTAAATAGCACCTAATTTTATTTTCAAATTGCTTCAACCCCAATTTTTGTATTTTTTGTAAAACATATTTGCACGTGCCTGGCAATGTTAAAGCCCCAACTAAATCATCTGGCTATTATTATTTTTAAACATTAAACTACAACATTTAAAACTTGCATTTGACTCAAACACATTTTTTTTTTTTTTTTAAATTATCCACTCCACAGACTCCGGGGTCCGTGATCTTTGTCATTACAATAATCTTTTTTTTTTTTCTTGGATAAGGAGAAGAGGAAAATAGAAGGGATTTGGGTACATTTAAAATCTAATTCTAGTGCTCGTCTGTAGAGCCGATCACTACCAGTTGGGATTCCGCTAGTAATCGACTCGACATCGAGTGTTTGCCTAATTGCCTTTTGCCATTTGCCTAAGCTGCCTCCTCCCGGCCCAGAGCCTTCACAACGGCCGCATTTCTGTCCCTGATGGCCATCTGTAGGTTGAAATCGCGGATGGTCTTCGATGATGCAGCCCACGCTCGCCGCACGAACCGACCGATGGCGTCGTCGGTGTCGTCAGCGTAGTATGTGAAGGTCCCCGTGTGCCGTGAGATTGCAACTACCGCATGGGGCACGCTCTCGTGCAGCTTCATGTTTGCCTTGGTTTTGATTACGATTACCGACTCGTATGTTAGTCCCTGAGCTTCATGGATGGTAAGGATGCGTGACCCGGTGCCTGACCCATAACCCTGGTTTGTCAGGGTCTCCTTCTCCTCTTGAGTGTGAACTAAGAAGAGGGTGTTTGGTTGGGTGTTGGGTATTTGCGCTCCCTTATATCTTCTCTGCTCTAGGGACTTTATACGGGACGCTGAGGAGTACATACCGGAGTATATTTCCCTCAGTGCATATGCGACGTCCATTGGGTTTCGATGTGTGCAGAGCAACTCCTGGCTGATCTTTGTTACCAGGTTCGGGCGATGATACCTCATTTCGAAGAGATTTTCCCTGTCGATATAAGGCAACTGATTGACGTCTCCAATGAGGACAATTTCGCCAACACCAGACAGCCTTGAAGCCATCACAATGGCTCCAAATGGTTCATGAGAGCTTCGTCCACCATGAGGCGGCTGAAACTTTCTCTACCGAAACCATTTACCAGAGCAGAAGCCATGGTTCGCACTCTGGTTTTGACCAGGTTTCCGATTCGATGACTCAAACACATTCATAGAACAAAAAAAAATTAAACATGTAGGTATGTTTAATCCATTTTACCCTGGCTCTCACCAATCAGGTCTGCACCTCCGTTTTGGGGAATAATAGGAGAACCATGTGAAAAGTTTTCAGCATGCCTCAAATACCTACCCAAAAATTGCTAGTAGCTCTCGGAATATCACGGGTAGTGAGATGTAATAGAATGTGGGTGTTTCGTCATCCAGACCGGACATTTTCCTTTTTTCTAGAGCTACGAAACGCATAGTCCTTGTAGAACTTACCGTACCGTGGGAAACTAATATACCTAAAGACCACGCGATGAAACAAAATAAGTATTACGACCTCCTAAACGAATTAACAAAAAACGGCTATGTAGTTAGTTTATACGCTGTAGAAGTGGGAGCGAGAGGTAGGTATACCAGCAAAATCTCTCTATAACCTACTGAAAGACCTTGGCTTATCCAGAAGTGCAGTAAGTTCTATACTAGAACGAGTATCTAAAGCTGCACTAGTAGGCTCATATCAGATTTTGCTGGGCAGGGAGAGAAAAACGAGTAGTGAAGGTGAGTGTTGATGTACGTCAGAAAGGGGCCCCTTAAACCTACGCCTGAGTCATAAGTCTCGGGAACTACTCGAGTTTTTCTCTCTCTGCCACACGATGGACCCGGCACCCGCACGGTGAATCCATGGAATGCTAAGAAGATCGTCTCGTCACAACGAAATACTGTATGCTGTGTTTGTATGTATCCAGTCTGTATGTTTCTATTAGGGATGTTACGGAGCACCGACTCCGGCTCCGATGAATCGGAACTTCCGATTATTATTACACCTCCGGTTCCGACTTCGGCTCCGAAACTTTTAATCCGGAGTTTTTAATCGGAGGTAAGGTATATAAGCATTAGTGATAATCCCTTAATTTGATTTAATTTGTTTCAAAGTTTTTGTTCATTCAATGTTCATATTTATGTTCTTTTAGTTTTATTTATACACATATTATGATACTTTGGGATTCTATTTAATAAAATTCTAATTTAATTTCTTGTTTATTTGAAAACATGTCAATTTTTTTGTTAATTGATGTGTTTTATTTTCTATTCAAAATGTTAAAAAGTTTGACTAAATAATGTTGTATTTGTTCCCAATAAAAATATCTCTTCTGTCACCAATTCTGACCCTGCCTGCGCCTCCGACTTCGGTTCCGACTCCGATGAATCAAATTTAAAGACTCCGACTTCCGCCTTCGGTTCCGATAAAATTACCTCCGTTACATCCCTGGTTTGTATAAATAAATATTACAAGCAAATGAGCATAGGAGCAAGTGAGTTCGCAGCCGGGTGTGAAGCTCTCTCTCTCTCTCTCCCTCTGTCCCTGTCTTTTTGAAGAGAAACCTTTTTTTGGCACGGCATAGACAGATTTTTCGTCGGCTGTGAATTGTTTTCTAGCATCACGCTTGGGAATGATAAGAAATCTTCGGGTAGACTCGGGGCCATGGCCATTGGCCAACTAGAAATGCGTCAGCATTTCCCATTGGCCGACGCATTTCTAGATGACCATGCTCATGGCCACGCCCTCCGGTTTCATCCGCGTAGTTTCCAAAGTAAGCTTTCAAATTCTGAGTTATAAGTTTTCACTTCTATCGGCAGTTCCTATGTCTGCCAACTATGTTTAACATAGACCTTTATCAACTTTATTACAATAAACTTTAATAGAAATCCACATAATTTAACAAATTCACGCTGGTATCTAAATCTATCAAAAAAATATTAGTTGGTATCTAAAAACTCGGTTCGTTTGCCCTTAGCCTTAGCAACAGAAACGTCACAGCACGATTGCATAAAGTGCAGAACTGCAGAGAACATTCATAAAGGGCTTGTGACAGGTGTGTATGGTATAATTATTTCTTTTTGTGTGCGAGATTGCCGTGATTACGAGACTCCGCGAATGGAGTTTGCCTTCAAAGAATGTGATGCAGAGGAGACTTACGAATGATTTATAAGACTATACAAAACGATGAGATTTCTTCTCGATATTTTGTTTACTAATTTCTATAGAAGTATATGTTCTGTTGGTAAGCAACAGAAGACAATACATGACGGTATATGATAATCTTCACTTACGCATTAACTAATGTTAATGTGTCCCCGTCCTCCAGTACTGGAGGAAGATAATAGTCTTCATTTTTAACCGACTTCAAAAAAGGAGGTTTCTCAATACGACCGTATATATTTTTTGTTTTCTTTTTGTTTTGATTTGAAAAACACAGGATTTGCCGATGTGAACAAAAATGCCGTAAGTCACGATTTATTAAATCAAAATACAGGTTTTTAAATATATCAGTCACACTGTCCTTTGTCAATTTGATTGGCAATGATAAATTACTATTGATGACGCACTTAAATTATGTACATAAGACAAGAAAACAATAAGGCCGTGTGAAAGTGAGAGTAGGTATACGTGGCGGCCTTATCGCTAAGATAAACAGAAAGACAGAAGCCATACCAAAAACAAATACCAGGAACGGTGGCATTATCGCTAACAGTAGAATCGTCCGAAACCGTGGTTGTTAGAAGTGAAAATGTCATTTGAATTAACAACAAAGACATGTCACATCTATCTCTAACATAGTCTAGTCTATGGTCTATGCAGGGGCGCTTTCACGCTCCCACAATGCTGACGCGGATTTAGCAAACACGGTTTTAATTAGCGGATCCGCTGAGTGCTCCGCGCTTGAAGAACTCCGTGTTAATATTACCACTGTTAGTATGTGAAATTACATTATTATACTATCCATCTCAATTTCGAATATCGATAGTTACGGTTGGTCGAGTAGGCATATATATTTCCTTTCCCGCGTAGGATACAGCATTGCCTCGAAACGCGCACGGATTTGTAAAGTAATACTCTTTCCAAACCCGTGTCTAATACAAGGCACACACATATTTATCATCTAATAGCGCACGGGTTTGCGGCGCAAAACGTTCTTCTAAATACGTTTTCAAGGCGAGGCATGAAACTTAGCTATGAAGCTCTTGTTTTTTTTAAATCATGTATGTAATACCGATTACTTAAAAACGATAATGGAAAACTTCGTGATAAAACAGAGACGTCCCTAGAATCTTTCGTGGTCATGCGTCACCCGTCAACCCGCCAATACTTATGCTATGCTCCAAAAAGATATTAATAATATTAATAGGAAATACTATGCTCATGAGAAAACAGTACCACGCAACCCTTAACATTTGAAGTGTCGAGATATCATCGCAACGATAATAGCATCCCGAATCCAGATAGCTCGCAAGCGCGCGATAAAAAGACCTCATTAGTTCGTGAATGTCGCACAGATTGAAGCTCGCTCGTGTGATGGAATATACTACGAGTAATGTTGCTTAACTACTCTTGTATTTTAGACTGTGTTTTCTTTGGCTAGCAATTTCGATGCGGGAGTATTAATAACGTACTTCTTAAGTTGATTTCAAAACAAATTTTACTCTGTTGATGCTAGTTATTGAGTTGTGTATTCTTTGCATTTCACTGGCGTAGGAGGACTGTTCCTTTTAGTTTAGTATCGTAATTATTATATCCAACTATAGTAGTCTGGCCCTGCCAATGCACCCAGACGACCAAGGGTGCTCTCTGTAAGGTCAGTAGCGTCAAGCTTACATAAGCGCATTTTAAAAAAAAATGTTAGGACCAGCGCGTCAGACGTGGTGCCGCCAACGCAAAATCGGGAGGGGTACCCCGGTGTGCCCGTAGATGCCCCCGAAGTAGAGTCCCGCTGCGATCAATTACTCGACAAAGTCCCATCGCCACCGCGCTCACAAACAGTAAGCGAAACCTCTGTGCCGGTAACATCAGTGCCAGAGTCGAGCCCAGAACACCTGGCCGCAATAGATAGAGTCGAGAACTGGAAACAGTGTGGAATATCACCTCCAAAGGAGTTGACGATGGATGAGGAAACGGACAGTGTGTCAGAATCGTCTTTCCCGACCTCCGCCCGGTGCAAAAGAACCAGTATGCTAATCGCACACTGCTCTAAGCGGACGGGGTCGAGATGGACAGCGCCACGAAAGTGGCAAATGACGCACTACTCCGGGAAAGGACGCTCTCGAACAATCCACTAACCAAAGACGGATTTAAAACAAACCGCGATCGAGAGTCTCCAGACGCTCTTCGAGATAATCCTTTCCTTGGCCGAGTCCAGGCATCGACACATCGCCTCACTCGAACAGGAGCGGACTCGACACGCCGTGGAGCTGCTCTCGGTGGAAAGGGCCCACACTAAGTCAGTACAACAAATTCATTACGATCTAACAAAGGAGGTAGCTTTGGCCAGGGAACACTCACCGAACTCCAGAAAGAGTTAAGAGTCATTAGAGATTGGCAGAGCTTTGAATCAAGAGAGCCTCATCAACAAATTAAAGCAACGGCCGAAGCGGTGAAGGACATCAGTGGTTTTCTTAAATCGCCTGCTCCAATTCGAAGCGCCCCCGTTGATCTGACTCCACTGCAGAATGACTATCTTGGCCTAAAAACCGGTATTGAAATTCTTCGGAGGCAGGTCGACGAGCTCCGGAGGGACTCTAACGCAGAAAGGACGAAAACCATCGAGGCCCTCCACCAAAACGCTGATATGCTGAAAGAACTCGCCTCAGCTCCACCACCTCCTACCCCCCCAAACTATTCGGATAAGCTAAGTAAAATTGAAAACATGCTGACGAAACAAACACCACCCCCATCTTCTGCCCCAATTAAAATAAACATCGACGAGCACGTGCTGCCTATTACAGAACGTCTAGAAGCTGTATCGTCAGAACTCCGGACGATGCGCCAGGAAAACTAATTCTTCCCCACCAGCCCTAAGCATCGAGGCCGAAATCTGCCAAGCGGAGACGGGCAAGCCACCAAAGCCTAACTACGCAAAAATAGCGGCTAAGCCGATCGTGCCAAAACCGAACCACACTCTTATCGTGACAACGGCGAATCCCACATCCCCCACGACCGCCGAAAATTTAATAGACAGGATAGCGTTAGCTCTGGACACGAAGAAGACTGGAGCAAGAGTTGACCGAGTGCGAAAAGCTCGAAACAGGAAAGTCATCCTGAGTTGCAGCACAGAGGAAGACCTTGGTCTGGTCAGAAATCGTGTGCAGCAGGACAAGTCTTTAAAGGTGGAAACTGCGAAAGCGGGTAATCCACTGATCATCATACGAGACGTCCTGTCTTATCACAAAGACAACGAAATAGTAGAAAACCTTTTGGCGCAGAATAAACATTTGCTACAGGGGGTTAATTTGCAAGAAAGCGCGATTAGAGTGCGGTACAGGAAAAAATCACGTAACCCTCATGAGTGCCATCCGGTGATCGAGGTCTCTCCTCGCATTCACAGAGCGTTTTTGGATGCTGAAAAAGTCTACATAGGACTTCAGAGGAGACCAGTGGCAGACCACTCGCCCTTGGTGCAATGCTCGAAGTGTCTAGGTTTTGGTCATACAAAGGCGATCTGTCGGGATAGGGATGAGTACTGCAGTCACTGCGGGAAAACTCACTCCTGGACTCAATGCAAGGCAAGGAAAGAAGACCTGTCCCCCAAATGCAAGAACTGCGCGACTGCTCATCCCAACAGACCCCAAAAAGAACTCGCACACAATGCGTTTAGTAGCGAGTGCCCTGAAAGGTTAAAATGGGATGGGATAGCGCGGTCTCGAATATCTTATTGCTAAGGGCACTCATGAGGAACGTGGCTCAGTCTCCCAAAGAGTAGGCGAACCAGGTATGCGTTTCATTCAAGCAAACCTGCAGCGCTCCCAGAATGCAACAGCAGAACTCCTGAAGGTCGCGAGAGAAAGGGGAGTTTCAGTTGCCCTTGTTCAAGAACCCTATGTGGGAAACAAAGGCGTAATGAAACAATATCCTGGAACTCGTATTATTCAGTGCAGTTTAAATAGGCAAAAACCAGTTAAGGCAGCCATAATAGTCTTCGGTGACAAACTGGAGGTAATCCATGACCCCCAACTTGTTACCGAAACGGAAGCGGCTGTCCTGTTGGTCGGCACAGGCCTAAAACTGGGAGTTATTTCTGTCTACTTAGAAGGAGACCAAATAGTCGACCCCTACCTCAGCAGGATAAAAGTATTCAGTGAAAACTAGCGACAAAAGATCTGATTGTTGCTGGTGACGTGAATGCGTGGTCCCACTGGTGGGGAAGTACATCCCAAAATGAGAGAGAGAAGCCGTAAACTCTTTCTTCAACGAAATGGACTTATTTATTCTCAACTCTGGCGATACACCAACCTTCGAGATCGTTAGGGAAGGTAGACTCTGCACAAGCATAGTAGATGTAACAACGTGCAGCGAGTCTCTCCTGGGAAAAATCGAGGATGGAATGTTGACAAAAGTATTACAACATCAGACCACAACGCAATTACCTTCACTTTGCGCCTAGTTAAAGCTCTCGAACAACAGAGACCAATAACAACACGCAAATACAACACCAAGAAGGCACAATGGTCAAACTTTATGTCACAGTTAAAATCCTCCCTTGTAGAAGGAAACATCTCGCCGGAGTCAGTGGAGAAATGTGAAAGTCTATTGGAACTCGAGTCGATGATTACGAGTTACACAGCTAATATACATGAAGCCTGCGAACAGACCATCCCACTGGTAAGCTCGCCGAAGGGAAATCCAACCCCCATGGTATACGAAAACGCTCGATAATCTGAAAAGGAAGTTCTCAGAAGAAAGAGACGGATCAGGAATGCCGCCCCGACAGAGTTGAACTTGTAGTCGAGCAGTATCAAATTGCTCGACAAGACTACAAGGAAAAAGTCAAACAAGCTCAGACGGTAAGTTGGAAGGAGTTCTGCACGAATCAGGAGAAAGAAAGCATGTGGGACAAGATCTACAGAGTGATGAAACAAACTTCGACAAGACAGGAAGAAATACTCCTAAGAGACACCGAAGGTAACACTCTATCCCCGCAGCTATCTGCAGAACTACTTGCCAAAACTTTCTATCCCGACGACTCTGAGAGCACAGACCAACCTTGTCATACAGAGCTACGGGAGCGAATGACAGAAACGCCTATGGGCTTACCGGAAAATGACCCACCATTCACATCAGCGGAACTGGAATCAGTACTGAGAACTCTGAATCCGAAAAAAGCTCCCGGTACAGACGGGCTAACCGCTGATATCTGTGAAGCAGCCATACGTTGCGAATGGGAGGTTTTCTTGGCGATAGCAAACAAATGCTTGTCGTTGAAATACTTCCCAAGCAATGGAAAGAAGCGCACGTGGTCATATTACGCAAGCCCGGTAAGACAGATTACACACATCCAAAATCATACCGCCCCATAGGTCTTCTGTCCGTTCTAGGAAAAATCGTCGAAAAGCTTCTGGTAAACCGTCTCCAATGGCATCTCCTCCCAACCATTAGTAGGAAACAGTACGGTTTCATGCCCCAGCGAGGCACTGAAGACGCCCTCTATGACCTGGTAGAGCACATCAAAAAAGGAGTAGACAGTAAAGACACCGTACTCTTAATCTCCCTGGATATAGAAGGCGCCTTCGACAATGCATGGTGGCCCACCCTCAAAAATCAATTAGCGAAGAAGAGGTGCCCAACAAACCTCTACGACATGGTAAACTCTTACCTCAGCGACCGTAAAATCAAGGTCAACTATGCAAGAGCAGTCTACGAGAAGGAAACAACCAAGGGATGCGTCCAAGGGTCCATCTGCGGACCGACCTTTTGGAATGTGATCCTAGACTCGTTACTGCGAATGCTAGAAGCAGAGGGAGTGTACTGTCAAGCGTTCGCAGATGACGTCGTTCTCGTGTTTACAGGCAACTCGAATATCATCGAACAGCAGGCGAGCAGGGCGCTGAGCATGACAGTGGAATGGGGTAAAACTAACAAACTCAACTTTGCAGCGCATAAAACCAACGCGATGCTTTTCACAAAAAGTTGAAATACAAAACTCCAAACATAGTCATGTCCGGCGTCCGGCTCGATCTGGTCGATGAAGTCAAACTGCTAGGCCTACTGATCGACCGCCGGCTCAACTTTAAAGCACATGTGACCGCCCAATGTAAAAAGTGGCGAACATTTATAGACAGCTCGCATGTGCAGCGAAGGTGACCTGGGATTAAATGGCGAAATCACGAGAACAATCTACGTCGCGGTGGTGGAACCTATCATCATGTATGCCTCAAGTGTATGGGCGCAAGCGGCAGACTTCGAGGAAAACAAGGCTCAGTTGAACGCTATCCAAAGAGGTTTTGCCCAGAAAATCTGTAAGTCGTACCGTACTGTTTCTCTGAAAGCAGCACTTGCCCTTTCCGGTCTGCTCCCTTGGATCTGAGAATACAGGAAGCGGCAAATTTGTACAGAGTAAAAACACCTCTCCCAAGACTACCTCCCACCAGAAGTGGAACTCGAACGAAATGTTAACTGCCTGGACCAACCCCATCCGTCCACGCAGTTATCCGTAGAGTACGAGCTCCTAGAAGACACCTCCAATCTTCCACAAGGACCTCAAATTTATACTGATGGCAGTAAAATTGAAGGTAAAGTTGGAGCTGCTCTAACATGGTGGGAGAATGGCAGAGAGGTCAAGAACTCGACCTTCAAGCTCCACCCGAATGCACAGTCTTTCAATCGGAACTTTATGCTCTGTACCGGGCAACTCAAATGGCGTTAAAGAGCAAGGACCCAGAAGTCAATGTCCTGAGTGACTCCCGATCTTCACTCGAACTGCTAAGTAACCCAAAACGAGCCACCCTTTGGTTAAGTGCGTAAAGGAAAACATTGGACAGATAAATGCTGAAGGGAGATCTCTTCGTCTTTTCTGGGTGAGAGCGCATGTTGGCACCGTCGGCAACGAAAGAGCCGACGAACTGGCCAAATCGGCGGCACTCACGGAGTCACCCAGGGACTACGAGGGGATCCCCTTGTCCTACGTCAAAAGGAAAATCCGCGAAGAATCGGTCAAGAAATGGCAGGATCGATATGAGACCTCGGACACCGGAAAAGTCACCCAGACGTTCCTCCCCGATATAGCAAACGCATATCGGGTGATGAGAACCACGAAACTGACTCCTTCCAGGTACAAGCGTTGACGGGACACGGAGGAATAGCAGATTACCTGTACAGATTTAAGCTCAAGAGCAGTCCGGCATGCGAGTGTGACCCCAACCAACCTGAAACAGTCTGGCATGTGCTAGTCGATTGTCCCCGATTCATGGTCGCAAGACATGAGCTCGAACCTATGATCGACAGAAGACTGGTTGTCTCGGATCTCCACAACATCTTAGTAGATCCAGATAACAGAACACGGCTCCTGTCCTTCATGGAGAGCTCATTCCGCATAGCGGCCATGAGAAACTCCACTAATTCAAATACGCGCCCCCATCACCACCACACCCCGCCCCGCTGTCTGTGGACGCCGCGCGGCATGCGGTTCCCGCCCAACATAACTCCTCGAAGAGCATCTCCGTCAAACAACTACTGGAGAACGCAGACCGAGGAGAAGCAGGGATCCGTATCCGCGGAGTGGCTCTTTCATGGACAGCAACAAAGAAAGATTCGAATAAGCTTTTGCTTCGCTTGGGAGCGGAAACGAGCCCGTTTGTCGCCTGGATTGTCTTGCCTGCTCAATGGGAGTACCGCAAAGTCACGATGAAGCGGAAAACCTACGACGCCATGCCGGTGTGCGAGGTAGACGGCCACCGATTTCGGTTGGTGCGATCGAAAACAAAACGATTGCACTAATAGAGTACTCGGAAGGTCGGACGCCTTTCACACAGGCAAGTGCGCTGCTCGCACATCTGAGCAGAAATGCAGGTGAAACACCCCGGGTGATAAGCGTGGATGCGATGGCAATCGAATATTCAAGAGCGAGAGTCGCAGACCGGCTGGGTTGCATTGAGGCCTCTAAACATCATGAGGTTGTCGTATACGAAGACAGGGGAGAAAATCTAAGCTTCCTCAGAGCCCCTTCGCACGACCAAACAAATGCAACTGACAGCTGGGGACATTCTGTTCCTAGTTCGACCATCCAAACCGGCTCCGAAAGAGTACAGCAGAGGGCAGCCGCGGAAAAAGCTTCAGCCAATCTAACTAGCAGCCGAGGCACCAACACGGCGTTCGTGACTGCTTTCAACGCAGCAGCAAGGAGCGTACTCCGAATCACATCCCATTCATCGCCCCCTCGACGTCAAAGACCCCAAAGCAGCTTCACAGCAACAACCAGCCCGAACGAGAGCCGACATGGGACAGGTTGAACCGCCCCGCTATGTCACGGCTTCGGAGCCGCGGAGCCATGCACGCAACGCCTTCATCGAATTCATAGCCACACTGAGCGCGACACGACAAGTCAACCTCAAGACCTGCGAAAACATCATGCAGTCCTATAGGCTAGGAAGTGAAAGCCTTTTAAAGGCGAAACTCGAGGAGGCCGAAGCAGCCATTTACAATAATGTCACTTCCCGGGTCATCAAGGGAACCATGACAGGACAGTATATGGCAGCTTACAGTGCAGAAAATGGCTTCGTGACACTGAACGAGAGAGACAGAGCGCGCGGGAGTGCCTGTTTATGCGACACCACCAAACGACCCAATTGTAGTTACTGCCCGATGCACCAAGATTATGCTGGACGATAAGATCCTAGAGATGGCCAAGACCATCGAAGGGAACGGAAACGTCAAAGCAGATTGGGAAAATTGGGAGGTACCGAGAATACAGTGGGTCAACGGAGTTCCAGGATGTGGAAAAACAACATGGGTGATTAGACACTTCGACGTGGACAAGGACGCCATCATCACTACAACTACTGAGGCAGCAAAAGATCTAAGAGAAAAGCTATCGCACCGAATCGGAAACCTGGTCAAAACCAGAGTGCGAACCATGGCTTCTGCTCTGGTAAATGGTTTCGGTAGAGAAAGTTTCAGTCGCCTCATGGTGGACGAAGCTCTCATGAACCATTTTGGAGCCATTGTGATGGCTTCAAGGCTGTCTGGTGTTGGTGAAATTGTCCTCATTGGAGACGTCAATCAGTTGCCTTATATCGACAGGGAAAATCTCTTCGAAATGAGGTATCATCGCCCGAACCTGGTAACAAAGATCAGCCAGGAGTTGCTCTGCACACATCGAAACCCAATGGACGTCGCATATGCACTGAGGGAAATATACTCCGGTATGTACTCTTCAGCGTCCCGTATAAAGTCCCTAGAACAGAGAAGATATAAGGGAGCGCAAATACCCAACACCCTACCAAATACCCTCTTCTTAGTTCACACTCAAGAAGAGAAGGAGACCCTGACAAACCAAGGTTATGGATCAGGCACCGGGTCACGCATCCTTACTATCCATGAAGCTCAAGGACTAACATACGAGTCGGTAATCGTAATCAAAACCAAGGCAAACATGAAGCTGCACGAGAGCGTGCCCCATGCGGTAGTGGCAATCTCACGGCACACGGGGACCTTCACATATTACGCTGACGACACCGACGACGCCATCGGTCGGTTCGTGCGGCGAGCGTGGGCTGCATCACCGAAGACCATCCGCGATTTTAACCTACAGATGGCCATCAGGGACAGAAATGCGGCCGTTGTGGAGGCTCTGGGCCGGGAGGAGGCAGCTTAGGCAAATGACAAGGCAAACACTCGATGTCGAGTCGATTACTAGCGGAATCCCAACCGGTAGTGATCGGCTCTACAGACGAGCACTAGAATTAGATTTTAAATGTACCCAACTCCCTCCTATTTTCCTCTTCTTCTCCTTATCCAAGATATGTGTAAAAAACGATAATTGTAATGACAAAGATCACGGACCCCGGAGTCTGTGGAGTGGCTAATTTAAATAAAAAAAAAAAAAAAAAAAAAAAACTATAGTAGTCTATAAAATAGCACAGATTATATAGACTCTAAATAATCTGTACTCTATCTTTACTTCGTGGAACATTGTAAGGATAAAAGTTTAAGTCAAAGTGCATAAAATCTCGATTATAAAAAAATACAATATTAGCATCCAAGTCTTTTTAATGCAACAAAAAGATTCACTTAGCCGTACATTTTACTCAAAAGAGTAATCGCTGACCGAATTAACCGGCTGGAGAGCCAGTCAGTAATTTATATTACAAAAAAGATGTGGTGTCATGGGGCATTAGGTAGGAACAAAGTTGCTTCAGATAAATATAGAAAACTATTTACAAAATAAATTGCTTAATTTTGTTATTTATCTGAAAAATAAAGTCTTTACTCGGTTGAGGGACTCATCGCCAAAAATAAATTAAAAAATAACAGGTTCTACGCATCACATTTTTTTTTCAGTTCAGAGGTCAGCAAAATCTCTATCCTACAATAAGAAACTTTGTTCCAACTAACTGACTCGGCAAACTTCGTTCCACTCAAAAAAATCCTAAGACTACTCATAGCACGTATTTATTAGGTTATTTTGCAAAACGCAAAATTTTATTACAAAAACTGCTTTATTGGGCCAATTTGTGGTCATAAATTATGGGTAAAATTTTATGCTGTTTTTGTTTTAAGTGTTTTTAAGCTATAACTCTCATGAATTTCTAAATGAGAAATACCCTGTGCGAGCTAAATTAACAAACATAAACATATTGTAACTTGAACGTGCGGATCTCGGACAATGTATAAAGTGACGGTACAATTATGTACGAGTTACTCGTCTTTATTTTACAGATCTTTGTTCCAAATAGTGCAATGTCGTCTATGTGTAAGAGTATGAATTTCTCATAATTTTTTGTTACATTAGTGGCGAAAAAAAAGAGGTAATGAAGGAACAAGTTAATATTATTAGGTACAGTTTTTGTAAAGAAGTTCGCTTTGCGTATTTTGGCTTAAAACTTGGACATCAGGATAATCTTTGGGCAACTCATAAAGTATGCAAACGATGTGTAAAAGACCTCCGAAATTGGCTTACAGGCAAAAAGAGGCTTTCCAATATGCGATTTCTATGGTATGACGCGAGCAAAAGAACCATAGTGATGATTGTTATTTTTGTATAATGTGAAGGGGTATAATTTTAAAAGCAACCTGTCAATTTAATACCCCAATCTGCCATCAGCTATTCGTCTCATGTCTCTTGAGACCAAAATACCAGTTTCCAAGGCACCTGCTACCTTGGAAGAGATTCAGAGTTTGGACGAAATCGCTACTCTTGGACGCTTCAGAGAGACCTTCCAGATGATCTCACAAGTGAAAATGTATCAAAAGGAGTATCACTGGGAAAAAGGAATGTATTTAGTGCTTACTAGTGAATGTATTCTAGATAAGAAAATAACTACTTTCACGCAATTATAATAAAAAAAACATTTTTTAAAATATTTTATGTCCGATTTTAAGACGATAACTTGTTTAACATAGATACATACATTATAAGAAAATGGGAAGTTCTGTGACAAAATAACAGTCTCATTTAGATTCAGCACACCCAAAAACATAAGAATTACACAAGAAATACAAAACATCTCTCATTTTTTTTATTTGCAGACCTGTGTAATTCGTCATCAGAATAGCCAAATCAGTCCAGCCATTCTAGAGTTTTAGCGAGACTAACGAACACCAATACATTTTTTTTATATTCATGCATAAGCGCGTTGCTACGCCACCTGTCGAAAATTGGTCGTAGCAACTTAAGCACTCTCTTTGGCTCATACACAACAAAGCTGAAATCATCATTCGATCAAATGCATGGTTTATGATCCCATAAAGGACATACATACAAACATTAATTTTTAGGGTTACGTAGCCAAATGGCAAAAAACGGGACCCTTATTGATTCGTCATATCTGTCTGTTGGTCCGTATGGCACAGCCACTTATTTCCAAAATATAAGAAATAAACATAGGTACTGCTGAAACTTGATAAGTTTTTTTTTTAACTTTTATAGTTTTACACTTGACCGCCATCTCGCCTGATGTTAAGCGACGATGCGGTCTACGATGTAGCGTGTTTACCTAGAAGAAACCGATTCACTCTCGCTTTGAAGACACCAAGATTATAACTATCGGGAAACCCCCACTCAGGCAGCTCATTCCACAGCCTAGATGTTCTTATCACAACCGTAGAGTCAAACCTTTTCGTCCGTGTCTTTGGAATACCCACCATGAAACGGTGCGTGCCGCTTCTTCGAGTTACGAGAAGTACGATAGAAAAAAGGGCAAGGAGGTATTAGATCATGCAGATCAGTTTCACACTCTCCGAAGTGTATCCGATAAAAACCCGATAAGCTAGCAATCTTGCGGCGATGTTCAAGACTTTGAAATCTTTTTCGCGCTAGAATGTCTTTGCCTATGAGCCTTTTGGCACACCTGTCAATCGGTTCCAGAGCCTCAAGGTGATGCTTAACCGATCCATCCCAAAGGTGCGAACAGAACTCCATACTAGAGCGAATCTGTGCTTTGTATAACAAAAGTAATTGTTCAGATTTGAAGTACTTTCGCACCTTTGAGAGGACACCTAGTTTTTTGGCAGCTAATTTAGCCTTGGACTCGATACACAAGCCAAAGTTGAGCGTAGAAGTCAAGGTAACGCCCAATAGCTCAAGATGATCAGTAACTGGCACGGATACACCTCGAAAAGTAGGAGTCAGTTGAAATTGACTCCTTTTTGCGGAGAACAGACACGCCTGCGTCTTTCCCTCGTTAAACTTGTAGTAAATGTATTCTGTGAACCGCATACAGATTTTCACACAAAAATAGAAAAAAAAAATTGGGATGCCCCATACTTAAAACTGACACTCAAAACCTTACGTGTTTTGTATCTATCTATGGATACACAAAAAATATAATGGGGTTTGTATAATTTTAATTTTATTCAACTGAATAGGTAGTTTGCGCCAGAGACGCTTCCAAAGTGGTAAATGTAACTTCTAAAATAAAAGAATGCTAAAACTAAAAATAAAAATATGATGTACATTAATTACCATGCAAACTTTCACAGAAAATTGATTTGAACATAGTAAGCAGATTTTTTAAAGTCGTCATATATTATTAAAACATCGATCAAAGTTAATACAAACTACAAGAATTTGTATATTATGCTACGCATGAACTAGGCTTCTAACTTGGCCACTTTTATTATACATATAGATTGATTGATGAAATGAAACTTTGGACGTTTGGCACATGCCCTGCTTGTCTGGTCACTCTACACTATAAAGAAAACCTGGAAATTGTGGAATACAATGAATACGATAAAATAAGACTCACCTGCGGCGTGCTTTTCTCCACCTCCTTCGGCTTCAACCTCTGCAAATGGTTAGGCAACTGGGCTGGTTTGCTCTCTGTTTTGGGGTCTTTACTGCCGGATGGTGTTTCTGTGTTCTTGGGTTTGGTTCCTGTGGTCGCGCCTGGTTTGTTATTTACTCTGTTGGCCTGCGTCACAAATATTATACATTAGGCCTTTTCACATTTAAAATATAATTTTTTGATAAAAAGAGCCCAGTTAGGGCTCTAACCCGTACTGGGCCAGCGTAGTGGATTATGGACTTAACTCTCTCCTTGCGAGAGAAGGCCCGAGTCCCAGCAGTGGGAACATTTAGTGGGGTGTTGATGATGATACACTGAATGACCCCAGACACAAAACAAATATTTATACTCATCACACAAATATTTGCACTGTGTGGGAATCGAACCCACGACCCTCGGCTTCGCAGGCAGACTTACTACCATCTAAGCCACGAATCCCGTCGTATATTATGGACAATAAAGAACCTATATCTATCTATGTATAATCAACGCGACCAGCAATGAACCCATGACAGACTGTTACAGTATTGTACTATTAAGAATTATATATGCATGTACCATCTGTTCGTTTCGCCTGATGATCTCGAGCTGCTGTTCTCTCGATATCGCCTGCCTGATGGCCGGAGGAGGTCGCGCTTTTTCTTCATTACCTGATAAAAACGAACGTCAGGTTTATTTATTGTATGAGACCATTGGAGAAGTCGACCCTTTCGAACAAAAAATAATTATCAAAATCGTTTCAGCCAGTCCAAAGTTAAGAGGTAACAAACATAAAAAAACATACAATCAAATTAAGAACCTCTTCCTTTTTTTGATATTAGTAGAAAATGTCATCATCATCATCATCAGCCGCAAGACGTCCACTGCTTAATATGCCTCCCCCTAGATTTCCACAACGAACGGTAGTAAATTTAACTCACCATAAAAGGCGACTTTGTAAATATCCGGCTCCAGAACGAAGGCGTAGAACCCGTCCGGCGTCCGCTGCTGTACGTACTGTAGACCGTAGTCGCACATTGCGCCCGCGCAACTCGTCAAGGCTTTACGTTCGTTCTCGCTGCATAGCTAGAATGAGCAAGAACAAAATTTATCATTTTGGTTTACAATGATCACAATACAATTTAAATTTTCAAAATTTGTTATGGTACTCTACTGGTCAACCCTTTAAAATTGATACACATATTGAAGGAGAGAGGTGAAAAAATATTTTTGCGATAATTTATTTGTGGCAGCGGCCATCTTCGATCGATATAGTAGCCAAACATAGCTAAGAAAACTGGCTTATTATAAAAAAAACACGCATCGAAATCGGTCCACCCGTTTGACAGCTAAGATGCCACAGACAGACAGAAATCGACGTTAAACTTATAACACCCCTGTTTTTAGTCGGGGGCTGAGAATAGGCATGTCATTATGCGAAAAAATACCTAATAAAATATTCTTTGGCTCAATATTGTTAATTTAGCCCTTCAAACCAGAACACAGTCATATTTGCAGATAACTGCCCGTGCATTCTGTGCCCGGGTGTTTTTCTATGTACAAGCACGTATTTAAAATTATATAAGTATTGTATCAGCTATCTGGTTCCCATAGTACAAGCTTTGCCTAGTTTGGGGTCAGATGGTGTGTGTGAAATCTTCATCAATATTTTAATTTATTTAATGTACAAGATAATGGTCTTACCTGTACATTAGCGGACCTGAGAGTGACCTTGAGCACGTGCGGCAGCAACGGTATGAGGTCTAACTCGAGCGCCCTTCTCGAGCAGACCACGGCGGGAGAGCAGCCTCGCCATACTGACGTCACTATACTCTCTACTTCTATCTTCTTGCGGTATACCTGTACAAATATCGTACATGGATCATGCCATTTTGATTTTAACAACTTCAGATTAAAGGCGAGAAGCAATTCTTTGGCAATTGCTATTTATTTTCGATAAAATGTATAGCAAAATGGCGGTCAAGTGACTGCCATTTTGAGACTTTTTTTTCATTTGCTGATATGTGATTACAACGTAACCAACACGCACATACAATCAAAAGACAAAATATAAAAAATACTCGTAACAATACCATCAGATATCACATATTAGCAAATCTTGATGCTGTAATGTAATTTATTGAAAAACAAATTTTTTGAGCAAAAAAAAAGAACAAAGAGTATGTAAAGTGCAACAGAATAAACCGTCCACCCTACCTATAAAGATTTTCAGATTTTAGGAGTATGACACTACTGCTTCTGGCAGATCGTTCACAATTTCGCTGTTCGGATTACAAAACTCTTTGTCTACTATAAACTATATTACGTATTGCGATGAAGTCCAAAGCATGCAACTACTACTTTGCTGACCTATCACAAAGGTGGCAGTAATACCCAATTACAAAACAGCCACTTGCCGTAGACCTATCAGACACTTCTTAAGTTTGCAAAGAAAACAAGACTCTGCTAGAAGCCAGTGTTTCGTAGACTGGTCGATACACTGCGGTAGAGCGCCGTACAGTGAGTAGTTTTGGTTCCGGAGTGTACACGAATGTATGATATCGCGGAGACGGATCCAGGAGTGTCTCAGTTGCGATGAGAAGGTGGGCGTCCGTATTATAAACTATAGGCGCGTATTGCGCTAAAGTTCAAAGCATGTAACTAGTATTTTGCTGACCTATCACAAAGGTGGCAGTAATACCCAATTACAAAACCGCGATGTATCGTGGACTTTGATCTTGCATAGGAAACTTGATCCTTTGCGGCGCTCCAGACGCCAGTGTCTGGTGACACCTGCCTATACACAGTGTTAAGTGTCTAAAAGCTGTGAGACTTACCTCTTGAGCTTGCATAGGAAACTTGATCCTTTGCGGCGCTCTAGACGGGAGTGCCTGGTGACACCGGCCTATACACAGTGTTAAGTGTCTAAAAGCTGTGAGACTCACCTCTTGAGCTTGCATAGGAAACTTGATCCTCTGCGGCGCTCCAGACACCAGTGTCTGGTGACACCGGCCTATACACAGTGTTAAGTGTCTAAAAGCTGTGAGACTCACCTCTTGAGCTTGCATAGGAAACTTGATCCTATGCGGCGCTCTAGACGCCAGTATCTGGTGACACCGGCCGATACACTGCGGTAAAGCGCCGTACAGCGAGTAGTTCTGGTTCCGGAGTGTCCACGAGTGTATGATATCGTGAAGACGGATCCAGGAGAGAGCTATAGGCGCGTATTGCGCTAAAGTTCAAAGCATGTAACTAGTATTTTCCTGACCTATCACAAAGGTGGCAGTAATACCCAATTACAAAACCGCGATGTATCGTGGACTTTGATCTTGCATAGGAAACTTGATCCTTTGCGGCGCTCCAGACGCCAGTGTCTGGTGACACCTGCCTATACACAGTGTTAAGTGTCTAAAAGCTGTGAGACTTACCTCTTGAGCTTGCATAGGAAACTTGATCCTTTGCGGCGCTCTAGACGGGAGTGCCTGGTGACACCGGCCTATACACAGTGTTAAGTGTCTAAAAGCTGTGAGACTCACCTCTTGAGCTTGCATAGGAAACTTGATCCTCTGCGGCGCTCCAGACACCAGTGTCTGGTGACACCGGCCTATACACAGTGTTAAGTGTCTAAAAGCTGTGAGACTCACCTCTTGAGCTTGCATAGGAAACTTGATCCTATGCGGCGCTCTAGACGCCAGTATCTGGTGACACCGGCCGATACACTGCGGTAAAGCGCCGTACAGCGAGTAGTTCTGGTTCCGGAGTGTCCACGAGTGTATGATATCGTGAAGACGGATCCAGGAGAGAGTCTCGGTCGCGATGAGGAGGCGGGCGTCCACGCGGGCTGTCAGGTAGTTCTCGAATATTCCGTCAATCAATCTGAGAAATGTAATAAAGGGATCAAGCAGACTAGCGGGCTACTTATGTGGCTTAGTTGGTAGTAAATCTGCCTGCCTGCCGTGGGTCGTAGGTTCGATTCCCACCCAGTGCAAATATTTGTGTGATGAATACAAATATTTTTTCTGTGCATGGGTTTTTCTATGTATTATAAGTATGTATTTACAAGTATATGTGGTTCCTATATCAGCTATGTGGCTCCCACACTACATGCTTTGCTTAGTCTGGGGTCAGATGGTGTTGTTTGTGAAATATCCACCATTGTTATTAGATGAAAGAATATACAAAGATAACTTGGGATCGAGAGAAAATAGCCGTGGTGGAGGTTCGAAATCGCAATTATCTATAAGCTAGACTCTGTCATCACATGGATAGGAATTTCTTCCCTCTTCTACCAAATTTCCAAGCAACCTACTGAATGTTCCCACTTCAGGTCAAGCAAACTCATAGCAATAGACACAGAGCCATATCAAACTCTCACAAGGAGGTCATATCCACTACGCAGTTTCAGTGCAAGTTGGTAGATGACATTTGACCTTAAAATATTCTTAGAGCATGCCGATTTCCACACTATATTAGCCTTGAACGTTTTTAAGTTAACGCCATTGACATGACATGACATGACGTTAACATGACTTCGAAAATCAAAGACAATATACCCATTTGACTGATCGTTCGACTGCCCCTCCTTAGCGTTTTGTAAGCATAATTGCACTATACCTGTTACGAGTTCGGTCAGTCGGGCTTTTGATTTCGACCAAAAGAGTCCTGGCAAAATACCGTAAAAACATATGAAATATGAGTTTTTGGTTTGGTGCGGAAAGAATAGTTGGACGTCCCGCTTTACAAAGGATGGTAAGTAATTTTGTGCAAAAATTAGAAAAAACAAAACATCATCAATTTACAAAATCAAAAAGAACATTAAACAAAAACGAAATGGGAACCCGTTGATGTCTTTTTTGCATCCTGCCCGGTCCTTAGAAGTTTGCATAACTCTTTCTCGTTTTGTCCAATCATTGGTGGACAGCAGAGCACGTGACACGGATATTCGGCTTATCACAGCGCAGCTTATTACCTCGTCCTGCGCCCCCGCTGGAGACTTATGAATTGAAGCAGATTCGTTTCATGGCCGATCAATAGGATATTTAATCTGTGTCGAAAATACAATGATACTTTATTAACCTGTGAAACTAGGTCTACTTACAGATGTTATCTGTACAATGATATAATATTGAGGTCTAAAAGAATGGATGGAGCGTAGGGGCCTCCCTACCCTCCGTTGCCTAACATTGTAACTTATTCGGACAGTATAGGCTCTAAAAAACAATAATTAGTTAAGACCCTACCTATCATAGTCCCCTGCAGCTTGTATGGTCTTCATCACAGCGTGGGGGTCCTTGTCGTTGACAGCGAACACGGCTTGCAGCGCTTGCATCATCGTCTTATTGCAGTCCTTCGTGCCTATCGCCGCGTTCTCCACATCTTCCATGCTTAGCTGTGGAATAAAATATAAGAGCTTGTTGGTGTTGTGTGGAGTTATCTCGAGATCACGGCAGTTGTAACGCTGCCGAAACGCCGAGGTAATATTAATAGTTTAGTTTTATCGGCTGTCCCTACGACTTCAATCTTTTTAATGCTATGAATGACTCAGTGCGGAGCTTGTGAGGCGATACATTAGTTTGGACTTTATATGGTTACTAAATGTCCGCCCGGCTTCGCCCGTGGTACATATATAGCACTCATCGGGATCCCGTAAATATACAATGGTGAAAGAATGACTGAAATCGGTTCAGGCATTTCTGAGAATATCGCTTTCAAACAAAAAACCTCTTCAGCTACCTGCTACGCCATCTGACGGAAATTTGTTGTACCAACTCAGATTTAAAAACAAAAAGGTTTATATTCAAGAGGTATGTAATCTGTGATATTCAATGACGCAATCTTAGACACATGCTGTCATGTGTCATGTCAACGCTCGAAACGTACGAAATCTCTCAAAAAGGAATATTTTTTCCCGATTTTGTTACATTCTTGATTCAAATACAAAATACAAAAATACAAAAAATCTTTATTGCTGCTTGCAGGTAAGATAAGATGATACAAAACATTTAAATAATTGACCCATACAAACTGGCCTCTTCTTCTAGAGGCATGCAATATGTCTGGCAACGCAGTTTCCATTGGTCTGAATTTATACAATGATAATAATAGTCAGCTGATAGTCTTCTTCTTCTTTTTTCATTCATGCTCCACTTCTATTAATAGTAGCGTTATGTTCTATAGCCTTCCTCGATAAATGGACTATCCAATAGAAAATTTATCTTTCAAATCGGACCAGTACTTCCCGAGATCCTGGCTTTCAAACAAACAAACAAACTCTTCAGCTTTATAATATTAGTATAGATATAGCTGTGTAGTGCTGTGATATAATCTGTAAGCGGATTACTTATCATCAGGACCATATATGCACAAGTTTTGCTACTCCCGTCACTATGTTATATTGTCGCCATTTATGGCACTAGACATAAGTCATTGTGCGTATTGTACGTAATTTTTCTGGTATGAATAGCAAAGTGCTTCTCTCCCTATGGAAAAAAATTGGCAGCCATAGGGACTGCCGATAGAACTGAAAACTAATAACTTGAAGTTTTATAGCTCACTCTGGAAACTACGTGGGTGTAACCGGAGGACGTGGCCATGACCATGGCCATCTAGCTCATCCGAGTTTACCCGAAGATTTCTTTCATTTATGAACGTGACGCTTGAGTTCAATTAACAGTCCACGGAAAATCTGTATGTATATGGAGCGCCAAAAGTTTTCATTTCAAAAACATAAACTAGCACCGACCTGTGCCTTGGCGCGCGTCTTGATAAAGCTGAGCACTTGTATGGCGGCGCGCACGTCGCCCTGCGCCCGCGCAGCGAGCGCCGCGCACGCGTGCGGCGCCACGCTCACTCCCTCGGCTGCCGCCACGCGCGCTAGACGGCCCGCCAGCCGCGGCAGCGACACACCGCCTACTTGCACTATTAGCGCTATAGGCCTGGGGAAAACACACTTATCGCAGTTAACAGAAGGTCGAATATAGTTGTGTAGTGGTAGACAGTACTCTTTGCAGAATCCGCGTGTCGCGACCCGCAGCAATGACACGCCGCGCCGTCTACTTGCACTATTAGCGCTATAGACTTTGGAAAAATCATTGCATGAATGGTAATACAATATTTTTTCCCAGGTCTAAAAAAAATTACACTTTTACCGTGGAATAAAGTGTTATTTCTTTCGTATTCTAGACAATTAACTATTTTTTGTTTTGGAAAAAATTCGATTTAAGTAACTGAACGAGTAACGCCGCCAAATATTGCGCTTTACCCCTATGCCGCGGCCGACCGTCACGCGATATGCAATAGATGGACGAAAAATTTTTGAGCACTTATGCAGACAGACGGTTGAATATGTCATCATTCTACTGTGGTAGAACACTTTGCAGAGTATCTATACCTTTAGGAAGTACTACACCTTTGCCAGCTATTCTACCGTCAAACAAAGCCTGGGCTCTCAAGGCGTCAACACGCTTTTTTAATAAGTAAACTCCTTTAAAACATATCTCTTGTGTTTAAAAAGTAATGGATTTTATGACAAGAATGTATTAACACTTACAAATCCAACTATTGGCAAGATAGAATGCCTTCAGCACCGACCTCAAGAACACATTAGCTACACGTTTTCACATAATACATAATTATTTAAAGCTATATTTTCTCCAACTATTTTGTACTATGCAAGTAATTGAAATTATGTAAAATTGCTTTACATATTCTCGCAAGGATTGTATGGATTGAATTGTATTTTATTCAAAAAATTTACTCTCTGAAAAAGAAGAAAAAGCATAACACATCTCTAACTCGCCTTTCAAAATGGAAATAACCAAAGAACTCTAAGTTTACCTTAGAGGTCTGAGCGAGGTGGCGTACAGGTCGTTACAGATGGCAATGACGGGCCTCCGCAGCGGCTGCGACTTGCCCTTCTTCTTGTTATCGTCTGTGGCGGTGCACCACCGCACTAACAGTTCCACTGTGGGCAACGGCGCGCCGTCGATCTCGTCTGAAACCCATTTACTACCGTTCAATGTTCACTCATACTTGAAATATAAACGCCAATATTTATTACTTAGCGTTTCGCTCCTGCCTCGTCCGTAGTACATACTCGTAGATAGCCTTACTAGCAGCGCCCCGCGATTTTACCCGCGTAGTTCGCGTTCCCGTTGTTTTAAGGATGAAAAATAGCCAATGTGTTCTTCCGGACTATAATCTGACAGTGTTTTATATTTCAGTCCAATCCGTTCAACATAAACAAACATCCAAACATTGATATTTATGCGGTGCATACGATATAACGGTGCAAGACTGCTTCAGCCTGTATTTGTCCTTTACTGGACATGAGCCTATCCCAAAATACGCAACTCAGTCCGATCCTAGGTCTTACGTTCCAATACGTTTGAACGTGCCAATCTCAGGAACAGCTGGACCGATTTCAAAATTCTTTTTCACCGTTGGATATGTTCATGATCTCTGAATGCTTTAATATAAATATAATGTACCACGGGCGAAGCCGGGGCGGACCATTAGCACTTATACAATTGTAAATACACACTTATTTACAGACTCGTCAATAACTTGCTGCTTCTGACTCGGAAAGTGTGCAACTGACCATCTAGAGTAATACCACCTTGCCATTTTTCGATCTGATTGGACGTATCTCAAAACACGCGACATCACTTCATGGCTGACGTTCCATAAACTCGAACGAAGAGGTTTCACTCTACTTTTGTGATAATAACGTTTAGGCTGTGGAAACGATTTGCCTGAGTGAGTTTTCTCGATGGTTACAATATTGGGTGCTTTTAAATTGAAAGTGGATTGGTTTTTTTTCTAGGTAAGCACCCTTCATCGTTTTAACATCAGGCGAGATGACGGCCAAATGTAAACTTATACAATTCTACTTTTCATCATGTGCCCCATCCAAAGACTTTACAATATACTATGTATACAGTTCAATTTTCCGCACGGTTCCTTTGTCTCAATCGTAAGCAGATGACGTGCATACTTTCTATATCAACAGAGGGATGTGCCGCGACAAAAGTATGACACTTCCACAAGAGCGACAAGGCAAGAAAGATGCTTTCGGTGTAAAGCGTATGTGCCAACTCTATACGTAGTATATGTAAACTCTTTGGTCCCATCGCTAGACGTTGAAACTATAAAAATCTAGAAACACTTTGGGTGTAGGGTGTAGTTCTTACCTAGTATCAGGCAGTTGGGTCGTTTCTCCGCATCGATTACGGACCGCATGAGAGTGGCGCTCTGTAGTGCGTTCCGAAATGCGTCTGTGCTGCGCTCGTCTGACGCATTCAGCTCTACTGGGCGGTATCCTGAAATACATAAACATTCATGACTCTTTATAAAGAAAATATAGTTCCTTGAAAGTGACCTTTCAATTTTAGTACAAAAACTACTGTGGTTGTTACATATTTTTGAGAATGCAGTGGTGAAGCAGATTATCAGGCAGATTTCCTTCAATCACCAGTATCTGTCCCGGAGCCATTTTACAACCTGAAGAGGACGCTGGTCTTCTGGGATAGCCTGGGCTGGTTGGAGTAGAAAAAAGGAAGTATGAGTCACACAGAACGGTTTAATTAGGCTAACTGCGGAAAATGCCCCGTCACACTAACAAAATACACATATTAACTGACTCATGGGTAACACGAGTATGATATCGTCAGTCTAATCCAACTTAAGTTTCAGCCGTATCTAAGCATTAATGATTCATACATCTATTTGTGTAAAAATAAATGTATTTATATCCTTTTAGAATCGTAAGCTATGCATTTAATCAGGTGATGATCTTTAGCATAGTTGTTGTGCATGCGACAAAGGTTTCCGAGTTGGTACGACTAATTTCCGGCGGGTAGCGTAGCAACGCGCGCAGAGTACATACAACTACTTAAAAAAAATTAAACCAAACATCATTTTTTACCCGCTAGTCTAGCCAGTAGATGTGCGAGCGTAGTCTTCCCCACGCCCGGCGGCCCGCAAAGGAGCGCCACCTTGTGCCTCGGCCTCCCGTCCTCGTCTATCTCGGGCTCCGTCTCTTTCTTCCCGCGCCACTTCGACGTCATCTGGAACTGGCCCGTCCGCTTCACGAAGCTCGACCGCTGTTGGGGCTCTTTCGTTTTCACCTCCTTTTTGAACACTATCTGGAACGGTTTGGAAGAGAATCGATAAGACCTTCTTATCTATTGGTTTCGTCTTATGGAACCCCGAAATTACCCGAAATTGGTGAAAACGGCAAAAATCCAATTCATATTTTGTTTCTGTTTTTTAGGGTTCCGTAGCCAAATGGCAAAATACGGGACCCTTATAGATTCGTCATGTCTGTCTGCCTGTCTGGACAGACAGACAGGCACCGTTGTCACAGCCGTAGGTTGTCCGTACGTCATAGCCACTTTTCTCCGAAAGTATAAGAGCTATACTATTGAAACTTGATAAGTAGATGTAATCTGTGCACCGCATTAAGATTTTAATACAAAATTAGAAAAAAACGAAAATTTTTAGAGGGGTCCCATACTTAAAACTAAAACTCAAAAATGTTTTTTTGATCAAAATCATACGTGTGGGTTATATTTATGGATAGGTCATCAAAAATGATATTGAGGTTTCTAACAAAATTTTTTTCTAAACTGAATAGTTTGCGCGATGGACTCTTCAAAGTCGTAAAAAGTGTGCCCCCCCCCCCCCCCTGTAACTTATAAAATAAGAGAATGACAAAAAAAGTGTATGATGTACATTACCATGTAAACTATCAACGAAAAAATAACTTTTATATTATTTTACTTCTATTAGGCTTCCGTAGCAGCCTACGGAAGGGCCTTCATGGCCTTCATGGGCCAGTCCAACTCGCACTTGACCACTTGTATTGGTATCAAAATCCATAGCGACACTTAAAATAATAACCATACTACTCTATGAATTTTGATACCAAAGAACAGAAACAACATATGAATTGGATTTTTTTGCCCATCCAGGAAGGCCCAGGCAAGAAAATATCTATACTAATATTATAAAGCTGAAGAGTTTGTTTGTTTGTTTGAACGCTAGGATCTCGGGAAGTACTGGTCCGAATTGAAAGATTCTTTTTCTATTGGATAGTCCATTTATTCAGGAAGGCTTTAGGCTATAGAAAATAACTCTACTATTAATTGAAGCGGAGCATGAAACAAGAATGTAACAAAATCGGGAAAAATATTCCCCTTTCGAGAGTTTTCGTACGTTTCGTGCTTTGACATGACACATGACAGCATGTGTCAAAGATTGCGTCATTGAATTTCAGTCATCTGTGCATTGAATATTAAACCTTTGCTAATTTTTTTTTCTAAATCTGAGTTGGTACGACCAATTTCCGACAGGTGGCGTAGCAGGTAGCTGAAGAGGTTTTTTGTTTGAAATCGATATTCTCAGGAATGAGTGAACCGATTGCAGTCATTCTTTCACCGTTGGATTTGTACGGGATCCCGATGAGTGCTATATAATATACCACGGGCGAAGCCGGGGCGGGCATCTAGTATATTATATAGTACACAAAAATAAATATTTTAAAGCTGGCAAATAACTAGTTTCGTGCTTAGGTAAGTTTAAACAAAAATATTATGAGGTTTGAGAGTTTAAATAAGATTGGAGAGTTTAAATGCAAGCCCAGGACCGGATGTAGAAAAAATTGAGGAGGGGATTTCAAAAACTTTGCTACTATATTAGGTGAGGGGTATATTAAGGTACTTACAGTTCCAGAAATAGGAAAGCTGTAACAGATAAACGTGTTATCATTCTCAGTTTTGGACGTATACAAAGAGTTATGCAGAAGACCCGAACTAAGAAGTAAGAAGAAGAAGTGAGTAAATAAGTACACATACTAATTTACCAAGTTCACTTGTTAGTAAGACTCTACGCGTTCTGTGAGAGTCGAAAGTTTAGTAAGCAATAGAGACTATCCGAATACTGGCCTGGAATACTAGACTGGCCAAATACTTTACAAGTAATTGTTCCATACAAAATTGCGTTCCGGCCTCGACAAAATGTATGCTATATTCGTAAGTACCTATTATGTGTGTACCCAAATCGCAGAAATTCAAAAAAAACTGCGAGGACTCAATTTAACCTACTCTAATTATTATTTTAAAATAAAAAGTGACGAAAGGAGCAGGACATGTGCCTGATAGTAAGCAACATGCCTGCCACATAACAGCACAGTGACATGCAGCTATTGGAACATGAAGAGTCCAAATCATTACTGCACTGCGCTCGTCAACCAGAGATCTAAGATGATGTAGTGATAGGACTCTTGTTGTCAGCCTGGGGGAGTATCAAGTTTGCCAGTTATTTTACCGGGAAGCAGTAACGTGTTTCATTGCTGTGTGCCGATTGGAAGGGCAATGTTTCCAGGAAAATATTTTTTTTTTTTTAAATAAGGAGTGACGAGACGATCAGGACATGTGCCTGATGGTAAGCAACATGCCTGACACATAACAGCACAGTGACACGCAGCTATTGGAACACGAAGAAGTCCAAATCATTACCTAGCACTGCACTGCGCTCGTCACCCAGAAATCTAAGATCTTATATCTCTAAGCCCTGTAATTTCTCTGGAAACATACAGGACAAAGGGATAATTCATCTTTAATATCTAGGCAATGAGTACTATGCACTGATACGCAGTGATTTGTTATTATCATATTCAATTAGTTGAGTGACACTTTGCTGTTATGGGTAGACATTTTGCTTACTATGAAGCGTATCTTTTTTTCCGTCGCTTTGTTATACAAAAAAAAACAGGATTGGTCCGAAAGTAAAAGTTCTTTACGAGCATAACGTAATATTTACTAATTAAAAAAAAAACGACTTTAATTCAAAATTAAACTCAGTCAAATCTATTCGACTAAGAATGCTGACGCATTTCTAGATGGCCAATGACCATGATCCCAAGTTTACCCGAAGATTTATCTGACCTCGTGGCTAGTTGTAGTAACTCGGCCTGCGAAGCCGAGGGTCGTGGGTTCGATTCCCACTCAGTGCAAATATTTGTGTGATGAATTCAAATGTTTGCACTGTGTCTGAGTGTTTCTATTTATAATAAGTATGTATTTAAAACTTTATATGTATTATGTCAGCTATCTGGCCGCCATATTACAAGCTTTTCTTAGTTTGGGGTCAGATGGTGTTGTGTGTGAATTGTTCACCGATATTTATTTATTTATTTTATTTTTTATTTCTTATCGTTCCCGTCATCTAGCGTGACGCTAGAATTCAATTCCACGAAAAATCTGTCTGTGGCGCGCCAATAGAAGTTTTCACTTCAGAAATCGTACCTTGTCCCATAGATGCAGCCAATGCAACAACGCCCTGTTCACTGGTTCCTCGGAGAGCAGGTCCAAGTACGAGTGCGGTCGGTACTTGTCCACCCATAACGAGTCATGAACCGCCGCAACGGGCGTCGTCTGCAGCTCTACTGTCGACGACGCTTGCTTGGCTTCAAGCTGAAACACCAAAAATAAATACCTTACAACCTTAGATAGATAGACAGATTAACTTTTTATTAGATTTATTTAAAAACAAAATACATTAAGTAAAATAAATGTTTTTATAAGGCTTTTGTGTAGTTTTGATATATCAATATTGCAAAAACTTAAGGAAAGTAATAAATGAAAATAATAAAATACATAAAAACTTAAAGGCTGAAATGAAATAGCAATGGGCAAACTTTACTAGTAGGCGTAGTAAATAGAATACCTAGGCGCAGCGATCGGACTTCAAGCATGGTACATCTATACTGATATTATAAAGCTGAAGAGTTTGTTTGTTTGAACGCTAGGATCTCGGGAAGTACTGGTCCGAATTGAAAGATTCTAAGAGTCCATTTATCGAGGAAGGCTGTAGGCTATAGAGCATAATGCTACTATCAATAGAAGCGGAGCATGAATCAAGAATGTAACAAAACGGGAAAAATATTCCTTTATGAGAACTTTTGTGCCGAGCTTTGACATGACAGCGTGTGTCTAAGACTGCGTCACTGAAACTAAACCTTTGCTAATCCAATTTGTTCCTTAATCAGAGTTGATATGACCAATTTCCAACAGGTGGGGTAGCAGGTAGCTGAAGAGGTTTTTTGTTTGAAAGCGATATTCTCAGGAATTATTGAACCGATTTCAGTAATTCTTTCACCGTTGGATATGTATGGGATCCCGATGGGTATGTATTACGGGCGAAGC
This sequence comes from Ectropis grisescens, assembly GCA_017562165.1. Taxonomy (NCBI): domain Eukaryota; kingdom Metazoa; phylum Arthropoda; class Insecta; order Lepidoptera; family Geometridae; genus Ectropis; species Ectropis grisescens. The sequence continues at coordinate 4,742,927 of CM029769.1, forward strand.
CGGGGCGGACATCTAATATACATACATAGCTTGGCACTCAGGGATGACGTACACATCCAATGGTGAAAGAATTTTTGAAATCGGTCCAGTAGTTCCTGAGATTAGCGCGTTCAAACAAATAAACTTTTCAACTTTATAGTATTAGTACCTATATGGTGTTTTCTATGTACAATAAGTAGGTATGTATTTAAAAAAATATTACATTATATAGTTAGCTATGGAGCTTAGGAGCCAGATAGCTTATTGATAATGCGGTATCTGGCTCCCATAGTACAAGCTTTGCTCAATTTGGGCCTAGATGTTGTGTGTGAAATTTCCACCAATATTTATTTATTTATAGCTGATTTTTTCAAATTTACTAGCGTAGTTTTCGTTCCCGTTATTTTCTAGTGATAAAAGTTGACTATGTGTTATTCCAGATCTGATTATAATCTATCTATGTTTCAATCTTCAATACATAGTTCGTCACTGAAATCGGTGCTGTAATAAAAGAAACATGTTTTATTTCGGAAAGCGTTAGGTGACGATGATGCGAATTCCATAATTTTAGTAGTATGATGATTCGAGAACATTTCTGAACATGACAGTTTAGGATCATATCAATTTTGTCGCCATATTTTAGTAAGCGGCATTACGCACATTTTTTTTACCGCGTATAGGTCCGCGTTTGACCACCAACTCGCCTGATGGTAGGCGACGGTGTGGTCGAGGATGGCGCACGTTGACCTAGAAAGTACCTATTCACTCTGGCCTTGAAAAGTTCTAGATTGTATCTCTCAGGGAACATGACTTCGAAAAGACAGCGGTGCGCGTATGATTCGAACCAGGATCGACAGTCGCCATTCTCGCGGCTATACCAGCTATAATTGAAATTATTAATATTAAAATATGGTTTTTACTAGTTTCCTCGCTTCCTCCCAAGTGCTGGCATACATGGATTGAAGGGAGATTTGTTCGACGGCCAGGTTGGAATTCTCCCAACTGTCTTCCGACTCCAGCCGAACGTAGATTCGTTCTCCGTCTGAGTTTGTTATCGGCATGAACGACCATCTGTAAAGTGTAGCATTTTATATTAATAATCTTCTTTTTTTTTTGTGAAAAACCACATAATCGACTTAAATCGAATTAAAGCCGGTGCCAACCAAGTCTAACATGTACTAGTAGACAGATACTACCTATAAATATCTGCCTTCTTAATACTTCTTCTATCTAGCTATTAGACTTGGCTGGCCCCGACTCGACTTGGAGAAGATGAGCGGGTAGCGCTTGCAACAATTATAAATTCATTTTTCGCTTTTGTGTCTATTTGTGGTTTTGAAGTCGGTTTTTAAACGTCGTTTTTTTTTTAATTTTTAAAGTACATTGTGCTATTCACTCAAGGATCTAAGATCTTTCATTCTACTAGTCAAGCCCTCTGATTTGATACTCATATTGAGAGAGTAGTGAAAAAAGAAATGTAATTCACCATTTCGTGGTGGCGGCCATCTTGGATTTCAAATTTGTCATAATTTGTAGTATTCTACTAGTCAAGCCCTTTCACTTTGATACCTATGTAGGAGCACGTAGGTGTACGTGACTGATGTAGTACATAAGTGGAGGACAGCGGAGAGCGAGCTAGTCTCTCGCCCCGCGTCACTTGTACAGAAGATCAATATATAACCAGCAGTTTATACAGTGACGTGGTTTCATTTCCATCTCCAGTACCAGCAACACCTACAGTGGTGACCCCGACGTGATTCGAACTCGTGATCTCCTGTTCCCGACGTGATTCAAACTCGTGATCTCCTGTTCCTGACGTGATTCGAACTCGTGATCTCCTGTTCCCGACGTGATCTACAGAGGGTCTACAGTGGTGACCCCAGACAGAAATTGAACAGTGAAGATAAAGAACATTTTTTTTTTGGTGTTGCTGCGTATTTTTTGTATGCTTCCGACAATGTTTCCGCAAACGAAGCCAGTAAGTGGGCAAGCGGGTCAGCAGAGCAATTAGAATGATGAGCGGACACATTCCGATGATTTGACCCTGGCCGCTATAGGTGTGTCAACGAGACTTCCGGATTTTTGGGGATGACATGCCGCGGTTATGGTTTGCCCAGTTTGAAGCAGTAATGACACCGCGGAAACGAGGAGATGAGACAAGATTTAACATCTCAAAATTGGGGAGAGACTCAATTCAACAGGGGAGTGGCCTGGTGACAGCGCCGCCGGAATACAACAAGTATACGGCGCTGAAGGACCGGTTGCTGCAAGTTTACGAGGAGAGTGCTGAGCGACAGTTCCAGAAGCTCGTGTCAGAGCTAGAACTGGGTTCGCAGAAGCCTACGCATCTGCTCCGGCGTATGAGAGAGTTGGGACGAACAGCGCAGGTTTCGGAGCAGACGATAAAAAGCTTGTGGCTATCCAGGATGCCAGCCTCCGTCAGAACAGTTATTGCGGTATGTCAAGACCAGGCGCTGGACAGTTTGACAAGTATGGTGGACATGATCGTAGAGAACACCTCCGCCTACGACATTGCTGCTGTGTTCGGGAGCGTCAAGAATGAAGACCAGATGAAGAAACTTGCTTTAGAAGTGGCCTCATTATGCACTAAGGTTCAAGGCCGCGAGCGCGGTAGAAGCAGGAGCCGGCAGAGATGGAACGGGAACAGGTCTGGTTTGTGGAAGAGAAGAGCTCCAGGTGATCCAGATTGGCTGTGCAGGTTCCATTTCCGGTTCAAGGAAAATGCTACGCGTTGTGAGCAGCCATGTGCGTGAAATAAGAAGCAAGCGGAAAACTAGGAGCGGTTGCAGAAACACAAAATGGCAATGAATATAGGAAAATGTATTTTTGAGAAAAGTTAAATAGATTTTTTAGGTTACGAGGTCTCGGAAAATGGATTAAATCCTTTACCTGACAAAGTCAAGGTTATTCAGGACTATCCAAAACCGAAGACGGTAGAGCGGTTACGCAGGTTTTTGGGTATGTTAAAGTTTTGTAGAGCGCCCAAAGCAAACGCTGCACGAGTGCAAGAAATCTTTGATAAGTATTTACATGGTGCAAAAAAGAAGGATAAGAGTAGAATTGTATGGACTGAAGAGGCAATTAGAGCATTTGAAAGGTGTAAGGAAAACTTACAAAATGCTGCCACGTTATCGCACCCGAGTCCAGGGGCAGAGATAACTCTTATGACAGACGCGTCAGACCTTAGTAACCCACGGAATCCCAGAAAAGTACTGTACATACGACAAGGAACTTTTGGCGATTTATTCGGGTATAATTTATTTTTGAGATTTGAGTGAAGGTAGAGAGAGATTTTGCGGTTTATACAGACCACAAACCACTCATATATATGTGTTAGAAAATAAAGTTGAATAAGGAAGTACCGAGACGTGCCCCACAGTTATTGTTTATTAGTGAATTTGCAAGTGATATACGTCACGTAATGGGAGCACATATGCTGATACATCGCTGATGCATTGTCACGCGTAGAATCGACCACATTTACATCCGCGTTCCAAGATACGGAAATTGCAAAAGAGCAAACAACTCGCTTTAAACAATAGGTCAAGCTAGAACGCTGAGTGAGCAAAACGGTTCGAAGTCATTGTGCCAAGGTTAGCAAGGAAACATATGTTCATGAGACAAGTTTATTGTAATTCGATATTGTAAACAAGTTGTGAGTTAATAATGTTTTTTTTGGATTGTTATATGTTTTTTCTCCTCTTTTTAAGAAGGGGGTGTATGTAGGAGCACGTAGGTGTACGTGACTGATGTAGTACATAAGTGGAGGACAGCGGAGAGCGAGCTAGTCTCTCGCCCCGCGTCACTTGTACAGTAAGATCAATATAACCAGCAGTTTATACAGTGACGTTGTTTCATTTCCATCTCCAGTACCAGCAACACCTACACCTATATTGAAAGAAAATGTGAAAAAATATTTTATCCGCCATTTTGTGAAAGCGGCCATCTTGAATGGATATTAACCAAACATAGCTTTGAAATCCGCAAAAAAACCGCAGACGTCAAACTTCTAACACCCCTTTTTTGGTCGGAGGTTAAAAACAAAAAAACGGGAAAAAATTAACAATAAACTTAAAAACTACTGCAACAGTTAGTGGACTTATCAGTTATTGTTCAGACGTTCCGACGTGATTGAGCAATAAACATCCAAACTTCATAGTTCAGAGAGAGTTTTGTCTCATACAAATTTTATCAAAATCGGTGTAGTGGTTTTAGAAATATGAACAAAAAAACTAAAATTTACTTTCGTATACCTCGATGATATAGTGATTGCGTACTTTTGAATTTGGTGGAATGCCTGAAATTAATTATAAATATATTGAAATTAGTATTTGTTTTATCGGAGAAAATAAACTATGTGACTTATTTCATCAGTGCCTAGACCACATAATATTATATATCACCGATATTATTAAAATATTGTATATTTCTTTTCAAAACCGCGCTATAAAAATTAAAACAGTGCTGCTAGGGGTTTCCGTTTACTTGGAAGCATTTACGTGATATAGATAGAACGCTACATGTATTAATTCGTACCTTGCGTACTGTTACGACCTACTTTTGGCTTATTTTTAGGTATTTACCGATATTTTATACCGTTGAATCCCTTAAAAACCGACAAAAGCTAAAAACGCGTAGAGAATGGTTGAATGTTAATTTAATTAATTAGGTTTAATTGGGTTGAATGTGTTAGTAAAGGTGTACTAAAATGAGTCTCCAAATGATACTAGAATGATTCTCCAATTGAAACTAGATGGCGCTGTACGCTCTTACAACGCGGTTGCGTTTCATGCCGTAAATTGATAAGCACAAACGTTAGTTTTCCCGTACCAGAAACAAACATACATACATACCGAAAAAAGTGTTTTTGAATATAGATCACCTGTGCAAGGTGGTCATATATATGAGTAATTACTAATTAATAATAATATTATGTAATAGTATTCTGTAATTTAAACAACCGTTCGTCTTTGCCTCTTTGCCATGGGTCATTTCACGCCAAGCGGGCAAAAAAAAAATGAGGTCGTGAATTTTGTTCATACTCAGGTCTCAGGTCAGTTATACTTCTAGTAGACGTCGGTGTATAATACACACAATTACTACCACTACTACCAAGTTACTCAAAAATCGATTTGAAATGTACACTTGCGGTTTACAATACGTAAAATAATTCACAACATAGGGATATGTCAGAGTAAAGATATAAAAGTGAATAAATTTCATTAGCAACATAGCAACCACTACGACTGGAAAAATAATCAGTAGTTCCGACTGTTCTTCCAGTAGTATCAGTACTCGTCGATGATAACTTGTTCGTATTTCTTTTTTTTTTTTTTTTTTTTAACTATAATAGGTTTGCACTTGACCACCATCTCGCCTGATGTTAAGCGATGATGAGATCTACGATGGAGCGTGCTTACCTAGAAGAAACCGATTCACTCTCGATTTGAAGACACCAAGATTGTAACCATCAGGAAAGCCCACTCAGGCAACGCATTCCACAACCTAGACGTTCTTATCACAAACGTGGAGTCAAACCTCTTCGTTCGCGTTTTTGGAACATCAACCATGAAACGATGTCGCCCTTTTGTGGAACGAGAAGTCCGATAGAAGAAAGGGCAAGGTGGTATTAGATCATGCAGATCAGTTGCACACTCTCCGAAGTGTATCCGATAAAAAACCGATAAGCTAGCGATTTTGCGGCGATGATCAAGACTTTGAAGTCTTTTACGCACAAGAGTGTCATTGCCTATGAGTCTTTTGGCACGTCTCTCAATAGATTCCAGAGTCCCCAGCTGATACTTAGCCGATCCATCCCAAAGGTGCGAACAGTACTCCATACAGGAGCGAATCTGTGCTTTGTATAACGTGAGCAACTGTTCAGAATTGAAGTATCTTCGCACCTTTGAGAGGACACCCAGTTTTTTGGCGGCTAATTCAGCCTTAGACTCAATATAAATAAATATTTCACGCATTTTCAGGGTTTCTCGTACAAATACGAGATTTGCCGTCTTAAGGCTGGCGTCCACTAGGCGGATCGGGTCGGGCCGCCTAGCAACGCAAAAATACGCCTGGCCCATGTTTTGTCGCTAATAAAAGATATTTCATAGAAATATCGTTTATTAGCGACGGATCGGAGCGCGGCGGGCGGCAACGCATTGGTGGATCGCTTCGCAGGCGTATTTCTGTCGGCGGTGCGCTGCGACCCGCCCCGATCCGTCTAGTCGACGTAGGCAGGATGTGAGCGCAATTGGCCTTCGAAATTTTGTGGTTTGTTTCTGTAAATCTTCACGTAATATATTAAGCAATGTTTCAAATTTTCCAAAACACATTCGAAAATGCTCGAAGAATTTGACTGGATCTTTCTTCAAATCGTTAAACAAATGATGTTATTCACCAAATACATTTATTTTCTGGCATATATCATGCACCCACACCTTGTGTACTCGTCGACGTTTTTTAATTTTTTTGCTCTTCCTCAAGAAGGATTTGAAACCATAACATCTCTTCGTCGGAGCTGTCCATGGTAGCGCGATGTCAGTCCAAGCACGAAAACACGTCTGTAAGATCAAATCCGCTTAGGCGGTCCGCCGCGCCCCGTACAGATGGACGCAAGAGCATCACAGAAACGCGGCCCGTTCCAATGCGACCCGCCCCGATCCGTCCCTAAAGGACGCCAGCCTTTATACCAAAACACGGCTAATTATAGTCCTGGGGGTCTTGAGTTCGAGGTATACAAAGACGGTATGAGCATTTACTTCGTACAATTTTGTACGAGATTTTGATATATAAATAAATAAATAAATAATATATATTGGTGGACAATTCTCACACAACACCATCTGACCCCAAACTAAGCAAAGCTTGTACTATGGAAGCCAGATAGCTGATAATATAATACTTAAATAGTTTTAAATACATACTTATTATACATAGAATATACCCAGACACAGTACAAATATTTGAATTCATCACACAAATATTTGCACTGGGTGGGAATCGAACCCACGACAATATATGTATTTTGTTTTAATAAAGAGTGACGAGACGAGCAGGACGTGTGCCTGATGGTAAGCAACGTTGCCAGTGACACGCAGCTATTGAAACATGAAGAATCCAAATTATTACCTAGTACTGCACTGCGCTTGTCACCCAGAGATCTAAAACGTTATTTCTCTAATGTAGCTATAGGTACGACCATTTTTTTCACTTCAATATTTGGATCTCTTTACGCTACGGTGGGGGAGGTGTCTCAATGTATGAGATATGAAAGCACGTCACGACGACACGACACGACGTCACTAGCACACCCCGGACACTCCACTAAAACTACATACAAACGCCGCTGTGGAGTTACCTACTCTTCATACAACTACGCAGATGTCGTTCGTACACACGCGTGAATGTGTGCGTTAGAGCTAGGGCTACTGAATTGTTTTATTCAATAGTTGTGCCCCTTGAGTTCACCTGGTGACGTAAAGTAGTCTATAAACTTGCTATAATGTTGAGTTACATAAATAGAATGGGGCTAAATTATACTATTCTAGTTAAAAGGGTGTATGTATTGCCGCGTAAAATCAAATGAAATCGATGATAGATAGGTACCTAGATATCTATTTCTGTTAGTAGGTACACATTCGCATATTATTTTACACTTACCCAAAAAGGAATCTTTATTCTGTCACTATAATTATTCCTCCAGGCTTAGCAATCCGTGCCCAAAACTGGCACTATAAGTTACGAACTTTGAGTTAAAAATTACTACGTTATTATAAAGAAACGTTATTTAAAAGTTTCATATCTTACGTTATTTTATCATTAGGAAATTAAATAAAGCTTTTAAATCTTGTCCCGTTTAGTTAACGGACAGCCGTAAACAGCACAACAACCCACCATGATGATATTTCGTTAGGAATCAGATGTTCGATACCAGCCCTTCGTTGAGTGCTCCTAGCGTAATCGAAACGGCCTGAGGAGTGAGGAAGCTTGAAATTGGCGGGGGGTGGGGAGTGTCCGTTCTATCTATATTATCTATTCTATGTCACTAGTCGCAAAATATTGGTCTCAATTCATGACTATGTCCAGTTTATGTGTTTTCTTATCGTAATTTGAATACAAGCAATCAAAATCGTCGTTGCTAAGATCGCGAACTACGAGGGTTGCTTTTCCCAGTGGTTCCATCGCATGCAGCGGTGTATTGACGTGAATGGACAATATTTTGAAAAGATATAATAAAACTAATAACTGGCTAATGTAATCAGTTTTGATTTTCTAAGAACTATAATAAAAATGCAGAAAAGTAAACAGTTTAATCAGTTTCGACAGTTTGTTTTGCGACAAGTGACGTAATAATTCATATCGTTGTTTCCAGTCACGTGACAACAGATTCAAAATATGGCATTTAAAATCATTTATAATAAATTTACTACGTAATATTAAATTATAATAATGTGATTTTCGATATTCTATTAATGCAAACTATCGTAAAATTAACATTAATCATTAATGTGTGATTAGTGTTAACATCCCTATTATGTACGAGGAAATGGTGTAACTTACTATAACAGTAATAAAGTAAAAGCTCCTTTTTTGCGCTTCCATCATTCCTGTTTTCGCTATTTGCGGACTAAAAAACCATTACCATATTCACAGACAGACAGAAACACCAGTGGCACCATCATTATGCAAACCAGTAAAGTCAAAAATGTACAAAACAGAAAATACTTATAAACTATTGTTTTTAAGCTTTCGCGATTTGAACACATAATGTTTATAATGTACAGGACTTAATCACGATTTAATTAATTGTTTAAATACCTCGACGTTTCGGCAGCGTTACAACCGCCGTGGTCACTAGAAGACTAAAACGTCGAGGTATTTAAACAATGAATTAAACCGTGATTAAGTAATGTACATTATAAACATTACTTATAAATTATAAATGGCGGCATTATCGCTAATAGCGAATTGTTCCAGATAACTATTAGAGGCAAAGATTTCGTTATTCGCGGACCAAATCGGTACATACGTAAGTACATTTGTATTTAAAAACGATTCGATATCCTTTGTAAAATCGTCGTCAATGAAATGGTTTAAATAACAAATATCACAACACCATTTGACCCCAAACCAAGCAAAGCTTGTACTATGGCGGTCAGATAGCTGATATAATACTTATTATATGGTTAGAGTAAAATAGACTTTATTACAACATTGCCTAAAATATGTTGTTAAATGATATTGCTGTTATATCGGTTCGGCTTTTCATTTGGCGTAAGCCACTTTCGCCGTCTTAAGTGTTTTTGAGAATGTATAAACTATTTTCGTACAAAAAATGAAAACAACTTCAAAAGCACAAATAGGCACTCAAAAGCGAAAAATAATAATAATTAAAAATATTAAAATCATTATTATAAACGCTACTCACTCATTTATTTTAAGTCGGATACATATTTTATAAACCTGAAGAGTTCGTTTATTAGGTGGAACGCTAGGATCTCCGGGGAAAGATTATTGTTATTGATTTTTGTTGGATAGTCCACTTATCGAGGAAGGCTATAGTCTATAAAACATTACGCTACTATAAATAGGAGCGGCAAATGAAAGGAAAATATAGCAAAAACGGGAACAAATTTGAGATTTTTGTTGCGCGCGCTAATGTGCTCTGAAGTCTGTAACAGTATGTGCCTATCTCTTCAGCTTGCGTCATTATACCTTTTTGATGCTATTCAAATCGCGGATAGACAACGTGTAATTTACATATACAGTAGAACCTCGATAAGTTAAAGTCCATGGGAAACAAAAAATATTTTAAGTTACAGAGGTTTTAAGTTATCAAGGGTTTTGGTTTGGGGCTCTGATGGGAAGGGTTTTTAAGCTACCGAGGTTTGAGTTATCGAGATTATACTGTATTAACAAACCCAAGGTTCAGTCTTACATTTGGTCTAGATCTAGATCCTCCTGAATCCTGAAGCCGCCAAGAACTAACCACCGGGTTTGCTTTCAATTGTTTCAGTTAGATTAGTTATGTAGATCCCAACAAAAAAAATGTTGTGTTTTATGTAAAACAAGAACAATATATTTTTTTTTGATTTACCTCGGATTTGTAATCTGTACAACATTCTACTAATTAAGCCCATATTGAGTAGTGAAAAAAGAAAAGTATTTCGCTATTTTATGGTGGCAGCCATCTTGGTTTTGAAATTTGTCATAGTGTATAGTATTCTACTAGTCAAGCCAAATTAACCGTATATATATACCGTACATCATATTGAGGTAGATTGTGAAGAAATATTTTGTCCGCCATATTGTAGAGGCGGCTTCAAATTAAAAACCGCATCGAAATCGGTTCATCCGTATGAGCTCCGCGGTGCCACAGACAGACACACACACAGAGACACAGACAGACAGACAGACGTCGACGTCAAACTTATAACACACTTTTTTTGGTTGGGGGTTGAAAAAAAACACAAATGACAAAGGTCAAGGACCCCGGAGTCTGAAGTTGCTAAATTGAAATTGCAATTTTTTTTGTTAGGAAATTGCGAGAACTAAGACTTCCATTCACGGCATTATTTACAAGAGCACCAGTTCCTGCCAAAACATTGCTAGCTCCCTACAAGGTAACTTACTATATTACCAAACTAGCGGCCCGCCCTGGCTTCGCACGGGTACATACACACACACACACCCTTTTTTTTGTATCGGGTTTAAAAAAAAGTAAAATTATAAAGGGAGTTTGAATTTTTGTATGATTTTTTTATTAATGTTTTTTTGTATTTTTTATTTTAAAATTTTATACATATATAATATTATTTACAAAAAAAAAAGCTATTAGTTTTAGTGAGTCAGAGCTTCCCTGTAAACAATATTTGAAGTAGTTTTATTTTGTGGCAGCAAAATAAATTGATTTTCAGGAGCTCCGACACGTGGGCCAACATACAGTTGGCCATGAGTGAAACATTCTTTTCGTAGGTCGATCCCTAATAATTCGAAGGTTTGGCCCTGGGACTTGTTAATAGTTAACGCGAAAGATGATTTCACCGGAAACTGAAGTCGTTTAAAAGGGATTGGCAGATCAGTTGGAATCATCGGTATCCTCGGTATATGAGCTAGTTGACCAGCTGCTGGGCCAGTGATAAAATTTTGTTCAGCAAGCCGCTGCGAACGCTCGATACTTGACTCTCTGGCACGCGATTGCGACGCGTATTCTCTCCGACTTGCAAGGCGGGTTTTTGAGTTTCTGATGAAGATTCCTCATTACGCCGTATTTTTATTGCCCTCGCCTGGGAACTATGTTTAGAAAGTTGATATCTTGATCTTTTGGCATTTTAGGGCATTATAAAATGAAAATAGAAGGAAATAAATAATTAAACAGGCTTTTACTAAATTTTTTGCTTATTGAACTATATGAAGTACTTAGCTGTTTGAATAATTAAAATATAATATTTATTATCAGGTAAGTAGTAGGTACTTATTGAAAGAAAATTAAAAATATGGGCGTAGAAAACTACCTTTTACTAAATTTTTGCTTAAATTTTGAACAGGAATGAATACCCATAAAATACTACTATAAGCAGTTTGAAAAGTTACATTAAAATATAATATTTATTATCATATACTTATTTACCTACGAAACGAATTTAAAGCGAATTCAAAAATTTTTCCACGACCGCTGCGTAGGGGAGCCGATCGCGCGAGTGAGCCGCGCGGCACTTTATTTTATTACATTGACTCGCAACACTTTTTGTAGATAATGATGAGTTCTGCAAAGTCGTAGTAAATGATTTTGTTCTATCATCAATAGTTTTCGCAGCGCACGCGACGTAAGGAATTTTTCAGGTCTTTTTTTACACCTTATGTTACATTATTGGAGTTTTAGTAAAGATTCCAAATTTTTTTTTAAATATAATATAGCCTATGTTACTCGGGGATAATGTAGCTTTCCAAAGGTGAAAGAATTTTTGAAATCGGTCCAGTAGTTTCGGAGCCTATTCATTACAAATAAACAAACAAACAAATCTTTCCTCTTTATAATATTAGTATAGATATAAGAAACCGCACACAATTACCGAGGAGCTTAGGTAAACTAACAGCCACAGTAACTAACTACAGTTACTAAATAGACATGGAAATACATATATAGCAAGAAGACCAGAGCGTTACAAAAATATGACAGCTTCCCAAGGGCGTCACAGTTAAAATACGTTTGGGAAGCTCTAGTCTAAGTCACTGACAAGGTAAATTGGCAATGTGGCATGGAATCGATCGAGAGACGTGTCAAAAGGCTCATAGACAACGATACGCTAGTGCGAAAAAGACTTCAAAGTCTTGAACATCGCCGGAAAATTGCTAGCCTATCGGTTTTTTACTGACTACATTTTGGAGTGTGTGCGACTGATTTACACAATTTAATACCACTTTGCCTTTTTTTCTATCAGAATGCTCGTAGCACGAAAAAACGACATCGTATAGTTGATGTTCCAAAGACACGAACGAAGAAATATATATTATATTCATACATACCTTGGTATATCAAGAGACAAATTCTCCTTTCGATTGTAAGCAGGCTTACATGACTGTTGTACACTTCCAGGCTCTACTAACATCTGCCGCAACCTTCTTCCTTCCAGTATTTTATTTATCAAATCCAAGTCATTCTCCTCATCAGTCTTTTGTCTTTTACTCGGTAGTTCGATTTCATCGAAGTCTATATCTCCTATGTCACCGAATATATCATTGACTGTTCGTTTGTTTGATGTAGTTGTGTCGATGTTGTGAAGATTTTCAGGTACATTTGTGGTGGAACATGGAGTCTCATTACTTATTCCACTATTTAGATTGTCATTTGTTTTAGGTGTCTCTTCTAGAAGAAGATTAGGTGTGAAAAGCTCTTGACTACTTGGTAAAGGTTGTATACTTTGTGACAGAGTTATGCGGTCTTCTTTTCTATGTGATTTGGGTGGCTTGTTTGACGATGGACTTGAAAAATCAAGACTTCTTTTTGCAGGGTATGAAGTGTGCCTTACTGTTGTGTTTTCTGAAAATATATATTTAAATAAATGTTTGTAGACATTTTTCACCTGACACTATCTAGCCAATAAATAAGGAAAGCTTGTATTACAGAAATAACTACTATTACTATATAAATACTAACATTTTATGTTCAAATATACAAACCCAGACATAGAACAAATGCTCACAGCCATCATTTAAGTATTTGTTTAGAATGGGAATTGAACGTACCACCTGTGACTCTATGGGCAGACTAACTACCAACTGAGCTATAATGTCTGCCACTGAGCCATGTGGTGAATTTACAAAGAACTATTAGAAAATATTAAATTATTATTAAATTATTCACTGCAGTACTGGAACAAGTGCAGAAATCTCAATTGGGAAACTAAAGGTCTAAATGTAAATGGAGAATACCTACATCACCTAAGATTTGCAGATGATATCGTACTACTGAGAGACAAAAATATGAGATACAGCAACTAGATGTAGAGAGCAAAAAAGTGGGACTGAAAATGAACACATCCAAAACAAAGATGACAAATGGACCAATTGAGAGAATTGAATTAAATAATATTATGGTGGAATATGTGGACCAATTGACTACTTTGGGCAAATTATATACATACCGACAGACCAAATGGAGAAGGAAATAAACAAAAGAGTCTGCAACTCCTGGAAACGCTTCTGGCAAATGAAACACATCTTGAAAAACACAACTACTTGATATACCAACACCAGACAAAGGGAAAATTATGAACATGTGCATAACACCATGCCTCTCTTACGGTAGCCAAACATGGGCTCTTACAAACAAAAATATGCAGAAGCTAGAAGTGTGTCAGAACTCTATGCACTACAAATTAAATTAAAAGACAGAATAAGACTAGAAGTCATAAGAGAAAGAACGAAGGTAGTTCCCATAGCAAAGACCATTAGAAAACTAAAATGGAGATGGACAGGCCATATGGTAAGAGGCATACAAAAGTGGTCTCAAAAGGTAATACACTGGTATCCTCAAGGAGAAAAGAGGAAAAGAGGGAGACAAATACGCAGATGGAAGGATGATGTGAAAAATTCAGAAGGAACCACATGGACAAGGACAGCGGCTAACAGAGAGGAATGGAAGAACTGGGAGGTGGCCTATGTCGAAAGACAAACTGGGGTGTAAATTATAGAATTAGAATAGAATAAATATATACTGTAAAAATGTATTCAATACTCTAGAAATAAAGGCTATATTTATCTTTATTAGGAAACATCGTTTTTGCAGCACATACTTATTCAGGAATTCATAACTATTCTATTGATTTTCATTCTAATAAAAATAGTAGTAAAATATATTGTCATGTCATCTATTTATGTAAAAATGAAAGTTGAAAAATGAATGTCTGTGTCCTTTATAAAATCGTAAACTATCCAATTGATCACATGATAATTTTTAGCACAGTGGTTATGCATGAGGCAAAGAAGGTTTCTGAGTTGTACCCCAAATTGCAACGTAACATAGCATTGCGTGCACAGTACAGCTAGTGATAGGAATAAAAATTATTATCACTAAATGGAGATGAAAATATTGATATCAATGAGTCACACGAGAACTGACCAAAGTTGTTAGGACTCTCCAAAGATAATGATACTTAAGCTGCACTTGAGAATATGAATAACTAACAAGAAACACATGTTCAACAGTGGGATACTTGAATAGGTGTGAGGAATAAGAGAAATGAAAAATATATACAGTTCAGTTTACGTATAAGTACACTCCAAAAATAAGTTGTTTGGAATTTTCTTCAGAACACTAACTGCAATCTAAGTAGAGTTTGAACTAATGTATGCAGGCAGGTGATATAAGTTTATTTGTAAACATAGCATAGAATAAATATAGTGACCCCTTTCTTTGCTGCTTTTGTCCACAGAACTTATGTTATCTATAATTCGCAAATTGGCCATCTCAATAAAACTATTCAAAGCTTTACTGTATATATTTATGATATGTAGAAACACCTGAACAGAGAGATAATATTAGAAATCATTACACGAAAGTTGAGATCTAATTAACGCGCAGTGATACCTCCTTTGTCATCTTCTCGCAACATCTCCAGTTCATCTGCGTACATGAGCTCATACTCCTCATCGGGATCTGGATAATCACTCATCTTGGGATCTGCAGTCTAACCGGCTGCAACAGTTACCAGTTTGTTTGGGCACTCCAGAAACTCAATTTGGTTAGGTAATTTGAAAACCCGGAAAACCACTTTTAGAATGTCCTAGTAACTTTAATTTGTATTTTTTTTTTCGAATGGTCTATTTTATTAATTCAAATGTATTTCAAATTTCTAACTTCATATCAACTACAATATCAAAACAACACCACAAAAATCAACACAATCCAATTCGTGCAAATCGCGCGAAAAACGAAAAAATATGAAACTCCCTAAACTTACTATGTTGCAATTAATAATTTTTCATTCTCCTTAGTTTTGAAACCCCAAACAAAGTAAGGGCATGTAAGGGCTAATAAGGTAATAAGTTTGACGTCGATGTGTCTGTGTGTATGTATGTATGTCTGTACCACCATTAAGCTACAACGGATAGACCGATTTCATGGCGTTTTTTTTTTAAATGAAAACTTCTTTGGGTGCGCTTAGGACAGAATTTTCGTGGGATGTCAATTGAAATGAACCGTCACGCTCGGGAATGATAATAACTTTTCAGGTAAACTCAGGATGCTAGAGCGAGAAATAAAATACAGTGAACAAGCGCGTCAGAGCGAGAGAGATAATAATAAAAGTCCCTATGAACCTGTGTTATTATATTTATATCTTTTTATACCGACATTAACTTTTAGGTACTTACTTACCACATTAATTGAACTTGTCACGAAATATTCAATTTGCATTTCACATCCATTGCAAAAAGGTTTTTGCTGTAATATCCTCGTATTACTGTTTTATCACAGCACTTACATTACGTAAACACACAAAATGATATATATTTTCCTCACAGCACTTACACATACACTTTAAACACAACATTATACATGAATTTTTACCGAAAAACCTTTAAATAAATAAATAGCAAACACTAAAAATTTACTAGCCAAACCCTATTTCCAAACCACGTATTTTTTTTATTTATTCTTGGCCATACTAATCATTTGGCCACACGTTATTATTTTTTATACTACTAATAATTTTTATTTTTAATTTTAAAATTATTGACTAAAATTATTTAAATATAAGTATTTCTTAATTTAGTTTTCACTTCTGCCGTGCGGTCTTAAGTGCACACATTTTTTATTTACAGGTTAGTTTCCGTGCGGTACCTATTTCTTAGCTATGTTTAGTTAATATCAATTCATCATGGCTGGTTTCACAAAATGGCGAACAAACTATTTCTTTACACCCTCCCTCAATATGAGTACCTATCAAATGAAAGGGTTTCACTAGTAAAACAAAATAGATGATTACAATTAATTCAAACATTAAATTCCAAAATCAAGAATACCACCACGATGAAATAGCGAATTTTTTTTTCACTTCTACCTCAACATACATGCATTTAAAATGAAAGGGCTTTACTAGTAGAGTAACATATACTGTGACAAATTTCAAATCCAAGCTTGCCACCACCACAAAATGGCGAGTTACATATCGTTTTTCACTACATACTATCTCAATGTGGGTACTTAATGAATAGGCTTGTATACTTGTAGAATGTTGTCCAAATTACAAATCCAAGATAGGAGGTATATGAATCAAAATATTCAATTTTGTTCTTGTTGAAGTAATAACTTATTTTGGCACACCGCACACAGATTTTACCTTTGGCTGTATTAAAAACTCATTCGTCAAACTAGGTACTAAGTAAAAGTCTCGATCGGCTAAACTCAGGATCACCAAGTGGACTAGATTGAGAAAGAGACGGTCAGCTGATATTCAGTGCTGTATCGCCTGTACGTGAATGAGAAATATATAGTCAACTGCTCTTCTCTGTTGTGGCGCTGTGTTTACTATTTTGATTTGTAAAAATGAAACCGATGCTTCTTTTTCAACTTCAAAATAGGGTATTCATTTTGTACAGGTACCACCGAAAAAATGAAATGTCATTATTTTTTGCAAAGTCAATGTCACAATGAACTTTTTTCTGGCTTGGTTAGTTTGTTCACTTTTCCACATACACTTCATTAGCATAAATCTGAGCACTCAACGATATTTAAGCAAGGGGGATTTTAAGTCAGCGTTCAAAAAGGGCCCCACTCAACAACCGACAAAACGCTAGACGCCAGCTAATTTTACGTCTGTCGTTGTATGACTTAGCACTTTACCGCCCGCATTGCGTAGTCCCCTATGATGGTGTTTTGCATCGTAGTATTGTGCAAAAATTACAACAAAAAACTGAAAAAGAGAGATTGTATATCATATTTTCAATATTTACATCATTACCAACTCTGTTAATTTAGGGGCGTTAATACTCTAAAACGCAATTTATAAAAACATTTATTTATTCTACTTCAATTCCAAGTACTTAGGTAACGTGTACCTAGGTACTTATGTAACGTGACCCGTAGGGATTGCCATAAAAAAAGAATTTGATATTCCGGTGGGTGGGTGGTGATATTCATAATTAATCCAGTAGGTACCAAAATACCTAGTCCAGTGAAGAAGAAGAGGGTAGTATATAAGATTGTCAATGTACCTATGTCTGTGTGTGTGTGTCTGTTGCATCGTGGTTTCCGAACGGATGAACTGGTTTGATTTTTTTGGTTGGAAGTTCGGGAGTTGAGCTGAAAGGTTGAATAAATTTTATTTTTGAAGTGAACACTTCTTTTGCCTAACAACATTCTCGCGAGATTTGTCATTCAACTCTAGCCGAGACTTAGGTACATTCCCACATTTCCTA
This sequence comes from Ectropis grisescens, assembly GCA_017562165.1. Taxonomy (NCBI): domain Eukaryota; kingdom Metazoa; phylum Arthropoda; class Insecta; order Lepidoptera; family Geometridae; genus Ectropis; species Ectropis grisescens. The sequence goes on from CM029769.1 coordinate 4,760,846, forward strand.
CCCAGCCACCCACTACATGCTACGTACTGTCTTCCGAATATTGTCACTTCATCTTGTCTCAAGGTGTCCCCGACACTACGTTTCCCGATTCAGTCAAGAGTCAGGCCTCACCGATACTGCGAATCCCTTGCAGCGATGAACACGCTCCTACGAGCAGACATAGCGCCGGACTGTGATGTAAATTTTGTAGTGGACTCTTTGTAGAGTCCGTCTGGGGAAATACCACACCTTTGCCAGTTATTCTGAGGACAAGCAATGATGTGCAAACTTTACTGTGTTCCGGTTTGAAGGGCAATGTTATCAATGAAATTACAGGGCATAGAGATGAAACATCTTATATCTCTCGGTGTCGAGCGCAGTGCAGTGCTAGGTAAGGATTTGGACTCTTCATGTTGTTATAGCTGCGTGTCACTGTGCTGTTATGTGCCAGGCATGTTGTTTACCATCAGGCACATGTCGTGCCAGACTCATCACTCTACACTATAAAAAATGTGTTTGCGGGTCAGGGGAAGAACTCGATGACGGACTGTCTATTATTTTGTGAAAGATCATCGCAAAGACAGTCAAGTACCTACTTATAAGAGTAGAAATCAAGTAAACACATTGTTCCAAAGAAATAACGAGGTAGGAGGACGAATGCGTCATAAGGTCTTTAGTAGTGGTAGGACTCTTGGCAGAGTCCGCCTGGGGGAAGTACCACACCTTTGCCAGTTATTCTACCGCCAAGCAGTAATGTGCAAACATTACTGTGTTCCGGTTTGAAGGGCCATGTTTCCAGAGAAATTACAGGGCTTAGAGATATAAGATCTTAGATCTCTGGGTGACGAGCGCAGTGCAGTGCTAGGTAATGATTTGGACTCTTCATGTTCCAATAGCTGTGTGTCACTGTGCTGTTATGTGTCAGGCATGTTGCTTACCATCAGGCACATGTCCTGATCGTCTCGTCACTCTTTATTTAAAAAAATAAAATAAAATAAGGTAAGCTTTAGATTTTTGTTGACGTTTCAAAAACTTCGCTGTTTGCGCTAAAACTGTTATATACTCGTATACTACTAGCGTCCCGTTCCGGCTTCGCTCGGATCTTGTCATATAAAGACTATTCATCGAAATAAAAACTATCCTATCTTTCAAGTTGGATCAAACTGCACACGGTGTCCAAATTTGATTAAAATCGGTTAAGTAGTTTAGGAATCCATCGCGGACAAACATCGTGACAGTTCCCAATTTCACCGTAGGTGGCGCCAATGTTTTATTTTGTTAGATAAATTTCACAAAAACAAACAGTGGTGCCACACTTGGCAAAATTTAGAACTATTTTTGACAAGTAAATTTGCATCGGTAAAACGCTCACACTCATTCACAACTACTTATATAACTGAATGAGCTGTCACGTACCATCCATTGATATATCTACATAACATTCATTTGATCTGTGTAGGTATGTATGACAAACACAACATTTTGTATCTTTAGATGTTTGTTGCTCACTCACGTCGAAACGGCTTAACGGATCAGGTTGAAATTTCGAACAGATTTAGAGTATAGTCTGCAATATCACTTTGGCTTTTATTAAGGTAAAGTTACGAAAACGGCGCTGCAAGTTTGCTATAAATTAATTCATAAGTAGGTATACCTCGTCAAAGGACTTAGTAGTGTAATAGCTATGGTAAGGTAAATAAATAAAACTACGATCTATATATACGAAAGTTTTCTTCAATAATTGGGTATATTTACAGTAGATTAATTAACAAACGTGAGTTACATGATTAATGTTCGAAGAGGTACAGATACTACTCGTCTTGGATTTAACTTTCCTCGAATTTCACATTCGCACTTCCAAAATATCAAAGTTACACTATAATATCCTAAGAGAGATCATCGAAATTCGACTTTAGGGTCTATTCAGATCTAAACAGTATCCGCCTGCGGTTAACTAGCTGGCGCTGAACGTAGGAATGTTTTGTGGTAGGTACATGTAATTTTTTCTGATGACTAAGAGCTTGTGCCGTAATCTATTCGAATAATAATTTCAGTGACAGGAACACAAGTTCACCACCGCATATCCTAATTGATTATCCTCTTTTCGCTCTTATATTTTTGCGCGAAAATGTACGTATATAGAGATATAGGTACAGTTTCGAGCATCTATATACTAGATGTGTTGTGGTGTCAGTTTGATCGGAAGTGCTAGCCAAATTTTACTAGAGTAAACTTGACTCCGTAAAGTGTCAATACTTTGTAACCTGACTAGAAATTAGCCACTGTGTCAAACTGTGTTACTAGGGGTGCTAGAAAGCCACTGTCAACATAATTGCAAGTACCTAACAGCATAGGATATGCTATAAACACATTAGCATCACAATTAATAGCATAGTCTGAAAGGATACTATTTCATGTCCTTTCAGAAAGATAGCCAAAAGAGTAAATCACTGTAGTAATCTTTCTGGCTGTGTTTTAAATTGGAGTGCAAATGTGTTTATAGTGTACCGCGTACCGAGTGTCCGTAATCATTGCGATTGCGTAATTATATACTGAGAATATTAAAATGCTCTTTATAGCTACTTCTATGAGCAATTTTCTTGAAGGCATCAGCGGCAGCGGCGCGGCAAATACTGTTTAATCTGAATATACCTTTACAGTGTGTACTTAACTGCCTTAACATTCGTAATTGGAATGTAACGATGACTATTTCACTTCGAATACATGCCGTTCTTTATTCTTATCGATTTTTTTTTTGAAAACTTATACATACAATAATAAAACAACGCCAACAGTTTCGTAAAATTAAAATTAAGTACATCTTAACAATTTCTTCAAACCTGTCTGAAACATTGCTACGACCTTATTTTTAACCTTTTTTATGTCACATTTCAATACTTTGCCATAGAACTGCATAAAATAAACTAGGCAAGTACATAATGAAGTTCTAATAAAAAAAAAGTAATTAGATAATTGTATTAACTACCAAGGACGCAAAGTTAAATTAGCTATTACGAATAAATACTTATAAACAGAACGTTCTAAGTGATTTGATTGTACATTAGTATTACGTTAATAATGCCGAATAAAATTATGTTGAGATTTCTGAGGGCGGGTCTTGACAGGTTTCTATCGACAAAAATCGACGACGACAGTCATCTTTTAAGGTTATTAACTCTTAAGGTAGGTATCATCCTTTGCAAGACCAGCCCTTCTACCGCCAAACAAAATCTGCTTTGGCTTTGCTATTGCTGTCTTTATCATTTTAAGCGGAAAGAAAAGAGTGAGCAATGTCAAAGCTATGACAGTTTTAGTTAGGCGGTACTGAACGTCTATTCTCTTTCTGTGAAAAACGTAAATTTCGAAATAAACTCGCGACTTTCCTACTCCGTTTCTACTTCTTTCCGTCGTTTTGTCCGTTTAAGTGTTCTAAGCCTATTTTGATTAGAGTAGTGTTAGAAGATTTAAACGTTAAACAATGACAATAAAAAAACGGACCCAACGAAGTGGAACTAGAATAGGAAAGTCCCGAGTTTATTTCGAAATTACGTTTTTCGTAGAAAGAAAGTAAGTATTAGACGTCCAGGTTACATCACTAATTACGTCGCAACGACAAATTCCGAAACGAGCTTTTTATTTTTGACTATATTTAGACTAACACCAGCTTCGTCTACAGATTGACAGAAGATAAAAATCAACGGAGGAATGTCATCAAATCACGTCAAAAATAAAAATAAAACATAACAATGCAATTGCCATTCGTAAGTTATTAAGTACATATACAGCTTAAATTAAAACGAATATATCACAAACACAAAGCTAATCTCAAACCATCACAGACATCTACTTTTACCTATACATAATGACTTGCAACATTGAATGAGAATTTTATTATATTACCATTAGAATACTTATTATACCATCACTCTCGTACAACAATTTTTTAAAACAACTTGACTTAACTACGGCACTCGGTGTCTCTGGAGTTATAATGTGTAAAATTATAAAAGTGAAAGATTTTGATATTTTGTGTTTATTGATCTCTCACAACGGAAGAATCGCGTGTTTGTGACTGAAAATTAGGAAGTAGAAATAGTTGAATTCGAAATAACACGTGATACGTCCCTCAGTTTTTTTTTCAACTCACTTCTCCACATTTCCACTAGTTTATAATATTCGACTCTATATTTTATGTTATTTGTTATTATATTTATTTAGCTCCTTTAGGCAAATTTGTCTAAATTGTGATCAATATTGACTAAAGCAAAATACATAAACTACATAGGTATAAGCCTCAGAGCCACAATAATTAAAGTTGGAGACAATACGTATAAAAACCCAAATTAGCCCTGTCAAAGATACTGCTCAGTTTAACCACATGTGGCGCCATTGTTTTATTTTATGAAATTTCTCTAACAAAATGAATCATTTCCACATATGGTTAAATTGAGAACTAACTTCGATAGGTCTTTTTGCATCTGGAAAACGCTTCATCGAATGTTTGAGTCCTGACAGAATATCGACAAAGTCGTACAAGTCATAAAATAATTATTACAATTGGCTAAATTTAGTCGCAACTGAGTAATCAGTAAGCTAGCAAACTAAATTCAGAAACGAGGACCGCTTGCTTCTAATTTACTTCGAAATCTGCTCCTGAATTCAGGCGACTAAATTTAGCCAAGTGTAACAAGCTTGTTAGCCAACCAACTCAATGTGTGAGTGAATCGAATTATTTATAATATGTATCGAAAACAGCATGGTAGCTTACCGTCTTGTGTGATAGTGGTCAAACGTAGCTATTTATATAGTTCTTCAAAACATTTGGGAATATATTGTGTCTATAAGTGTGTGTGTGTGTCTCATTCATACATTCAACACTTTGAATCACACCTTGTTGCGGTAGGAGTAACACGACACGTAACTATACAGAAGTAGCTGATGCAATTATTCTTTTAACCTTTTTTTTAGGAAACACAGATATATTACAAGAATAAGTCAATAGCTTTTATAACACGAATATGTGTCTTTGCGACCACCAATACGCCAGAAGATTTGATACTATACGGCCTACGATAGCACGTGCTTACAGAAACCCCGAGTCACTCACAATTCGAATCCAAATCAATCAATGAAAACCTGAAAATACGCTCAGGCAACCAATTCATAGCTTAGTAGATCTTTTAATTAGGAAAGTGGAACCAACCCCTTGATTTGAGTCGGTGGAACGTCAATCATTAAATTATAACTGCGTTCACATCTAGGAAATTACGAGTATTTTCTTTCGTTAATTGTTTTATTACGGTCGATGGCGTGTGGAGTTATAATTTTGCTATTCCCTTGAAGTACGTTGAAGTTTACAGCTTAATTAACGAAAATTAATGAAACTCTACGATACACTACATTGAAATTTGCAGCTAGTCTTCGTAGCCATGTGCTACGAGACTGCTACTAAATGCCACGCGGAGCTACGAACTAATTGTTTTGTCTATGTTTAGTTGCGTAGTCATTGAAAATATAATATTGTTATTATATTAATGTTATTTAATTATTTAACGTTTTTCTAATTGCATTTTAACTGTTGAAATAAAAACATTTTTTTTAAACCTAAATCCAAATAAAAACTAAAAAACTTTAGAACTAAATAACTAACTTTTTATAGTCGTAGAGTTGTAATCGATCATACTCGTACATTCAATTTTACAGGGCAGTTATTTCAAATAATTATAGCACTGTAATAATATGACAACAAATATGGTATAAAAGTGAATATCGTCCTTTTTTCAACATCCATTGGCCATCTTGAAATGTGTCAGCATTTTTAGATGGCCATGCTCATGGGCACGCTCTCCGGTTTCCCCCGCGTAGTTTCCAAACTGAGCTATTATGAGTTCACTTATATCGGCACCTATGACTGCCAATATATTATTTTTATATTTGTACTTCTTTAAATATATTATTACTTCATATAGGTAAACTTATTAAATACTCCATAACCACCAAGTGCCTCCTTACCATCTGGTATTACCTGCAATCCATTTGTCTAGTATAATCTAACCATTTAAGACTTAGGTATTACATTAGTCGATTTAACTGTACAAAACGCTTATTTGCGTATTTTGTTCTATATTTATGTTCCGAATCGTCCCTGAGTCCAATTATTTACGTACACTTAGAAGAAGGGTTAACCGGATTCCAAAGTTGAGTAAGGTATTCGCTCATAATACTCATGTTTTCGTCACAAACTGGAACGTAAAATACCAAAATAGTTGATAACGAGCTTTACAGTATACATATATTAATGAAGGACAGCAATTAATAGGTATTAAATTTTGTGGACGTTTCTGTCAAAAAGGCGCGTCATAGCTGTATAATACACACATATATATATACATATTTTTTATTTAATGTACCATCAACAGGCTTCTCAATAACTGAAACATACGTGAATGAATTACTTTGTTATCTTAAAAAACTTCCCGTGATATCACGATTTTAAAATCACAATTTGAGACTCCCAAAAACGCTTCATACAAAAACCCTAATAAAGCGTGACGTCACAGTCTCGTATTTTCTATGCGTCGCGCGTAAAGTTTGTATGTTAACTATATTAAACATTGCGTTTAGGAAACTGGTTTCATAACAAAAGTCAGTCGAAATTGAATGGGTTATTTTTTTTTTTAAATAAAGAGTGACGAGACGATCAGGACATGTGCCTGATGGTAAGCAATATGCCTGACACATAACAGCACAGTGACACGCAGCTATTGGAACATGAAGAGTCCAAATCATTACCTAGCACTGCACTGCGCTCGTCACCCAGAGATCTAAGATCTTATATCTCTAAGCCCTGTAATTTCTCTGGAAACATTGCCCTTCAAACCGGAACATAGTAATCCAATGGTAAATACATTTTCTACTAATTTCGTACTTTTAAAATGGGCTTGCCCATCCTTTGAATGATCATAAAATAAGTTAAACAAAAATATATAATTCAATTTTATAATTTTATATAATTTCAGGATCAATCGTCATGCCTATTGGGATGATGGCTTGGCCAAAAATGTACCAATCTAATTAATCCGTCAGGTAGATTATTGAAAAATATGACAGGTTTTTTTTGTTTTATAAAATTATTACAGATCGACATAGATCATAAAGCTTCCGGGGACTGGGGAGTTGTGACGTCACGTCTACATAGAAATCGTACAATGACGTGACTTCACTTGAAACTTCTAAGCACATTTTCGTTATTTTTTGTTTACGTCGTCATTTTTTTGTTTATGAAACAAAAGAAATAATACGTGTATAATATGTTAGAATAATTGAACTGGCGGACTAATTAGTTTTTTTGGTCATCATTCCGTTTATAGATACATATTTATAATTTACAGAAACAGTCGGAACAAACATTAATATTTATGACACAAATAATATTTGTCCTTGACTCTTTGGTGGGATTCGCAATCACGACTCTATGGATCGGTATGCAGGCTCTTCAACTACAAAGCCAGTCAAAAATCAGCGTCTACCCAATCTTCCAAATGTAGACTTTGGTGCTATCACAATAGCTTTATTTCATTTAGTAGCGCTTCATGATTTTCCCCACGCATTTGCCGCTGCTCTTATTTTCACGTTTTAAATGATAGCTCATTTGTTATTTCAGACTATAATCTGTTAAACGACGTGAATCTGTTTCTTGTAGGTTAGGTCCATCTTATACCACATCGGCGCGCTTTACACGGCGTGCTTTGCTTTTTAATACATTATTTTAGTGAAATGTAAGTTATCGCAAGTCTATCCTTGGTGAAACCTGCTTTTCACATTTAGATCGCTGCTTTTCACAGAATTTGTAGTCACTAACCCAATCGGGTCTCGCCAATAATTCAAAAACTCAACGTTCGATACCAGTCGAATGAACCGATCCAATCAGTATCGATTGTAACTTGATAAACTTCGATTCTACAATATCTGTCCTCCAAAACAATACGACACAACTCTAGAACATACTGTTACCAATATCTGAAAATCGAAATAATCGATTCTCCAAGTTCCGTACATATATCCGAATCGAATCCGTATCGATTGGATATGACGAGCGAATACCAATACTCCGAAGAAAACTACCCAAAAGTAACCACATTATTGCACCCTCCCGCCCGCTGGACATTTCTCTATAATATCCTCTAACTATATGGCAATACGACTCAATTCACTACGTTTACGAAATTCTTAACTTACTATCTAACCGTTGTTCTATTTGGACTAAAACACCGCTGAAACGGTTAATTAGGTGGCCTTTAACAACATTTGTTTCGGAATAATGTCTGGGTAAAAAAATCCGAGATTTTATCTAGGCTTAATCTTTAATATATATTTATATTTATCGGTAGGTATTCATCGCAATAGCTGATTTCCCAAACATGTTTGTACCTATACGTGTAAGTACTGTTATTATTTCGACTAAGGTATTTATAGATGATGTTAGAGGGATAAATAAATATAATAATCAACTTTGAATTCAAGCACACAACTATTAAAAATTCAATCGCATCGGTTTTGCTAAAGAGTCCAGATTAGTATAAAAAGTTTCCTTTTTATCATGAAAAATCTATACATTTCTATGTGTTATCAGTAGCAACTACAAGGAACTATGTCGGCAGTATAAGTTTCGTCACTAGAGATCGTGGTGAAATTTGTCTAATATTTTGTCAAGTTGATATAGTCGATGTAGTAGACGACTAGCTTTCTCAACCATGTGGGCAGTTTCAACAGTACTAATAAAAACTAAAAAACTAAAGGGTATTTAGAGTTAAGTAAATTTATTGTACTTAGAACGCAACTGATCATTTCGTTGCTTTATATAAAAGATTATAGACCCCAGTGTCTGGTGTAACTTAAGGGAAAATATCCTATTAAACCCGTGCCAATTTTTTAGAGTGTGCCTACTGTTATTGTAACATTCAATAAGAATATAATACTAAATATGGCCCTCCAATATATATTTTTTTTGTTAATGCCATTTATTAACACATGACAAACTAAAGAAGCTTAAAGCAGTTTCACAAATACTATTACTAATAAGTAATTTAAAAAAATGTGTAAAAACATTTCTAATAATATTCCGAATCAAATGTTGAGTCAAAGCATAACGTTACCGTACAATTACCTACATAATTACCAACGATACAAACAGTGCAATAATTTAACGTGGAGTTCAACCACAAACATATTCCGTCGCACTCTATCTTGAAGGTTATTCGCTAGTCTAGGCGAGAGGAGACGAGTTTCTCTACCTCTAAGGCTTTGGGCAACTGACTTTTGATCGGCGGACCCGTGAGAGTGAATGAAACAAGAGTTCTTTAACGCGAGTTAAAGTGAGAAGGGGAGATTTCCCGCCGACCAAAAGTTCGTATGCTTTTGCTCTACATAGCCAATGATTTGTGTCAAATCAACCACTTATTAGGTATTATTTTAGGGGTAAATTGGCAACATTAAGGTTAACACTCACGCAATGTTCTCATTACGCCCTTGTATTGAGTAATTCCTCGAATTCCTGAGACTTTAGGCTTGATTGTATCAGCTTATGTCGCTAAAGTATAAGTATGACCTCACTGTGTAAGCTGACTTTAAATTCTTCTTTAATCACCCGAATTCGTGTCTATATATTTATATTTGACTTAATTAAAAGTCTTGGTCAATCTTTTAAAACTATGTTTATATGAGTAGTTACAGTGTATGCACATTTTTGAATCCAAAATAAGTATAAATTTAACAATTAAAAAATACAACAAACGAACGTCTACATCAATTTTGATGTTTACATTTTGCCTATTGTGGCCTTATTTTTAGTCGTTTTATTTTGAGCATTTAAGTATTCGATTTGTATTACACCTACGCTTTTGTCTGTAAAGCCTCTATTTTATCGATCAATGACTACTTTTTTAAATATTTGAAATTTATGTAACCATTCTCCATTACACTATGGATATTGAATTATGGAACTGTTCAGCTCTATAAAGACTAAAATGCAAATATTCTAAATAGTACACTTTTATCTTGTTATTTATAATACATATATGTATATTTTCTATATTTTTTTTTAATTCAATACTTAACTCAGCTGGTGTTTTAGTACCTTTCCAACAATTTTTGATATAGCAATGACTGTTATGTGTTTGAAACAGGCAGATTTTTTTCGTGGTTCTCTTGTGTCTGTGAAGTCACTAAATCAATGCAGTCGCACACCGTGCATGTGATGAGTCATTTCAAATCAATTTTGTATCAAATACGGATCTTAACTCTTACATAATTCGTTTTACAACACAACACAACTGGGGATTTATTGGATATGTTGTCTGTTGTTTTTTTTCTCTCGAAACAATAGCTTTTATATTCGTACTGCTATTGGTTGTTGTGTTTTGATGTGGGATTAATCTAGAAATAGAGTTAAATATTGTCATACCCTAATCTGAGAGATTGACCAAGACTTTCAAACGTCAACAGCCTACATCAAACCCGACTGGGGCGGTCAGTCAGAGCCAACCTTAGAACCGCCACCTCCGTGTGTCAGGCGGCGGTTAGCGCGTGGGGCGGGGGTGGAGCGGGGTGTGTCGGCGCCGGGGGAGGTGATTCCACCGCGCCGCAAGCCTTCAGTTCAGTGAACACTTCGGTAAAGAATCCAGGCTCGGAATTGATCCTCAGCATGTTGAAAGACAGTCTGTCGACGATGAGTAAGCATCGGTCCCAGAACTTATCTTTTGAGTCTTCGACGAGGAAAGGTTTGAGCGGGTAGGAGATCTCGTTGCCCATGTAGGAGTAAGAGAGATAGAGGCACGTGAGGACGACGGCCTGGAGGTCCTGCGGCCGCGCTATCCTTTCGCCGTCGACCAGCTCGCGGACCAACATGTACACGAACACCACGTTTGCGGGGTTTATGAACGCCACATCCTGGAAGAACAGAAAAAAACAAAGTTAAAATTGGTGGAACCATCATGAAGTTTACAATCAGTATAGCTGTTTACGCAATGACTTTTGAATTAAAAAAAATAATTAAAAAAATTAAAAATTTTAAATAAAATTGTCAAATTAAAATGAGTTTGGTCGATGCTATGGTATAGGCATTCATTCAGCGTGGTAATGCCGCCAGTGTACTGGGCACGATTCCGTTTGATAGAGGGTTTGAACATCTTAAATATCAGTAGATCTTCATTGGTCTATGGGTTATTCAGATGTGCTTAGTGTTAGTAGTTAGGTATATAGCGTATAGTTCTCAATGTACCTATTTTAGTTTTTTTTTAATAAAAGCTCAACCAGTTAAAAATAACTATTCAACTTTCATTTAAATTTGTATGCATTTTCGACGGTTGTAACGTCGGACGTAAAGTTACGGAATACATCAATGAGTGCAATATTACAAAACCGCGAATACTGTTAAATCTATACTAATATTATAAAGCTGAAAAGTTTGTTTGTTTGAACCACAGATTTCTAAAACAAAAGGCAGATGGAACGTGCAGAACACAGATCCTTAGGTCCAGAAAGCAAATATCAAACGCCGAAGCAAATACAAACTCCAGTCAGTACGAAACGGACTTCCGTCTCGTACGGGAGTCCCGTGTGATTTTAAGTTTTGTTTAAGATTATGCCGTCTTGTGTCTTCAAACATTGCAAACATTGTTCCCAAAAATAAGAAAAGGAAAGAGGAATATCATTTCATAGAAAAGTTTTAATATTTTTACTGCTTTTTTGTATAATTTAGGCGATTTTATTTCGATTGATGAATAGAAACACAACACCTCAACGAAAATTGGTTAGTGTTGCTTGACTAAATTGAAATTATTTTCCCTAAAGTTAAGGTAAAATATAGATTATGGTTTTTTGAAGATACTCGTAGACCAAATTATTTATGCACTTAAGTAGATTGTATTATTCTATTTTAAACCCTATTTTTATAGTCGTAATTTTAATTTTTTCCACGTCGTTGTTTCCAGTTGTAAAAATACTAATAGTGTTAATGATAACTATAGTTATGAAGCAAGTTTTTAATACTTGTAAGTGGAGCTTAAAAAAGTAGGCGAGTTATTTTGAGAGATCTAATCGTTTTAATCAACCTCATGTTATCTGGTCGAGTCAGCAGTGACATTGTCGAAGTTTTATACGGTGCTAATTTGTGCGTACATACTTACCCAAAAGAGATGTTGGGATCAGGCCAATCGCTGTTGGCACCACACATACTGGCCTTGCTGCCAAGGTGGGTTGTAGGTATAAAACGTTGCACTTTCGAGCTCCCTGTCCCAACAAATTTGATTTTGGTTCTCTGGGGTGGACGTGAGGCTGCTGTTCATTCTATCCTGACTTTCTTTGTCCAAAATTGGGGAGAGGGCTGTTAAAGGTGTACGTCAAAACGCCTTTAATTTGGTTGATTGTGGAGCCCCGTTGTCCGAAGTGAAGAATAAAATTCTTGATTTATACAATTTTCTTTGGCAATGTTATGGCGGACCCACAAAATTATCAAAACAATCCTATGCTATCTTCCGTTGGCTATCAACTTGGTGAACCTTCGGCCATGCGACCTTCGCCCTGGCGATTCGCTTTATCATTTAACGTCTCCAGTCCAATTTAAACGTTTGGTACTTGGACGACGGAACTTTGGGTGGCGATGTGAATAATGTTTAACTGATTTACAAAAACGCTTAGACGGTTTTCGTTGGTTTGTATCAACATTTTTGAAAAAGCGAACTTTTCGTTTGTGACACGCGTCCAGACAAAGATTGGATAATAAACAAATTGAATGATCTGGCCCCCCAATATCAAATCAGTTGACAAAAATTCTCTGCACCTCCTGTGTTCACCGATATTAAATGAGTAGTTGCCACCTTTTGTCAAGCATAATATTCAAACAAGACTTCTTTTTAAAAGAAGCTCCGACAGAATACTCAAAATAAACACACACATGACTTTTACTATTATTCGGCGTTGTCTTTTTATTCCGAATTTTCTGTACGAATATTCGAATTTTTAGTTGCAAGCAAAATCAAAATTCTTAACTTCATTGGATGGAAATAGTAATAACAAGAAATCCTGGCATAATATATAATCGGTGTAATAATAAATTATTTTAATACAACATTACAATCTATGTGTATATTATACGCGAAGATTTCCGAAGCTAAGACAACAATAGTGGGATTTTTTTCTTAAGACTGGGAACATTACTCGCACACCTACGTGAGTAATTCGACAACGTCGGTGAGAGCTGTCACGCATACATAACAAATTACTGGCCTCACAGAGTCGTTCACGAAGGTTTCATCTGTTTAGAAATCTGTGGTTTGAACGCTAGGATCTCGGGAAGTACTGGTCCAAATTGATTTTGTAATGGATAGTCAATTTATCGAAGAAGGCTTATAGACTATACTCGTAGAACATAACGCTACTATTAACTAAAGCGAAGCGGAGCATGAATCAAGGATGTAACAAAATCGGGAAAAAATATTCCTTTTTGAGAGTTTTCGTACGTTTCGTGCTTTGACATGACACATGACAGCATGTGTCTAAGATTGCGTCATTGAATTTCAGTAATCTGTGCATTGAGTATAAACCTTTGCTAATCAAATGTTTTTCTAAATCTGAGTTGGTACGACCAATTTCCGACAGGTGTTTTGTAGTAATAGCTGAAGAGGTGTTTTGTTTGAAAGCGATATTCTCAGGAATGACTGAACCGATTTCTGTCATTCTTTCATCATTGGATATGTACGGGATCCTGACGAGTGCTGTATAATGTACCACGGGCGAAGCCGGGGCGGACATCCAGTATAATATAATACTCGTACCAAACTTTACTTATATCACGTTACTCTTTACTTACTTACTTTACTTTTTACGGCGAAAATATGGAAACAAATAATTTAACTAGTGTTTTGCTCTCGTAACAATTATCCTAATCACTAGGTTCCATATTATGCCACAGAACACTACAAAATAGTACCGCCACACATTAATCTACCTTTGTGAATAATATTTGATTTAACATGTTTGAAATCAAATTTACCTACTAACCATTAATTATAAGTAAAGAAAAGTTTAGAATGCATGGTTTACTAATGATAGTTGTCAAGGGCAGTCAAGGGTAGTCACCCTTGAAAATAAAGCTGACGCAGCATAAATACCTAGAAATTCTCAGCAATTCCATTCCAAGCAAGCCTTTACTACAAAAATGGGTAATATCCATACTTTCTGAGGATCTATTCGGTTCGCTATGACTCATCGAGATTATCGATCGTCCAAAAATAGTTGAACTATATCAACTATTTAGTTACGTATTGATACAAGTTCACGTAAGTCTTTCGTTATGGTCCTATTACGGTGTATGACGTCATTGGGGACGAATGGTAAACTGAGTCCCTATTCAGCTGACCTAAGAAAAGCTTTATATTTCTTTTGCTCTCTCTTATTTGGGTAAGGTGAGACGAAAACGGATAAGTGCCGAGTTTATAGAACAACGCTGATTGAAGTGACGATGCTGTATTGTGAACCCTATTACGCATTAAGTAGAGGTGAATTTGCTTTCGTGTATACAGATTGTAGTAATGCGACACACGAATGATGTTGTACATAAACCCAACTTTCTTTATTCACTTTATGTTTTGTGTATTTTTGTATATTGTCACTGTATGTATATTTTAAGTTTTAATAAAAAAAATATAAAACATTATAATTAGTTCATCATCATCATCATCCGCAGCCTACAGACGTCCACTGCTGGACATAGGCCTCCCCCAATGATTTCCATAATGACCGATCTTGTGCCGCCTCCATCCACCGACTTCCCGCGACCGAGACAATATCATCGGTCCATCGTGTGGGGGGCCGTCCTACACTGCGTCTGCCGGTTCGTGGTCGCCATTCGAGAACCTTTACTCCCCAGCGGTTATAGGTTCTGCGAGCTATATGGCCTGCCCATTGCCACTTCAACTTGCTAATTTTAAGAGCTATGTCGGTGACCTTCGTTCTTCTGCGGATTTCCTCGTTTCGGATATTAACCGAATTGATTATTAGTTACCTGTTTATAATCAAATCAGTAATTTTCCTATTGACCATCTTTTATATCGATTTTAGCATCGTCTAGTTTGTGTAACTGATGTAGAAAATTGAGTTTGTTCTAAACTTTTACAGATTTTTCTGTTCTAAGCTTTGAACGCTGCATTAAAGTGGTAACTTTCTTGTAGAATTTAAGATGTCGCACAATTGTGTTGGAAACTCAAGATTCGACTTACATCTCTCTTTTTGTGTCAAGATTTGATATGACTGTTTGACTACGTTGAAATGTTGAAATAGGGTAGCTAAACATAAGTCATAAATTATATATCTCAGGAAAGCCGGCAGCTTATATCATTCTTTGATTTTACTAACGAGGAAGGAAGACCCAATTCGCTTCGTACAAATTTCAGGACGACCAACAAAATTAATCTCTTCATTGTTGACCAGATTGGCCGTGATTTAGATTAGTGGGTACAAGACGCGATAAGCCTAGTCATCTAAATTATTCCTAACTAATCAGACTTACCTAAGTAGGTACTAAGTAATTCTTCAGACAAGGTCGCGTCCTAGCGCTATGGAATCATATCTTATTCATTGACCTCTTTCATCGTTGACGTCAGCTCTTTGAGACTCGGCATTTGAGGCGTAAAGTTTTCATTGAGATTTTGACGAGTATCGTTATAAGATTTTCGAGTCTGAAGCAACACTTTAGATAGTTTTAGCGACGTTTTACGAGAATCACTAAAGGTGCGATTCCACTAAGGCGGAGCGAAGCAGAGCGGAGACGAGCTGCTCCGCTGCGCCTCAGTGGAACCGCACCTTATAGCTCGACTTTGTACTGTTCATATTTGTTAGTGCCATCACAGTGGTAAAAAATAATAGTTTATTATTAGACTTTCCTTCAACATTTGACAGGTTTTTGGATTGTTGTACGCCTTGACTAAATGTTTGACATAAGGCTATTACGATAACTTAAAATGTGAACAACGAGTGAGTTTTACAATTGAATTGGTAGCTATTATTTACTAATTCAGTTAAATAAAATAGTATCTGGGTGAAGTTTTTCATTGTCTAAAAACGCGAATAAAACGGCGTTTTTTTTTTTCAAATAAAACCTGGATAGATGTATTTATCGCCCCATCTGTATACATACTTTCATGACAATCGTTCGAGCCGTTTCCGAGATTCAGATTCTATACATATATACCTACAAGAATTGCTCGTTTAAACGTATAAGATATATATTTATGTACAACTCTGAAAAAAGCTCGAAATGAAATTTTAGGGCTTGAATGTATTTGTTGTAAATTGTATACATTTGAAAAAAAATTATATTCAACGTTGGTAATTTTTTTAGCTCGTCAGGTGGTATGATCCCTACTGACAGTTAGTTATGCCGCAGTTTAGACCGCACGTGATATCTAGTAATAATTGTAAAAAAAGGTTTGTCCAACAACCCAAATAAATACCAACGAGTTCGCCACCGCCCGGCGGGGTTGCCAGATCGCTGGCAAAATTGTTCTGGTGGATCGCCATGTATGTTTTTTGGGCGAAGTAAGTGCCAGCTCTGAGATCCCTGAGGCGAGAATCAGCCGCTCCGACAGTTGCTTAGAAACTTTTTCATGTCACATAACCACCGGTTCGTAGTCTCCACAGTAAACGTAAAAAAAATGCGAGAGATTTCCGTTGTTGATTTCCTTGTTTATTTAGAATATTTTAATAATTTTTGTTATATTTTATTTATGAAATGATCATCAAACTAAAATAATACATTACATTAGGTATAATTTATAGACTCAAACTATTAAAACAACTTTTGTAAAATTTGCGAGACTAATCGAAAAGTAATATTTCTAATACACAAGTAAATTCTTTGTGAGTTTACTAATGACGAAGTAACGTAGTAACAAATTATAATAAATAAAGACGCAATATTAAAGATAGTAGACATGACGACTGATCCTGGAATTATATTAAATTATTTGTATAATGACAGTATTTAAATAGAATAAAATATGTACCAACTTTAATTTTAATATCTTTTTGTTTAACTTGTTTTATGGGCGAGTCCAAAAGTACGAAATGATAGAAAATTTATTTACCATTGGATAACCAATTACGTTTCCTAAACGCAATATTTTATATAGCTAACAATACAAACTTTACGCGCGACGCATAGAAAATGCCAGACAGTGACGTCACGCTTTAGTAGTGTTTTTGTATAAATTTAGGAAAGTCCAAAATTGTGATTTTTTAATCGTGATGTCACGGGAAGTTTTTAAGATAACAAAGCAATTTTTTTACCTATGTTTCAGTTACCGAGTAGCCTTTTGAAGGCACATTAAATAAAAAATGAGTCGTCATGCCTATTAAGTCCGCTACTGCCAATATTATAAAGATAAGTAAATCCTAAAGTTTGAACATTTTTACGTAAAAACTACTGAAGAAATCTGTATGAAATTTAGGACACAGATAGATAACAATCTGGAATAGCATTTAAGTTAATTGTTATTGCGTGCAAATTACGGAATTGAGGCCAATGCGGTTAAAATCACAGGGCTGTGCTAGAAGGTAATAACATAATTTAAATAAATAATTATAATTATAGAAAAATGTTATACAAGCAAATATTTGGACGCTGAGAATGCTGGCTTTGTCATGAATAAAGTATCTCTCTGCTTAGTCTGTGCCATGACTACAAACCTCAATTAGACATCGGTATAGATATTATACATAGACATTTGGTATAAAGTAGCCAACACGACGCCGACGTTACGTAATAAGTTATTCAAGCGTTTCATAACGTCAAAGTAATTACAGGTCAATCTTTCGATCGATGACGAACGTATTCTGTCAATGACTTGTACAGGCGGCAATACCCTTTGATCACAACAAATCCTCATGTTCGCAATCAACAAATCCCGCAGTGCCAAAGCCCGGAAACTTTGATGAATCAATACGTCAACATTCTGCTTAATGTAGCTATAGTTTTCTACACCAATTCTAACATCTAACAATCCTACTATTCTCTTTCCAACTTAGGAGATGAGTTTTGATATTTTCTATTTATATTCATTTTTTCTTATTTTACATTTCTACATGTTTAATTATTCCAAAGTATACCTAAGTAGAGTTAAGAATGTCGTTCTAACCGCTGCGGTGGCGTATTACTAAGCAAGTAATTTTGACTTTTTCTTACTTTTCTAATATTACAAATTCGAAAGGCTGTTTGTTCCTCAATTACTTACGTCAGAACAACACAACAGATTGGGTTGAAATTTACAACACAGGTTGGATGTTTGTTGCTCAATTCGTTACGTCAGTATGTCACAACAGATTAGCTTGTTTACAACACAGTTCAGATATAGTCCGGATGTTGTCAACCACCACGAGCAAATAATATAAAATAAAGTGGCACATTAGGCACTTTTTATCGCGGGAAAGTACCTAATAGAAACAGGAAATACTTCAGTAAAACTTTTTTTTTTAAATAAAGAGTGACGAGACGATCAGGACATGTTCCTGATGGTAAGCAACATGCCTGACACATAACAGCACAGTGACACGCAGCTATTGGAACATGAAGAGTCCAAATCATTACCTAGCACTGCACTGCGCTCGTCACCCAGAGATCTAAGATCTTGTATATCTAAGCCCTGTAATTTCTCTGGAAACATTGCCCTTGAAATCGGAACACAGTAATGTTGTTGTACACTACAGGTTGTTGTTAGTCAGATTAAATTAAAATGTAAAACATGAATGTTTGGATGTTTTGATGTCTGTAACTCAATCATGTCACGTGAATATAGATCATGTTGACATTTATTACAGAATATCAACTCATTCTATGTCCGTTATTTTTTCTACAATTTAGAGCAAAGGAAAAACAGAATTGGCAATTTAGGCAACATGTGCCACGCAACTATTTCAACTTGAAGACAAGACTTCAAGTAACTACACAGCTGTCTTAGTCATCCAGAGTTATAAAATTATTTATTTCATTGCCATCCGTTTCTCTCAAAACATCGCCCTTCAAAACGGAACACCGTGGTGTTTGCACATCACTGCTTGACGGTCGAATAATTAGCAAAATGGTGGTACTTCCCCAGGCGGAGTCTGGATAGAAGCCTACCACTACCAAAATATGGGAATGTAATCATTTTGTCTAACCCTACGTTTTCGGAAAGTTTAATGACCTATGCATTGTGTATTTTCTCAAACTACGCAATCAAAGGCTCCCGCAGCACCCTACGAAGCCCGGAACAGTCGCGCCTTATCGATTTTGGCATGTTGCGTACGCTTTCGCACCCCTGACGACCCTGCCTTACCCCTGTCTGCGGTGAATGAAGCAGGGATGGAATGGAATTGAGTTATAGGTCACCATTGATAGGGTATTCGGAACGGATTAACTTTTGTGTGGTTGGATTTTGACAGTTTCGAGATATTTTGATAAATCTATCGAATTCCTATAAACGGAAAAGTGTATTGGTTGACACTTTTTTACAACACTACACCTACTCTAACTAAGAAAAGCTGTGGCATTGATATAGTTCATGTACCTAATCCTACTGATGTTACAAACGCGAAAATTTAGATTTTTGGATGATTGTTGCTCAATCACGTCAGAACACATGTGTAAGGGGATTGGGTTGAAAATGAATGATGTTTAAACACCACAAAACAATACAGAAAAACAGTGATTAATGAGAGTCTATGTGCTATTCCAGGCTATAACTTAATTATGTTACAATTTTCAACCCAATCCCCTTACAGTGTTTTTTTGTATAGACATAACACGGGAAAATTAAGGAACTGGGGACTGGGCAGGGCAGGTGAAACCACGGGGCACCGTTAGTGAAATTTAATTTGTTTAAATTTACACTTACGATAATTAAGAACATCAAATATTGGAGCTAAATAAACACTAATTTTAGAAAGAAGAGAGTAAGTAGCCGGGCGTCTGGTGTTATGCATCACATTTAAATCTATACTAACATTATAAAGCTGGAGAGTTTGTTTATTTGTTTGTTTGAACGCTAGGATGTCTGGAACTACTGTTCTGAATTGAAAGATTATGTTTTTGTTAGATAGCCCATTTATCGAGTAAGGCTTTATAATATTAAGCTACTATAAATAAGAGCGGAGCATGAATGAGAAATGTAACAAAAACGGTAAAAAATATTCCTTTTTGAGAGATTTCGTTGCGCGCGCTTAGATCAGTGATAGCATGTTGCAATCATTTAAGATTGCGTCATTCTTCTGCTTTTTTCTCATGGCTTCCATTCCGTTTTAAATTATTGTATCATCACAACTTTGCCAGCGTTCGAGATCCATCGTTTAAACATTGAGAGTGTCGTTAATGTTTTAAATGTCCTTTATTATTCAAATCAAATCAAATCAAATTTATTTCAACTTAAATAACAAATAAGCATAATAAGTACAGAGATATCCATGCCCATAATTTCAAAAATACCCACACTAAGCTAGGCTTGTCCTGTGGGTAGTTTTAATTTTAGTTTCACTTGAGGTTCGTACTGACGGCACACGAGTGATTTATTCGTGATATTGGAGTTCATGATTATCAAACAGTTTAATGTAAATGTCAAAACATATACTACGTAAAGAGTTGGCACAGACGCTTTACACCTTGACGCTTGATTTGGGTAGCATCTTTTTTGCCTTGTCGCTCTTGTGGAAGTGTCATACTTTTGTCACGGCACATCACTCTGTTGCCATAGAAAGTATGCACGTCATCTGCTTACGATTGACACAAAGGAACCGTGCAGAAAATCTATCTCTATACGTAGTATATGTACACTCTTTAATGATTATTCATTCAACTGATCAGTCTTCTTCAGATGATCTTGAGCTAGATTAGCGGAAAACCCTTTGAGTCTAAAAATACTTTTTTATGCTATTCAAATCGGATAAACAATGTGTCGCGTAATTTATATAATATTTTAAATTAAGGTTTTTTTAATTATTATTTTAAATTAACCCAAACAAAACGAGTTTGATGTCCACTTTTCAGAACTACTCATTAGCCAAAACAAATATCACTGGTATTTTTTTTAAATTCCTACACTTTCTTGGCTTCAAAATGGTAGTTTCTTTTTTTTTTGTTAATGAATTTATTGTTTAAATAATCTCCTCACAACGAAACCGTAAAAATAGAAATAATTGTAATTATCATGCATCCACTCGAAAACCCGCCGTTATTTGGATATTGTACTTAGACCAACGGATAGGCAATTCCATCACGGCAACATTTTGGCAGAAATATTTTTTTAAAAGGCCAAAATCTTCATGTTTGTTCTAAAATTTAAATCCTACTGTTTTTTTTGCTCTTTCCTGCGATGTGCGATGAGGTAAGAAATAATCAAGGTCATTTGCTCGGGGTACGGCCTTAAGGTATCCGAGAGAAGCCGGAACGGGCCGCTTAGTTGCATAATAAAATGTTTGCACTGTGTCTGGGTGTTTCTATTTATAATAAGTATGTATTTAAAATTATATAAGTATTATATCAGCTATCTGGCCGCCATAGTACAAGCTTTGCTTAGTTTGGGGTTAGATGGTGTTGTGTGTGACTTGTCCACCAATATTAAAAAAAAAAAAAAAACTGGGTTACGCAGGTTCGCCAGACAAAATCAAAACGCTAGTAGGTACCAAACCAATCTCATTACTAAAAACAAATTTTACTATGAGCCCATCCTCAAAATTACGAAAATCATAAGCTTCAAATTTTATTTTAGGCTGGACAAAATTTAAGATTGTTGGACCG
This sequence comes from Ectropis grisescens, assembly GCA_017562165.1. Taxonomy (NCBI): domain Eukaryota; kingdom Metazoa; phylum Arthropoda; class Insecta; order Lepidoptera; family Geometridae; genus Ectropis; species Ectropis grisescens. The sequence goes on from CM029769.1 coordinate 4,782,645, forward strand.
TCAAAATAGAAGGATTGAGGTTGTAGGATACACAAAATATATGGTTGCGAGCAGTAATGTGCAAACTTTGCTGATTCGGTTTGAAGGTTCAACCTACATGCGTTCGTCACGTACGGACGTGTGCTTGAAGTATTTAATAATTCCGTTAAAATAATTATTGTTTGACCTCGATAAGAAGTTACGTAGGAAGATGAATAGTGCGCCTTTGTGATTATACTTAGTTTAAAGAAAAAACCTTTCAGGATAATCGGTACAAAGATAAGTGTAATAGAAGTTTGTTTAAAATGGACAGTCCATTTGACCGAAGTACCCTAATGCGGCATAGCCCGCCGCCTGTGACTCCACAAAAAACCGTGCAAACACCTCAAGATCCGAACCAAATTGTATGTGATTTGGCGCCTACAAGTGAGATTCAGAAATGGATCACGACCGTTGACCAGACCTTGAATGAAATATGCTCAATAACATCGGATGGCAAATTGAATTCAGAGCAGAAGCTACGTGTGGCGAATCTTTGCCGCAAAGTCGGAAGTGCTTCTTCACAAATGGCTATATTATACCAGTCACTGAAGCAAAAGGCCATACAAGCTCAACAAGCCATCAAAGACCTCAATAATAAATGTAACCTGCAAGAGTGCCTAACGGGAATAAAAATACCATACAGGAGACCAATACCCATAATTCAACTAACCAAACTGTGTCCTTTGCTAGTGTGGTAAAAACAGGAGCTAATAACTTTATCCGCCCAAATGCTCTGAACTCCGTAGCTATATACCCCAAGGACAAGAAATCCAGCGACGAAACCAAAAGCATTGTGCAGAAAATAATACGCCCTGAACAAATGAAGCTGCAAGTTCGGAGCCTACTTAAGACCAAAAATGGAGGGGTCATTATCAGCACAGAAAATAAAGAAGACCTACAAAATTGAAGCAATCTGTACAGCTAAACTCTTCAGGCTTAACTTTGGATGAGGCATACAAACGTAGACCACGTATTACAGTTCTAGGAATACCAACCAACATGACAGAAAGTGAAGTTTTACCTGCATTTTGAGCAAAATTTAACAGAAAAAATGGCGATGGATCGCGACTCATTTTTAAAGACCATCAAGCTAAGCCACAAATCAGGCAAAAAGAACGCTCAGACCTGTAACTACATAATTGAAGTATCAGCAGCAATTCGTAAAGCCCTTATCACGCAGGAACGAGTATTTATTAACTGGACATCCTGCCCTGTTAGAGATTTCACGCTAGTAACGAGATGCTACAAATGCCAACAATACGGACATGCAGCTAAAACGTGCAGAGAGCCCACGCCCACCTGTGGACACTGCGCACAAGTAGGTCACGCAATGAATGAGTGCCCAAATAAAGCGCAAACACCGAAATGTGCCACCTGTACTGATTTAAAAACCAAACGCGCACAAAACAGGCGACACCGATTGCCCAGCTAAAAAACGGCCGAAAACAGGTACATAAACTCAATAGATTATGAAGGCGTCTAAGAGCGCCACATCACTTAGTTTACATTAGCATTTATACCCCTTTGAATTAACTTATTTTATGGAAATCAATTTGTTTAACGACATAGACCAGACTAATATATCAGAATCTAAGGTGTGCGACGTGGAGAGCTGCATACAATATTATCAAAATTCCACTAACTCATTAACGATACTAACACAAAACATTCGTAGTATATATAAAAATATAAACAGTTTCCTCGTTTTCCTACATAGACTGAGAATAAGTTGTGATGTGATTGTTTTAACAGAATGCTGGCTGGCAACTCGTGATAGAAATTTACCTATAATACAAGGGTACACTACGTACTATAGTAAGATGACCCATAATCAAAACGACGGGGTAGTAGTCTATGTAAAATCGGCCCTAAATATCACAGTTGAGGAACCAGGCTTAAATGATTGTAACTGCCTAATTATTAAAATCGGAACAACAACAGCAATAATGGCAGTATACCGATCACCTTCCTTTAAAAATCTCGAAGGTTTTTATCATTCGCTGGGTAAACAGTTTCAAACATTGTCAGCATTTAAGAACATAATACTAACAGGTGACATAAATATAAATATTCATCCAGATTGTAACGACACCACTGCACATGATTACCTAGATCTTTGCTCATTCCATGGATTACTCCCAGCCCACACTTTGCCGACTCATCAGAGTGGATCTTGCCTAGATCACGTTATTTTAAAAACCAGCTCACCATCACGTGTATTTGTAACTAACTCGACAATCACAGATCATAATGCTGTATTAACAACCTTGAATATCAATAAACCAAAACAATACTGCCCTCAAATGAAAAGCATAATTGACTATACTACACTCGAACGTGATCTATGCAATATTGACTACGACCCAGTTTACAACTGTGCTGACGTTAGCGACTCCTTGTCATACCTAATTGAAAACATACAACGAGCAATAAATAAAAATACTAGAGTCAAAGCAGCAAACAGGAAATACAATAATATTAAGCCATGGATTACGCCTGGCCTAGTGCGATGTATCCGACACAGAGATAAATTGCATCTGAAAGCAAAATCCTCTCTAGACAACCATATACTGCAAACCACATACAAAAGATATCGAAACTTTGCAATGATCTATTAAAAAAACTAAAATTAACTATGACAGGGAACAATTAGCAAAAGCCGGTAATAACAGTAAACGCATATGGGATCACATAAAAAAGGTCACTTTCACGACGAAACAATCAGACTCAAACTTGAAACTTCTCCTGACAGAAGACTCCCCAGCTCTTTCAGCAAACAAAGCCAATAATTTTTTATCAATGTTGGGAAAAATCTCGCTGAAAACTTCAGACGCAACAATATATCTCACAAAACCAATTTTATTCTCAACCACGAGTACAGTCATTTGTAATGCTAGATACCGACGAAAAGAGGTAGAACGTATCATACTTGGGTTAAAAGATAACTGTGCCGTTGGGTGGGATAATATCTCCAATAGATTTCTGAAAAATTCAAACATATACTTGTACCGCCTTTAGCACATATTTTTTCACAGTGTCTTACTAACGGTATCTTCCCTAAGTGTCTTAAAAGGCTGTAGTCATACCAATTTATAAATCGGGTAGTAAAGAACAAGTAACAAACTACAGGCCTATATCACTTCTATCCTCGTTGTCAAAAATCCTTGAAAAAATTATCAACACCCGCCTTATAAAGTATCTAGAAAATAACGATATTTTATCGAACAAGCAATTTGGTTTTAGATCGAAGCTATCAACAGCAGATGCGGTACACCAACTGACAGACTATGTAGCCCAAGAGCTCGATAAGGGTAACCAGACATTATGTATATTCCTAGATTTGGCCAAGGCCTATGACACAGTGTATGTACCTTCCTTACTACAAAAGCTAGAAGCAATAGGCGTAAGGGGAATTCAGCTTAAACTTTCACAGACTACATAAGCGACCGTACCCAATGTGTTAGAATAGGCAACGTTGTCAGCGATGAACAGAAAAGCACTAATTTCGGAATTCCTCAAGGCGGGACCCTCAGTTCTACCCTTTTTTGGTTTATATAAACGATCTTTGCAGTTTAAATCTGAACATGGCAAATTACTGTCATATGCTGATGACACTGCAATTTTATTTTCCGCCCCAAACAAGATAGAGCTGCACGAATTTGCTCAGCGAGGTTTTGATAAGGTAAATAATTGGCTAACAAATAATCTACTAACACTAAACGCGGATAAAACAAAATACATATACTTTTCTATGCGTAAATCTAAGCAATCTACAACTAATCAGCATCTATATGCACACACGTGCACAAATCCTACAGCCTGTCTAGACAACTGCCCAACCATAGAAAGAGCAAATGACATCAAATATTTAGGTGTTATTATTGATGACACACTGTCCTTTCGGCTACACATCAAAAACCTAGTAAACAGACTTCGTAAGTTGATTTATGTGTTCAAAATATTACGGTATATCGTAGATACTAAATTAATAAAGCAAGTGTATAAAGCTCTGTGTCAATCAATAATTACATACTGTATCACATCATGGGAGGTGCTACTAAGACATTAATGCTTTCTGTAGAAAGAGCACAAAGAGCCATTCTGAAGGTCGCAACATTTCGTCCATTTCTCTTCCCTACGAAACTGCTCTATAAAGCCTGCAACATTCTATCAGTAAGACAACTATTTATTTTGAACACGACACTAAAACAGCACAAAAATCTTTCCTACTGCACTGAGATTACTAACAAGAGACGTAAGGATATCGTATGTAGCTCACTGGCACAGACAAAACATGCTTTCACAAGCAGATTTTCATATATCTTGGTCCAATATTATACAACCGACTAAATAGATTGCTATCTATTTACGACCAAAATGTTTATAACTGTAAACAAACTGTCTGTGAATATTTGCTAACACTGTCATATGAGGAAACTGAACATTTGATATTAGTTATAAAATAGTAAAGAAATTTCATACCTATCTTTTAATAAGCAAAGTAGTTCATATATTTACCGATTTTATTGTTTAGTTTTATTATCTTCGATAATGTAACTCTTAGTTAAAATAGGCAATTTTCGCGCCTGAAACACAGGTTCTACCTAGTTCAGGCTGATAAAATTAATATACCTGTGTATAGCTGTAAGAAAATATTGTATAGTTAAGATCTATGTTATTGAAATAAATTTTTATTTTATTTATTTATTCCAGTGAATAATATCCCTGTATCATGTAGGCACTTAAACATTACAAAGATTGCAAAAAAATATATTTAAAAAGAAATATAATGTCTAGCTCGTACTGTTAATACTGCACTCGTAATTCAGAGATCAACTGAGATAAATTAAATGCTCTAAGGAGACAAAAGATGATTTATTCGGTAACATTGCCCTTCACACCGAAGCACAAGAATATTTGAATTAGCAGGAGAATAACTGGTAAGGGTGTGGTACTCTCTAGATCTAGATCTGTCTAGAGCAAATAGGCACAATGATACTGTCTCATTTGAATGACTACAAACGACTTGTACGAGTATGAAGATTCATAGCTTATTTCATGCAATACTCATGTCATGCAGCCATCATAATGTAAATAAGCGAGCCATAAAACGTCCTAGTCACGATGTCGAAGCAGAGGTATTATCGAAGCTTCACGATATTGACAATCTGTCAATATTAAGTCAATATTTTCGTAATGCTGTCAAATATTCTATCAAGTAGAAAAGTAAATACGTAGTTATAGGTACACATCACCTGAGCCGAGGAGATACCTAAAGGGCCGTCTTATACTATAATAGTTATAATTTACTATTAACCCTAGTGTCCCTAGTACAGTGAAAATAAATCAGTGCTAACTCTGATAACTCCACGTTTATAAAAATATTGTTATAGTAAATCTGCCTGTGGCTCAGTCGGTACTAAGTGTGCCTGCAGAACTGTAAGCCGTGGGTTCGATTCTCATATACGAGAAATATATTTGTGATGAATTCAGATATTTGTCCCATTTCTGTGTTTCTATTTATCATAAATATGTATGTACTTTTACATTAGTTCATACCAGCTAACTGGTTCTTATAGTACAAGTTTGCTTAGTTTGGGACTAAATAGTTTTGTTGGAGAAATAACTAAGAGTTCACTAATATCCATCGATATAATTAAAGAAACGAAGATGAGGTATGCTATAATCTAAAGACAACATAACTTGGCGAAAATTTGTTTGAAAAATTTGAAAATTGAATTGTCAGCGAACGTACACAATTGTCAGCGAACGTACATAACTCCTTGTTGCGACTGAGACTAAATCAGGAGACGTCACCTGATTTTGCATCGCCATAGTAGAAGAGCGTTTGCCGGTTCTGTCGTTTTTAAGAGTTCGATGCTAATATCTATTGAATTTATTTAGTTGTTGTGGTAAGAGTGTGGCGTGGCGCGTTAAAAAGTCCGCGTTGATTCGGTAAAACAAGATCTATGCAATTTATTCAACCAACAAGAAGGAATGTGGAAACGTTAGTATGTTCGGGTTTGAAAGGCAATATTCCCATATAAATTACAGGGCAAAGAGATAAAGAGAAATTATATAAATAGAGATTATTAGATACATCTTACAGTAACTATAACAGTGCAGTACTAAGCAGTGATTTCATATTTTTTTATAGCATATAGTGACGAGACGAGCAGTCCATGTATGTGTGTATGATAGTAAGCAACATACCTGCCATATAACAGCACAGTATCACGCAGCTATTGGAACATGAAAAGTCCAAATCAATACCTAGCACTGCACTGCGCTCAGTACCCAGAGATCTAAGATGTTATATCTCTAAACCCCTGTCATTTCTCTGGAATCATTGCCCTTCTATATCTTAATGTCCAAAATAGCTGTAAGATACTATGCACGGGCAGGTGTCTTGCTCACCACATTACTCCGTTCCACAAACAATGAAAAAAACTGTGCTCCTGTACACTTAGTTCACATGTTCTCATTTAATTTTACAAAAACAAAGTTGTTGTTTCCTAGTTAGCGCCTCTGTTATTTCTAATAAGTAATTTACTAGGAGTTGCTTTAAACTTGTAAGGCTGCTATTGAGAATCCATAATGTCAATATGTAAGGTTTCATTCCAGAAATGTCTCCACGTGGATTTCAATAAGCACGAGATGTTGAGGTTCTTGAGTACGAGTAAGTGGATACGATAAGTACAAACAATGCTTTCAGAATGAAATATGGTGCATGAATAGTCTGAAATGTCACATGGGCTAATTTTTGTCGCAGTAAAATAACGGATATAAAAATTAGCCCAATTAATAATAAGCACGTTAAGCCGGAGAGCACTGACAGTGTTTGGTATGGTTTAATATGGTATATCTAACATGCCATTTGCTTTGACATGGCTTTTGAAGATCCGTAGCTATTTTGACGTAGTCGGTCTACAACATCGTAACATTAAAATGCTACGACGCGACGTAACGCTACACAATAAATGTATTCAGTCGCTTAGGATACTTTACACTGCCATTCATTAGCGTACAAATAGAATAATCCAAATTTTAGAAACTTTGTACATACTTAGTGGTATTATAATTAATTTCAATTAAAATATCTGGCAACCGGCAATAGAAGCTATTTAGGTTCGCCGTTGACGGGCCAGTACAAGAGGATTATAAATATTTACATCATTTTTTCGTTACCTTATTTGTGCTCTCCATATTTGCCAAACTTTTTGGCGAACCCGCTGATAAGGTATACTGATACCACCATCAAATATAGAGCCAAACACCAACGACACTAATTCGGCATCAATTAATTTTTAACTGACTTCCAAAAAGGCGGAGGTTATCAATTCGAAACCTATGTTTTTTTTGTTATTTGTCATATTTGTCAAATAACGAAATGAGGCAAATGTATTGTCCTTCGAATAGTCTTGTCAATCATAACAATATCACATTGCTGTAATTTGTAAAATGTTGCAAATAGATAAACCCAAATAGCTCAATTTAATTAATACAGGTTATTAACCACTCATATGGTTCGTTCAGAGTTCTTAAGTTTAGCCCGGGGGGGCATTTTAAGGGGAGTTTGACGCGCGATACTGAATTCTGTTCAGCGCAAGTCGCTATTGTAAAAATCAACATAATAATGGATGAAATGAACCATCATATCGAAATTTCACAAACGCTTTTATAGCCGCATCTAAATTTAATAAACAGGGTTACTACACGTAGATGGCGTTTATTTTGTATGAAAAAAGCGGAACTGCGGTTACGTGGTTATACTTTACGGTTAGGGTTCCACGACTCTGTTTTGGGGTTATAGTCGGTAAGACCACCACTCTATGTGGAGTCGAATCTAACAAATCCACCGTACCCTGGGCGCGGTGGACGGTACGTAAATCCATTTTCCCACACAAGATCGACAAGTAGGATTGTATGGTACAACTACTCACAGATACGCAACCAACCTCACCAATGGTTAATTGGCATGAAAATGTACATAGCTTTGTAGTGAGTCTCAATTATCAGGCAAATCTGAGCTTTGATGAGTGGAGCTTAACGAACCGAGCACGTGAGACGCACTGAAGTGAGATCGAATGATAATGTCACGACACTCGAATCGATTCGATTTGCCTATTTGTTACAAGCATGTAATTAATTAATGAATTAAAAGACTGCTTAAATTAACGAACAAGATGTAAGCAAACTGGTTGAAGACATGGTAGCCTAGTGGCAAAGATGTTCAATTTTACAATCGTTAGGATGTTGGTCCGACACTTGGTTTCTGACCCGACACTACACACTTGGTTTCTGACTTCCGGGATATCTTACCGAAGATATCCCGGAAGTCAGCCTGTATGAGATTAGGATGGCCGTCAAACAACTTAAAAACAACAAGACACCTGGCGACGACGGAATTACGACTGAGCTTCTGAGAGCGGGTGGAAAACCGGTACTTAAAGTCCTCCAGAAGCTGTTCGACTCCGTCATACTTAACGGTAATACGCCAGAAGCGTGGAGCAGAAGTGTGGTGGTGCTCTTCTTCAAAAAAAGGCGACAAACCTTGTTGAAGAACTACAGACCCATCTCACTTCTGAGCCACGTTTATAAGTTGTTTTCGAGGGTCATCACGAATCGTCTCGCACGCAGGTTTGACGACTTCCAGCCACCCGAACAAGCCAGTTTCCGATAAGGCTATAGTACCATAGACCACATCCATACGCTTCGGCATATTATACAGAAAACCGAGGAGTATAATTGGTCACTATGTATGGCGTATGTGGACTATGAGAAAGCCTTCGATTCCATCGAGACCTGGGCAGTGCTTCAGTCTCTCCAGCGATGCCGCATTGACTATCGCTATATCGTAGTGTTGAAGTGTATCTACAGTAAAGCCACAATGTCTATCCGATTACAGGACCAGTGCACAAAACATATCCAGCTACAGAAAGGCGTGAGACAGGGAGATGTTATATCTCCGAAACTGTTCACTGCCGCGCTGGAAGATGTTTTTAAGCTACTGGACTGGAACAGAAATGGCATCAATATCAACGGCGAATACATCACTTACCTTCGGTTTGCCGACGACATAGTCATTGTGGCGGAGTCGCTGGAGGACCTCGGTGCTATGCTCAGGGACCTCAGTAGAGTATCCCAACAGGTAGGTTTGAGGATGAATATGGAAACGACGAAAGTCATGTCAAATGTTCATGTCTCACCTGTACCGGTTATTGTTGGGAATACCACACTCGAAGTTGTTGACGAATACGTCTACCTGGGTCAAAAGATCCAATTAGGTAGATCCAACTTCGACAAAGAGGTCCAGCGAAGGATCCAACTCGGATGGGCAGCGTTCGGGAAACTTCGGCACATCTTTGAGTCCAGAATACCCCAATGCCTAAAGACGAAAGTCTTTAACCAGTGCGTGTTGCCAGTGATGGCTTATGGAACTGAGACGTGGTCCTTAACTGGGGGCCTCATAACGAAGCTCAAATTCACACAGCGAGCTATGGAGAGAGCTATGCTCGGAGTCTCTTTGCGCGACAGAATCCGTAATGAGGATATTCGCAAAAGAACGAAAGTGGCCGACATAGCTCAAAGAGTAAGCAAGCTGAAGTGGCAATGGGCAGGCCACATCGCTCGCAGAACTGACAACCGATGGGGAAGAAAGGTTCTCGAGTGGCGACTACGAACCGGAAGACGCTGTGTTGGACGGCCTCCCACTAGATGGACAGATGACCTCACAAAGGTCGCTGGAAACCGCTGGTTGCAGGTTGCGCAGGACCGTTCGTTGTGGAAATCTAGGGGGGAGGGATAAGAGAGAAAGATATAAGAGAGTCCTATGATTTATAATTTAAATGAAAAGTTTTACATCATAACAAAACACACAAACATGTTTGCACATTATTGCTTGATGTTAGATTAAATGGCAAAGATTTGGTATTTTCGGTGCGGACTCTACATTACATAGTAGAGGCATATCACTTCATTACATAGTAGCTTATTAGTGAGTTTGGAACGCATACTAACTTTCAACTGTTGTAAAATGATGAAGGTCTGGCAAGCACCAACTTAGAAATATCTTCAAAGACCAAGGAACGTGACAAATGAACCAAGTTTAAATAATCTTATAATGAAATTAACTCATATCGTATTATTATCTATTACCATTTATGTTGTTGACTTTATTTTTTATCACGTTTTGATCACGTTTATGATTAACACGTCTGGAGGTAAATTACATTATGGGCGATGATGACGCATGCTCACCTAGAAGATTCACTCTGACACTGAAAAATTCTAGATTATCGACGCACGCTAATCTGGAAGATTCACTCTAAGATTGAAAAGTTCTAGATTATTTACACACGATCACCTAGACATTTAAAAGTTCTGGGTTATTTGTGTTTACGACCTCACTGTTTCACTTATATTTTCTTCAATAAAGAAGCTAGAGTAGCTGATTTTGAGAAATATTCTTTGCAGAGTCACAACGGGGAAACAGATATTTGCCTACTGTGTTCGTGTTGGAATCGCAACGTCTGCTAAGGCTCCGTTTGACCAGAATTGCTAGGCAGTATATCAACTCTATATCATAAAGAACCTGCGTGGTAATGTGCTGTTATCATCAAACTGTGGCGAGGAACAAATTACCATTACCAATACCATTAGACACATAGGTACCTATAAAAAGCAAAATTTTATAGTTACCTATGTAGGTTTATAAATATGTAAAATTATTGGATAATTTTCATTGTTATTAAGCTTCCTTACAACACATGTGTGAAAAATCAGGGTTTTCCACATCGCAGAACTGTTCCTCACTAAAAACCATAGCCATTAGCGAGAGTGTCTGACTCACAATCGTAAAGTGAGACGTTTGAATTCCCACTGCACCTTTAAGCATTTGTCTAGAACACTTGTATCACCACAAGCGAAGGAAAACTTCGCCATATGCCAAAAAAGACATATTTCGAGCTTGCCAACTCGCGTTTAGCTACCTTGGTGGATTTTGACCTTGACTCTATCCTTGTGAGATTAGGCCCCGATTCCCAGTAGTGAGAACATAAATTAGGTTGCTTATGTGTCACTAAAAAGCAATAACGCTCACCAATACAGAACGTCCCTGTGGGCCTAAGAAACAGTTTCAGAGTTACCCTAAATTATCTCCCTGTTGAAGTATGTAAAGGTACTTACATCTTCCACCTACGCGTGTCAGTATTATATACATACCTACCTATATCTTCCGTTGAATAATGTTTCAAGTAAGTGAGAAATTCGAATGAATATAAGCTTTTAAGAGATTGCATCGTAAGTTTGCTGGGGCTTAGATTTATGACTTGTACATAAAATATTTATGTACTTACTTACGTGTCTTATTCGTGGTTTTAATTTATCGAATTTTTCGACAGGTTTTTGCTCATAGAATTTAGTGAATTTATAAAATTATTCTAGATAAGTCTTCAAGATATTTTTCTTTTTTATTTAGGATATAAAATGGGTAAAAGTGTGAGATTGTAATCTAAAGGTAGAGTTTGTCTGTAATCTGACGTCATTATATTATAATTTGACGATTTTTACAATTTCAAAGTGACTTATATATCCGTCTCGGCTTTTTTTTTTGTTCTATATTTCAACCCAATTCGTTAATTCAACCAAATACCTATACTTATTCTCGAACTATCTGTTTAACTGGCTTCATAACTCAAACATGTATTTTTGTTCTCATTAATAAATACTTACTAGTATTTAAGCAGGAATGTAATCTATACTAATATTATAAGCTGATGAGGCTTTTTATTTGAACGCGTTAATTGCAGGAACTACTGCACTGATTAGAAAAAAATCACCATTGGATATGGACGTGTTTCCTAATTGATATAAGCTATATGTTATGTATAACGAGCAAAGCCGGGACGGACCGCTAATAAGACATATGCATAAATGTTTTCAAAGGAAGTGAAATACCTTCTATAATAAAGTTTAACTTTATAAATAAATACACGTGTAGCTCACGTTTGATATAGTCAGTCCAGTCCGACTCAAGTTTCGATCGCGTTTGGCGATCTTTTTCAAGGAGAGTGCGCGCGTGTGTTCGCCCCTCTTTTAGCACTGCTAATCGACGCGATCGAAACTCGAGTCGGACTGGGCTGGCTATATCAAACGTGAGTTACCCGTCTATTTATTTAAAATGTGTAATTAACACGTTAGTTTATTATTGTTTAACTTTGTGCGAGTCTTTGGAATAGGAACCATAAAACGATGTCGCTATTAACAGTTTGGCTCTAACCAACCAAACAACAAGAACAAAATTAAAAATTTTGACTAATCCCCGACTACCGCAGATTTGTTATCCGTACAACATTCTACTAGTCAAGCCCTTTCATTTGATACCCATATTAAGGGAGTTGTGAAAAAAGAAATGTATTTCGCCATTTTGTGGAAGCGGCCATCTTGGATTTGAAATTTCTCATAGTATTCTACTAGGCAAGCTCTTTCGTTTGATACCCATATTGAGGTAGGTTGTGAAGAAATATTTTGTCCGCCATTTTGTGGCGGCGGCCATCTTGAATCTATATTAACCAAACATAGCTAAGAACATCCGCACGGATATTAACTTTTAAATAAAAAAACCGCATCGAAATCGGCCCATCCGTTTGAGCTCTACGGTGCAACAGATAGACACACACACAGACAGACAGACATCGACGTCAAACTTATAACACCCCTTTTTTTGGTCGGGCCCTTTTTTTGGTCGGGGGTTAAAAATTAAAACAGAATTAGAACCGCAAATAGAAACGTATACATATTGTTGGCAACTTTTGTTCCATACTCTAGCTAGGTTCACCAAATAGAATTCAACCTAGTTCTGCAAACTACTAACCTACATAGATCAATTTGATAACGCTAGCACTAAGCCTTCACACAATAATAGCGAAATAGAAAAAGTTTTACCCTAAGTTGTCCCAAATGTTTGGTCTGTGTTTTGTACGTGCGTGTCAACAAGAATTTAGTACCTAACAAAACTAGTGATCCATACTGATGTAAAGTAGCGAAGAAACCGCGAATAAACTGAATCCAAAGAAAGATGAAGGTTTAGAGTTAATCAAGATGATGATATATTTACTTATATACCATGACACGATATCGCTTTTTTGAGATACGAGAAGTCCGATAGAAGAAAGGCCAAGGTGGTATTACGAGTAGGTCATGCGGTAGTTCGGTCAACCAAACTAACGACCGGACTACTGACACTCCGCAGTGTTAACAGTTCGGTGATTACGTGCAACCGAACTACTGACACTAAAATGTTTCAGTAGTTCGGTTCACCGAACTAACAATCGGACTACTGACACTCCGTAGTGTTAACAGTTCGGTGATTACGTGCAACCGAACTACTGACACTAAAATGTTTCAGTAGTTCGGTTCACCGAACTAACAACCGGACTACTGACACTCCGTAGTGTTAACAGTTCGGTGATTACGTGCAACCGAACTACTGACACTAATGTTTCAGTAGTTCGGTTCACCGAACTAACAACCGGACTACTGACACTCCGTAGTGTTAACAGTTCGGTGATTACGTGCAACCGAACTACTGACACTAATGTTTCAGTAGTTCGGTTCACCGAACTAACAACCGGACTACTGACACTCCGTAGTGTTAACAGTTCGGTGATTACGTGCAACCGAACTACTGACACTAAAATGTTTCAGTAGTTCGGTTAACCGAACTAACAATCGGACTACTGGCACTCCGTAGTGTTAACAGTTCGGTGATTACGTGCAACCGAACTACTGACACTAAAAAGTTTCAGTAGTTCGGTTAACCGAACAACAACCGGACTACTGGCACTCCGTAGTGTTAACAGTTCGGTGATTACGTGCAACCGAACTACTGACACTAAAATGTTTCAGTAGTTCGGTGAACCGAACTAACAACCAGACTACTGGCACTCCGTAGTGTTAACAGTTCGGTGATTACGTGCAACCGAACTACTGACACTAAAAAGTTTCAGTAGTTCGGTTAACCGAACTAACAATCGGACTACTGGCACTCCGTAGTGTTAACAGTTCGGTGATTACGTGCAACCGAACTACTGACACTAAAATGTTTCAGTAGTTCGGTTAACCGAACTAACAACCGGACTACTGGCACTCCGTAGTGTTAACAGTTCGGTGATTACGTGCAACCGAACTACTGACACTAAAATGTTTCAGTAGTTCGGTTAACCGAACTAACAACCGGACTACTGGCACTCCGTAGTGTTAACAGTTCGGTGATTACGTGCTACCGAACTACTGACACTAAAAAGTTTCAGTAGTTCGGTTAACCGAACTAACAATCGGACTACTGGCACTCCGTAGTGTTAACAGTTCGGTGATTACGTGCAACCGAACTACTGACACTAAAATGTTTCAGTAGTTCGGTTAACCGAACTAACAACCGGACTACTGGCACTCCGTAGTGTTAACAGTTCGGTGATTACGTGCTACCGAACTACTGACACTAAAAAGTTTCAGTAGTTCGGTTAACCGAACTAACAATCGGACTACTGGCACTCCGTAGTGTTAACAGTTCGGTGATTACGTGCTACCGAACTACTGACACTAAAAAGTTTCAGTAGTTCGGTTAACCGAACTAACAACCGGACTACTGGCACTCCGTAGTGTTAACAGTTCGGTGATTACGTGCTACCGAACTACTGACACTAAAAAGTTTCAGTAGTTCGGTTAACCGAACTAACAATCGGACTACTGGCACTCCGTAGTGTTAACAGTTCGGTGATTACGTGCAACCGAACTACTGACACTAAAAAGTTTCAGTAGTTCGGTTAACCGAACTAACAATCGGACTACTGGCACTCCGTAGTGTTAACAGTTCGGTGATTACGTGCTACCGAACTACTGACACTAAAAAGTTTCAGTAGTTCGGTTAACCGAACTAACAATCGGACTACTGGCACTCCGTAGTGTTAACAGTTCGGTGATTACGTGCAACCGAACTACTGACACTAAAATGTTTCAGTAGTTCGGTTAACCGAACTAACAACCGGACTACTGGCACTCCGTAGTGTTAACAGTTCGGTGATTACGTGCAACCAATCAAATATTTGCATTCATCGCACACAGACTATGTAAACAATTACGAGTTATTATTAGTTATTAGTTCACCTTATATTCCTAACCTTTGCTTAGTTTGCGGCTAGCTTGCTGAGGTTTGAGTAGTATTGTGTAAATAGTAAACTAAATGATTGATAGCATAAACAACTCACTAAATTAATGTTCCGTCATGTGAACGCATGGACACGGGGCCGTCTCTCGCTAGGAGAGGGTGATGGCCATAATCTACCACGCTGACCCATTGCGGGTTGGTGAATGACACATAACTTCGAAAGAACGTTGGTTTCCTCGCGATGTTTTCCTTCATCATATTTAGCATTATCGCCGTTGACGTTCCACAATGGTCACCCAAGTAGTGACTGTCAATTACTACATGGGTCGCAAAACATAGTTTATATTCAGAACATAGCAACAATAGTCCGCTAATACCTATATATATAGGATTAGCAAAGTATATTTTCAGCCACATCTAGCCCAGCATAACAATTAGAAAAATAACTACCTACCAGGAAATCCTAACATATACATACATTGTTTATAATATGCGACATATTTACTTACATAGGAGTTAACTCGATCTTTAACTTCTCGATTCCAACTAACCCTAGCCCTACTACGGTTATAGAAATAACCAAATAACTAGCTGGTATTATCCAATCAAAATTTTATTTAAATATTAATTTGTAGATTCACATTGTATAAAATTAGATTTTAAATTTGAAAAAACCTACTGAGAGTTTGTGGTGGCCGCAATCTTGGTCATAGTGATCAGTATTTTACCTGTCAAGCCGAAGGAGCTGTGTAAAAATATGTAATCCGTCATTTTGTAGCGGTACGTATGTTCCGCTACTTTCAACTAAAAAATCAAAATAGGTTCTTCTTTTCGTTGGGGAGCTACGATGCCACGTCACTGGCACGTCACTGGAACTTATACACTCCCCCATGTTTGCGTCGGGGGTTAAAAAACATGAATTGTAATTAAATATTGCATTTACTACGACAGATTATATCAACTTTTCAAATTTCAACTAACGGCCATCCTACTAACATTATAGTTTTGACAGTTCACATGTTTAGATGTCGGTTGCTAAACGGATCGAGCTAATATTAAAAAGAAATTGTAACACAAGTAGGTAGATTATAGCCTGACCAAGAGCGGATCCAGCTTTGGTACATGCATACCTTTTAATCAGTGGTCCACCTAGCACACAGCCCAGGGGGGATCATGATCGTCATGACCCCCGCCCTGAATAAGTTTTTTACTAACACATACGCTACTTTTACATCGCGGGAAAATAATAGTAAGAGAAACAACGCAAGTGAGACCACGAGGTGCTGCTAGTATCTTATATTTGCCGGTAAATGACATTTTGTTGTGGCGTGAGATACGAATCTGAGGCCTTGGATCGGAGGCATCACAAATACAGTTTTTTTACCATTTTACTGTAGAGGTATTTCATTATTTTATGCTTATTGGTTTTAAATAAGCTCCTACTTTTTATTTAGATAATTAATTATCATGGTAAGTTGTTTCCACCATATACAACCTCACGAGTATCTATCATTTTTTATAGTAGACAAGACAAGCATGACGTGCTTGACGGTAAGCAACATGCCTATCCATAACAACGACACGCAGCTATTGGAACATGAAGAGTCCAAATCATTATCTAGCACCGCACTGCTCTCGACACTATAAAATATAAAGTGTCTTATCTTAATAATTTATCTGAAAACATTTCTCTTCAAACCGAAACACAGTAATGTTTGCACACTACTATTCCTGTCACAAAAATTTGCAAAGGTGTGGTACTTCCCCATGTGGACTCTGCCAATTACGTGATATTTACCGTGGTTAAATCATATGAACTCGTCGATTATAATCACGTCAGACATCCCGTATACCTATTACTCTATATTTAACAACCGTGATAACTTAAAATAATGCATAATTTACAACTTAATTGACTGTATTTGCTGAGCACGTTAAACATTTAACACACTAATGTCAAAGCGTTAACTAAGAAATCTATGTAGAGAATCCTTGGACAGTCGCCGAACTTTATTTAATAATATTAAGATAAGGGACAAGCAAAACGTGCGCCTGTTGGTAAGTTATTATAATAAGCGTCA
Organism: Ectropis grisescens; assembly: GCA_017562165.1. NCBI lineage: Eukaryota > Metazoa > Arthropoda > Insecta > Lepidoptera > Geometridae > Ectropis > Ectropis grisescens. The sequence goes on from CM029769.1 coordinate 4,799,913, forward strand.
CCACCGAGTAGCACCGTACTCAAAGAGTTTACATATACTACGTATAGAGTTGGCACTAACGCTTTACACCGAAAGCACTTTCTTGCCTTGTCGCTCTTGCGGAAGTGTCATACTTTTGTCGTGGCACATCACTCTGTTGCCATAGAAAGTATGCACGTCATCTGCTTATTACGATTGATACAAAGAAACCGTGCGGAAAATCTAACTCTATCCATAGTATATGTAAATTCTATGACCGTACTACGCTTGTCACCTTCTGGAAACACAAAATCTTTTACCACTTCCTTCTGCGACCCTCCGAACAAGCCACCGAAAAAATGGTATTAACAATTGTCTTCCACCTTCTATAATAAGATGTTACGGACCTTGGGTCAACATATTTAATTGAATAACGGGACACTCACGTATATACGGTCGGTCAATCCGACTCGAGTTTCGGCCGCGTCCGGCGGCCTTTTTCAAGGCGAGTGCACACGCGCGGTGGCTGCCCGTTTGGCACTCAATTAAATATGTGTAACAACCACGTTAATTTTAATACTAAAATTGGGTCAACATCTTGACACCGTTATATTACGATGTTAAGAGACAAGACCGGAGAATCTACCGCCTACCTGTAACTATTTTAGCTATGACATTTCTCGCCCGTTTCATTTCGCTTTAAATTACAAAGACGACAATAGCAAAGCACAGACGAATTAGTTAAACACCAGGAGGGCGGAAAGTAAGGCGTACTTTCTTTCTATCGTAATACTTTCTGGTTTATTAATGTACGGAACCGCGTATGTGATATTTGCGTGTTTTTCCTCAATACGTTGTTATGTTATCGTTGCAATCAGTGTCCTTCACAATATTTAACGTGTTTTATTATCGTGGGACGTAAAGTTTGGGCCAAGGTTCCGTGTTATGGCCACTCCAACGAGAACTCACTTTATTTCACTCATTACCATATTGAATTAATTTACCGCGCATAAAAACGGAGATTTCTTAATAGTGGAAACCTTAGTCTTTTCCTACCATTTCTCCAAGTTTTAAATTATCTTTATTTAAATATTTTATCATTCAATGCTACTATTGTAATTAGTTATAAGCTCTTAGGTATAGGATTTCTTTAAAAGATTTAAATCACCGGTTTTTAAGAGAGAAAGATTCCGGCGAGTCAAAAATTGGTCAAATTTTAAAAGACAGTATTCAACGACCATTGTGAAATAATTGCATTGTTTAGTTTTTTTCTTTTCTAATAATTTCTTATTTCGAATTAATTAAATTGATATCATTTCTAACAGTATTTTTTTTTTGATATCATTTCTAACAGTAAGTATATTTTTTTGGCGTACCTACCCACATGGTATTTATTTCCAATGTCCTACTACGAGTAATATTATAAAGGCGAAAGTTTGTGAGTGTGTATGTTTGTTACTTCTTCACGTCTAAACTGCTGAAGTAATTTTAATAAAATTTGGTACGGAGTTAGTGACCTCGGATTGACAAATAGGCAAGAAAGGGACAACGGGAACTACGCGAGTAAAACCGCAGGGCACTGCTAGTATTCAATAATTATGGGGCATTGCAGTAGTTACTTATTTATGACGACACCACAGATATCTGAATATGAGAGAACACGACGACCACGTACACGCTCAACACTCAGCTCTGTAAATAAAAATCAATAAAAGCGGATTTTTTGGAGCTACGCGCAGCCCAGTGATATCAGTGGACCGGCGACAGTTCAGCGAGCCAGGAGCCGTATTGACAGCCCCCCGGGACTTAAGGGATAAAGAGGAATCACCGAAAATACCGGACGAATAGCCGAAATCAAAGGTTAGTCTAGTAGCAACATCACAAGATCGCACAGCTGTATTTGGACAAAAGTCACGTCCGCCGCATAGCGATCTCATCGGTATAAAAATTCCGCCTGACACGTTCCTATCGCTGCACGACCGACCGGCGCCGGCGACCCGACGCACGTCATCAGCGAGATCTCCGCCCGCCAAGTATAACGTCACTAACTCACCGCCAAGTAGAATATCATCATCATCGCCAACCCCTGCGGAAGAACTGACTGCTGGTAACTAGACATCTACTGGACAGCCCGAACACCATCTAAGTCAAGCGTGTACGCAAGAATATTAACAAATATAAACTTGGAGAAGAAGAAGAGAAAGAAGAAGAAGAAGGAATTACAATCTAATTTGACGTATCTAACACTCAACACCGCCCCCACCCTCCGCCACAATAAAAATAAATAATTTAATTAACCTAATTTAGTTAGAAAATATTGTAAAATGTCCGACACAACGAAAAAGCCTTAGCCTCCACATCTGCCTGCCGCACATCTGGTCCTGCCAATGCACCCAGACGACCAAGGGTGCTTTCTGTAAGGTCAGTAGCGTCAAGCTTACATAAGCGCATATTAAAAAAAATGTTAGGACCAGCGCGTCAGACGTGGTGCTGCCAACGCAACATCGGGAGGGTACCCCGGCGTGCCCGTAGATGCTCCCGAGGTGGAGTCCCGCTGCGCTCAGGTACTCGATAAAGTCCCATCGCCACCGCGCTCACAAACAGTAAGCGAAATCTCTGTGCCGGTAACATCAGTGCCAGAGTCGAGCCCAGAACACCTGGCCGCAATAGATAGAGTCGAGAACTGGAAACAGTGTGGAATATCACCTCAAAGGAGTTGACGATGGATGAGGAAACGGACAGTGTGTCAGAATCGTCTTTCCCGACCTCCACCCGGTGCAAAAGGACCAGTATGCTAATCGCACACTGCTCTAAGCGGACGGGGATCGAGATGGACAGCGCCACGAAAGTGGCAAATGACGCACTACTCCGGGGAAAGGACGCTCTCGAACAATCCACTAACCAAAGACGGGATTTAAAACAAACCGCGATCGAGAGTCTCCAGACGCTCTTCGAGATAGTCCTTTCCTTGGCCGAGTCCAGGCATCGACACATCGCCTCACTCGAACAGGAGCGGACTCGACACGCCGTGGAGCTGCTCTCGGTGGAAAGGGCCCACACTAAGTCAGTACAACAAATTCACTACGATCTTACAAAGGAGGTAGCTTTGGCCAGGGAAACACTATCCGAACTCCAGAAAGAGTTAAGAGTCATTAGAGACTGGCAGAGCTTTGAATCGAGAGAGCCTCATCAACAAATTAAAGCAACGGCCGAAGCGGTGAAGGACATCAGTGGTTTTCTTAAATCGCCTGCTCCAATTCGAAACGCCCCGTTGACCTGACTCCACTGCAGAATGACTATCTTGGCCTAAAACCGGTATTGAAATTCTTCGGAGGCAGGTCGACGAGCTCCGAGGGGACTCAAACGCAGAAAGGACGAAAACCATCGAGGTCCTCCACCAAAACGCTGAAATGCTGAAAGAACTCGCCTCGACTCCACCACCTCCTACGCCCCCAAACTATTCGGATAAGCTAAGTATAATTGAAAACATGCTGACAAAACAAACAGCACCCCCATCCTCTGCCCCAATTAAAATAAACATCGACGAGCACGTGCTGCCTATTACAGAACGTCTAGAAGCTGTATCGTCAGAACTCCGGACAATGCGCCAGGAAAAACTGACTCTTCCCCCACCAGCCCTAAGCATCGAGGCCGAAATCTGCCAAGCGGAGACGGGCAAGCCACCAAAGCCTAACTACGCAAAATGGCGGCTAAGCCAATCGTGCCAAAACCGAACCACACTCTTATCGTGACAACAGCGAATCCCACATCCCCCACGACCGCCGAAAATTTAATAGACAGGATAGCGTTAGCTCTGGACACGAAGAAGACTGGAGCAAGAGTTGACCGAGTGCGAAAAGCTCGAAACAGGAAAGTCATCCTGAGTTGCAGCACAGAGGAAGACCTTGGTCTGGTCAGAAATCGTGTGCAGCAGGACAAGTCTTTAAAGGTGGAAACTGCGAAAGCGGGTAATCCACTGATTATCATACGAGACGTCCTGTCTTATCACAAAGACAACGAAATAGTAGAAAACCTTTTGGCGCAGAATAAACATTTGCTACAGGGGTCAATTTGCAAGAAAGCGCGATCAGAGTGCGGTACAGGAAAAAAGCACGTAACCCTCATGAGTGCCATCCGGTGATCGAGGTCTCACCTCGCATTCACAGAGTGTTTTGGATGCCGAAAAAGTCTACATAGGACTTCAGAGGAGACCAGTGGCAGACCACTCGCCCTTGGTGCAATGCTCGAAGTGTCTAGGTTTTGGTCACACAAAGGCGATCTGCCGGGAGAGGGATGAGTACTGCAGTCACTGCGGGAAAACCCACTCTTGGACTCAATGCAAGGCAAGGAAAGAAGACCTGCCCCCCAAATGCAAGAACTGCGCGACTGCTCATCCCAACAGACCCCAAAAGAACTCGAACACAATGCGTTTAGTAGCGAGTGCCCTGAAAGGTTAAAATGGGATGGGATAGCGCGGTCTCGAATATCTTATTGCTAAAGGCACTCATGAGGAACGTGGCTCAATCTCCCAAAGAGTAGGCGAACCAGGTATGCGTTTCATTCAAGCAAACCTGCAGCGCTCCCAGAATGCAACAGCAGAACTCCTGAAGGTCGCGAGAGAAAGGGGTTTCAGTTGCCCTTGTTCAAGAACCCTATGTGGAAACAAAGGCGTAATGAAACAATATCCTGGAACTCGTGTTATTCAGTGCAGTTTAAATAGGCAAAAACCAGTTAAGGCAGCCATAATAGTCTTCGGTGACAAACTGGAGGTAATCCATGACCCCCAACTTGTTACCGAAACGGAAGCGGCTGTCCTGTTGGTCGGCACAGGCCTAAGACTGGGAGTTATTTCTGTCTACTTAGAAGGAGACCAAATAGTCGACCCCTACCTCAGCAGGATTAAAGCATTCAGTGAAAAACTAGCGACAAAAGACCTGATTGTTGCCGGTGACGTGAATGCGTGGTCCCACTGGTGGGGAAGTACATCCCAAAATGAGAGAGAGAAGCCGTAAACTCTTTCTTCAACGAAATGGACTTATTTATTCTCAACTCTGGCGATACACCAACCTTCGAGATCGTTAGGGAAGGTAGACTTTGCACAAGCATAGTAGATGTAACAACGTGCAGCGAGTCTCTCCTGGGAAAAATCGAGGGATGGAATGTTGACAAAAGTATTACAACATCAGACCACAACGCAATTACCTTCACTTTGCGCCTAGTTAAAGCTCTCGAACAACAGAGACCAATAACAACACGCAAATACAACACCAAGAAGGCACAATGGTCAAACTTTATGTCACAGTTAAAATCCTCCCTTGTAGAAGGAAACATCTCGCCGGAGTCAGTGGAGAAATGTGAAAGTCCATTGGAACTCGAGTCGATGATTACGAGCTACACAGCTAATATACATGAAGCCTGCGAACAGACCATCCCACTGGTAAGCTCGCCGAAGGAAATCCAACCCCCATGGTATACGAAAACGCTCGATAATCTGAAAAGGAAGTTCTCAGAAGAAAGAGACGGATCAGGAATGCCGCCCCGACAGAGTTGAACTTGTAGTCGAACAGTATCAAATTGCTCGGCAAGACTACAAGTCAAAAGTCAAACAAGCTCAGACGGTAAGTTGGAAGGAGTTCTGCACGAATCAGGAGAAAGAAAGCATGTGGGACAAGATCTACAGAGTGATGAAACAAACTTCGACAAGACAGGAAGAAATACTCCTAAGAGACACAGAAGGTAACACTCTATCCCCGCAGCTATCTGCAGAACTACTTGCCAAAACTTTCTATCCCGACGACTCTGAGAGCACAGACCAACCTTGTCATACAGAGCTACGGGAGCGAACGACAGAAATGCCTATGGGCTTACCGGAAAATGACCCACCATTCACATCAGCGGAACTGGAATCAGTACTGAGAACTCTGAATCCGAAAAAAGCTCCCGGTACAGACGGGCTAACCGCTGATATCTGTGCAGCAGCCATACGTTGCGAATGGAAGGTTTTCTTGGCGATAGCAAACAAATGCTTGTCGCTGAAATACTTCCCAAGCAATGGAAAGAAGCGCACGTGGTCATACTACGCAAACCCGGTAAGACAGATTACACACATCCAAAATCATACCGCCCCATAGGTCTTCTGTCCGTTCTAGGAAAAATCGTCGAAAAGCTTCTGGTAAACCGTCTCCAATGGCATCTCCTCCCAACTATTAGTAGGAAACAGTACGGTTTCATGCCCCAGCGAGGCACTGAAGACGCCCTCTATGACCTGGTAGAGCACATCAAAAAAGGAGTAGACAGTAAAGATACCGTACTCTTAATCTCCCTGGATATAGAAGGCGCCTTCGACAATGCATGGTGGCCCACCCTCAAAAATCAATTAGCGAAGAAGAGGTGCCCAACAAACCTCTACGACATGGTAAACTCTTACCTCAGCGACCGTAAAATCAAGGTCAACTATGCAAGAGCAGTCTACGAGAAGGAAACAACCAAGGGATGCGTCCAAGGGTCCATCTGCGGACCGACCTTTGGAATGTGATCCTAGACTCGTTACTGCGAATGCTAGAAAGCAGAGGGAGTGTACTGTCAAGCGTTCGCAGACGACGTCGTTCTCGTGTTTACAGGCAACTCGAATATCATCGAACAGCAGGCGAGCAGGGCGCTGAGCATGACAGTGCAATGGGGTAACACTAACAAACTCAACTTTGCAGCGCATAAAACCAACGCGATGCTTTTCACAAAAAGTTGAAATACGAAACTCAAACATAGTCATGTCCGGCGTCCGGCTAAATCTGGTCGAGGAAGTTAAACTGCTAGGCCTACTGATCGACCGCCGGCTCAACTTTAAAGCACATGTGACCGCCCAATGTAAAAAGTGGCGAACATTTATAGACAGCTCGCATGTGCAGCGAAGGTGAACTGGGGATTAAATGGCGAAATCACGAGAACTATCTACGTCGCGGTGGTGGAACCTATCATCATGTATGCCTCAAGTGTATGGGCGCAAGCGGCAGACTTCGAGGAAAACAAGTCTCAGTTGAACGCTATCCAAAGAGGTTTTGCCCAGAAAATCTGTAAGTCGTACCGTACTGTTTCTCTGAAAGCATCACTTGCCCTTTCCGGCCTGCTCCCCTGGATCTGAGAATACAGGAAGCGGCAAATTTGTACAGAGTAAAAAGAACCTCTCCCAAGACTACCTCCCACCAGAAGTGGAGCTCGAACAGAATGTTAACTGCCTAGACCAACCCCATCCGTCCACGCAGTTATCCGTAGAGTACGAGCTCCTAGAAGACACCTCAATCTTCCACAAGGGCCTCAAATTTATACTGATGGCAGTAAAATTGAAGGTAAAGTTGGAGCTGCTCTAACATGGTGGGAGAATGGCAGAGAGGTCAAGAACTCGACCTTCAAGCTCCACTCCGAATGCACAGTCTTTCAATCGGAACTTTATGCTCTGTACCGGGCAACTCAAATGGCGTTAAAGAGCAAGGACCCAGAAGTCAATGTCCTGAGTGACTCCCGATCTTCACTCGAACTGCTAAGTAACCCAAAACGAGCCACCCTTGGTTAAGTGCGTAAAGGAAAACATTGAACAGATAAATGCTGAAGGAGATCTCTTCGTCTTTTCTGGGTGAGAGCGCATGTTGGCACCGTCGGCAATGAAAGAGCCGACGAATTGGCCAAATCGGCGGCACTCACGGAGTCACCCAGGGACTACGAGGGGATCCCTTGTCCTACGTCAAAAGGAAAATCCGCGAAGAATCGGTCAAGAAATGGCAGGATCGATATGAGACCTCGGACACCGGAAAAGTCACCCAGACGTTCCTCCCTGATATAGCAAACGCATATCGGGTGATGAGAACCACGAAACTGACTCCCTTCCAGGTACAAGCGTTGACGGGACACGGAGGAATAGCAGATTACCTGTACAGATTTAAGCTCAAGAGCAGTCCGGCATGCGAGTGTGACCCCGACCAACCCGAAACGATCTGGCACGTGCTAGTCGATTGTCCCCGATTCATGGTCGCAAGACATGAGCTCGAATCTATGATCGACAGAAGACTGGTTGTCTCGGATCTCCACAACATCTTAGTAGATCCAGATAACAGAACACGGCTCCTGTCCTTCATGGAGAGCTCATTCCGCATAGCGGCCATGAGAAATTCCACTAAATCAAATACGCGCCCCCATCACCACCACACTCTGCCCCTGCTGTCTGTGGACGCCGCGCGGCATGCGGTTCCATAACATAACTCCTCGAAGAGCATCTCCGTCAAACAACTACTGGAGAACGCAGACCGAGGAGAAGCAGGGATCCGTATCCGCGGGTGGCTCTCTTCATGGACAGCAACAAAGAAAGATTCGGAATAAGCTTTTGCTTCGCTTGGGAACGAAACGAGCCCGTTTGTCGCCTGGATTGTCTCGCCTGCTCAATGGGAGTACCGCAAAGTCACGATGAAGCGGAAAACCTACGACGCCATGCCGGTGTGCGAGTTAGACGGCCACCGATTTCGGTTGGTGCGATCGAAGAACAAAACGATTGCACTAATAGAGTACTCGGAAGGTCGGACGCCTTTCACACAGGCAAGTGCGCTGCTCGCACATCTGAGCAGAAATGCAGGTGAAACACCCCGGGTGATAAGCGTGGATGCGATGGCAATCGAATATTCAAGAGCGAGAGTCGCAGACCGGCTGGGTTGCATTGAGGCCTCTAAACATCATGAGGTTGTCGTATACGAAGACAGGGGAAAATCTGAGCTTCCTCAGAACCCCTTCGCACGACCAAACAAATGCAACTGACAGCTGGGGACATCCTGTTCCTAGTTCGACCATCCAAACCGGCTCCGAAAGAGTACAGCAGAGGGCAGCCGCGGAAAAAGCCTCAGCCAATCTAACTGGCAGCCGAGGCACCAACACGGCGTTCGTGACTGCTTTCAACGCAGCGGCAAGGAGCGTACTCCGAATCACATCCCATTCATCACCCCCTCGACGTCAAAGACCCCAAAGCAGCTTCACAGCAACAAACAGCCCGAACGAGAGCCGACATGGGACAGGTTGAACCGCCCCGCTATGTCACGGCTTCGGAGCCGCCAAGCCATGCACGTAACGCCTTCATCGAATTCATAGCCACACTGAGCGCGACACGACAAGTCAACCTCAAGACCTGCGAAAACATCATGCAGTCCTATAGGCTGGGAAGTGAAAGCCTTTTAAAGGCGAAACTCGAGGAGGCCGAAGCAGCCATTTACAATAATGTCACATCCCGGGTCACCAAGGGAACCATGACAGGACAGTATATGGCAGCTTACAGTGCTGAAAATGGCTTCGTGACACTGAACGAGAGAGAGAGAGCGCGCGGGAGTGCCTGTTTATGCGACACCACCAAACGACCCAATTGTAGTTACTGCCCGATGCACCAAGATTATGCTGGACGATAAGATCCTAGAGATGGCCAAGACCATCGAAGGAACGGAAACGTCAAAGCAGATTGGGAAAATTGGGAGGTACCGAGAATACAGTGGGTCAACGGGTTCAGGATGTGGAAAAACAACATGGGTGATTAGACACTTCGACGTGGACAAGGACGCCATCATTACTACAACAACTGAGGCAGCAAAGATCTAAGAGAAAAGCTATCGCACCGAATCGGAAACCTGGTCAAAACCAGAGTGCGAACCATGGCTTCTGCTCTGGTAAATGGTTTCGGTAGAAAGTTTCAGCCGCCTCATGGTGGACGAAGCTCTCATGAACCATTTTGAGCCATTGTGATGGCTTCAAGGCTGTCTGGTGTTGGCGAAATTGTCCTCATTGGAGACGTCAATCAGTTGCCTTATATCGACAGGGAAAATCTCTTCGAAATGAGGTATCATCGCCCGAACCTGTTAACAAAGATCAGCCAGGAGTTGCTCTGCACATCGAAACCCAATGGACGTCGCATATGCACTGAGGGAAATATACTCCGGTATGTACTCCTCAGCGTCCCGTATAAAGTCCCTAGAGCAGAGAAGATATAAGGGAGCGCAAATACCCAACACCCAACCAAACACCCTCTTCTTAGTTCACACTCAAGAGGAGAAGGAGACCCTGACAAACCAGGGTTATGGGTCAGGCACCGGGTCACGCATCCTTACCATCCATGAAGCTCAGGGACTAACATACGAGTCGGTAATCGTAATCAAAACCAAGGCAAACATGAAGCTGCACGAGCGTGCCCCATGCAGTAGTTGCAATCTCACGGCACACGGGGACCTTCACATACTACGCTGACGACACCGACGACGCCATCGGTCGGTTCGTGCGGCGAGCGTGGGCTGCATCATCGAAGACCATCCGCGATTTCAACCTACAGATGGCCATCAGGGACAGAAATGCGGCCGTTGTGGAGGCTCTGGGCCGGGAGGAGGCAGCTTAGGCAAATGGCAAAAGGCAATTAGGCAAACACTCGATGTCGAGTCGATTACTAGCGGAATCCCAACTGGTAGTGATCGGCTCTACAGACGAGCACTAGAATTAGATTTTAAATGTACCCAAATCCCTTCTATTTTCCTCTTCTCCTTATCCAAGAAATGTGTAAAAAAAAAAAGATTATTGTAATGACAAAGATCACGGACCCCGGAGTCTGTGGAGTGGATAATTTAAATAAAAAATTAAAAAAAAAGATATCTGAATATGTGAATGACTCAAATCATCTCTCGGAGACAAGTGTCGATAATTAACCACGATAAATCTTCAGTAATTTATAACAACACATAATGAACAACCATTGGTTTTTAACGTAGTGTTACATACGTATTAAAATTTACTAAATTATATTTGACATGCCTTTACAGGTATAATGATCACAAATACTTTATAATGCATGTATAATGTATATGACGTAATAAATATTTCAGTATAAAGTACTCTAGCAACGTTATTCCTTACTTTGCTTTTAAAACTGAGTGGTTTTGAAATATTCTCTTTATTTTGTGAGTGAAATTCAACATTACTGTCGGGTAACCGCTTGATGTACAGCAATGCATTCCCAACGAACCGTATTCGAGGTTTGACCCGTCTGTGGAACGTACGTTGCGGGATGACCGGGCATGTTGTGGAATGGACAAGAATCTGTTTACCGTGACATCTTTAAACTCCAAGCTTCGTGATACATTTCGAAGATTACATAATTTACCTACAGACATGCATCATGCCTATTCTATAAGTAGAACATCCTAAACAACATAATCACCAAAGACTTAGCTAGTCAAATTTAAATGAACAAAATATGAATACAAACCAAAAAGGCCACGTCAAGTCAAAGCAGTTAGCTTTTTATTTCTCTAGGTACGTATTTTGTTAAATTCAAGCCATTTCAATGTATGATAAAAATAATATATAAACTATAGCGCGACATTTTCGCAACGCGAAAAAGCGCATAAATAAAGATTATAAAAAAAATATTTAACTAAACATTGTTTATAAATTGATTATTGAACTAAAAAACTTTGTAGGGCATTTTTTAGATGAAAAAATACGAGTACGTTCGTACACGCGGCAGTGGTACCTCTACCGACACCTCTTTATTTAAGTATGTACATATATTTATATTTTCGTTTTGTCGGCACTCCCGGGTTGGAACTGTTTTTTATTATGAGCAAAAAATGAAGGGTTACAGTTTTTACATCTCCATGAATTTGTATTTGAATTTGTTTGACCCGTCTGTGGAACGTACAGGCACGTTGCGGGATGACCGGGAATGTTGCGGGATGGACAAGAATCTGTTTACCGTGACATCTTCAAACTCCAAGCTTCCCGATACATTTCGAAGATTACATAACTTACCTACAGACATGCATCATGCCTATTCTATAAGTAGAACATCCTAAACAGCATAATCACTAAAGCCTTAGCTAGTGAAATTTAAATGAACAAAATATGAATACAAACCAAAAAGGCCACGTCAAAGCAGTTAGCTTTGATTAGCTTAGGTCATCCCGCAATATATTATTTTTATCATATATTGAAATGACTTGAATTTAACAAAATACGTACCTAGAGATATATAAACAAAGCCTTCCTTGATAAAAAAAACTCATCCAAAAGCTCATCAGCCCTTTTGACAAAGGCTATTTCAATACTTAAAATAATTATTGTGCGTAAAAATTCTTTGGCTAGACTATTTGGAAAATTCAAACCTATATAAGCCTGTACGATCTTTGACATAGCTTTAATAAAAAGCACAATATTCATTGTACTAGAAAACCGTCTCATGGCCAATAAAATTGTGTCACGGACAATCTTATGAATGCAGGTCAAACGGTCTCCATACACTTATCCAGCCATGACAGATTCCTAATGTAATCAATATCAACCACTATGTTAGTTAGCTCTGTAGTAAAACAGCTTTACAATTCTAAAACTTGTTTAAAGCACACTTAAAACACTGGTACTCATGTTGATACTTGGTGCATGAAACTCCATCGAATTATCGGGAGCCCAATGTTGACACTTTGTCTCAAATAACTCCGAAGAAACTGACTCACTCTCGATTTAAAAACATCAAGATCATAAGAGTAGAGTCAAAAATCTTCATTTCAGTCTGTGGAACGACAACCACAAGAGAATGTCAGTTAGTAAAACTTCCAAAGTTTATCGAACAAATGTCACAATCCTTGAATTGTCCGTTACCAAAGAGCTTACATAATATACTACTTATAGAATTAGATTTGCCGCACAGTTCTTTTGTGTCAATCGTAAGCAGATGACGTGCATACTTTCTATGGCAACAGAGTGATGTGACAAAAGTCACTTCCACAAGAGCAACAAGGCAAAAAGATACTACCCGTGCTTTCGGTGTAAAGCGTTTGTGCCATCTCTATACGTAGTAAATGTAAACTCTTTGTCCATTACGCATTTCAACGCTATTTATAGATAGTCCTAATTAATTACTAAATTAATAGAATAATGACTGGATGAGACCGAGCTTTGCTCTGTTAAAAAACAGATAAAACTATGTTTTCTAAAAATGAAAGCTGCTCGTAGCTAACTCGATTTATCTCTTCCGAAACCTCCTGCAAGCTCAATTTCAAGAAAATTGCTGGAGCCGTTTCCGATATTCAGATTATATATTTACTAGCGACCCGCCCCGGCTTCGCACGGGTGCAATGCTGATACTAAATAATATAAATACTCATAAAAATGGTTATTGTGAGTTATTCCTAAGAGATAGACATATACTTATAGCAGACTTCTTTGTAAACCTTTTGAAGGGGTACATTATTGCCGTACATTATTTTGATCTAGCTCATAGGGTTCAGCCAGCGCTTGCAGTGTAAGCACAAAAGATGTGTTTATTTATAACATTACTTTAGAAATCTTTAAAATTAACCGTGTTTCTCTGCTTTTTTTATTATATGCATGTTTTATACATATAAACCTTTCTCTTGAATCACTATATCTATTAAAAATATCTACATCACAATCTATTTAGTAAATTTTAAAGATCTAAGGATATATAGGGACGGACAGACGCGGGAAATTACTTTATTTTATACTACAAATATGTAGTAATATACATAGATAATAGATATATACAAGAATTGCTCGTTTCAATGTAACTAGATTTACATTGACATGCATAAATAAAATACATAATTGAAGAGTTGATGCACATTATTACTTTACTAGTAATGCCTAGCGGTTTCACCAGCGTAATTACCCGTTATTTTTCCGACATAATAAATCCTAGCTGTTATTCGTTATTCCAGACCATTATTTATCTATGTACCCAATTTTATCAAAATCCCTTAAGCGTTTTTGCGTAAAATAGTGAGAAACATACATCCATACATTCCTATAAACTTCTGCATTATTCTATCGTTGTATTGTCGTTCTTAGACCGCATCGTTGCTTTACATCAAGGAGATAGCATCAAGGGCAAGCTTATCTTTGTTTAAAAACATTTTTTTTATTTAAGGGGTTCACTTTGACAAAATTGTGTAGAAGTACTGGCCTCATCACCATCTTAAATATTGATACTATTCATCATCATCATCAACAGCCTTCTTTATCCCACTGTTGAGTATAGGCCTCTCTTTTGTTATGCCATCTTTCTCGGTTCTGTGCCAATCGAGTCCAGGTTCGACACGCGATAAAAATAATATCGTCGATAAACAAAAATAATACTCGATACTAAGTATAAAATTAGAAACATACTTGAATGAAAAATTTAATTGTTGCAATGAGGAAAACCGTTAGGATTACCAAGTCAAAGCGATTCGAGGAAAATTGAATCAGAAATATTTCTGTATCAGCTTAATTTTAATGAACAAATTGAATGGATGAAATAGATGAATAAATTTTTATCCGCTCATTCATTACATAAAAAAGGGAAAATTGATATTTATAACCGTATAGAAGATGAACTTGGTACATTTTATAAGACCATCACTTTGAATTTATATATTTTTTTATAATATAGAGTGACGAGACGAGCAGGCCATGGGCCTGATGGTAAGCAACATGCTTGCCACATACCAGCATAGTGACTTGCAGCTATTAGATCATGTAAAATGTTTTATCTCTATGCCCTGTAATTTCAGTGGAAACATTGCCCTTCAAACCGAAACACAGTACTGTTTCCAAATTACTGCTTGGCGATATAATAAATGATAAAGATGTGGTAGACTCTGCAAAGTCCTACCACTACTACTTATATAAACGATCTTATCACAAAACTTGATATCTCTAAGAAAACGAGCTTTATCATCGTAATCATTTGATAGACCACATCTTTGTTTAACATCAGCCGAGATGACAATCAAACGTAACCTATATTTGTGTCTTAAATATGTAGATGAAAAACCACTGCCTTAATGACGTCATATCGAGGAACAAATCTCATAAAATGCGTGCGCAGAACTGCGTAGCAGTTGCGTAGCGGAATTTCGTAGCAACCTACGATAATTTCAATACGCTTTTTTTCTCTTGAGCATGTTAATTTCATTCGGATTTACAACAAATATAATTAATATACCCTAAACCAAATAAGAATTAGGTACTTTTTAAATTGGGAAAATTTTATTCGTAGAGGTTCATTGCTTCCGAAGATTATGGTATCATGTAAACATCATAAAAAATCGACCTCGTCAATAAAATGGGATATAGAAATCAAAATTTTGTGGGAGTGATTTTCAAATAACAGTCTTCTTTTTTATTTTCAAATTCTGGAGAAAATACATGGATCCATAAATCGGACTTCCTAGCGTATTAAAATTGTTTTTTTTAATTCACTGCACATTTGCACTTCATTATAATACCAATATTTATTCATACTTTCTGTACATGTCATGTCATAATTATGAAATAGTCAAACGAATATTAATCACATCAATCACAACACAACATCACATCACAGTATAAACTATAAAATTCCAGTCAAAACAATGGTAATAATATAGAAACAATACAATTACATATCATGTCAAATAATAACACGAAAAAAAATCCATTAAGTTTTCAATTTCATTTAATTTGTAATATATTCTTAGTCTGGATTAAATAACTTTCATTTCATTAATGAAAAGGTATCATCTCACGTGGCTTAGTGGGTAGTAACTCTGCCTGCGAAGGCCAGAGACGTGGGTTCGATTCCCACTCAATGCAAATATTTGTATGATGCATTCAAATCTTTGTGCTATGTCTGGGTGTTTCTATGTATTATAAGTATGTATTTACAACTATAAAAGTATTATATCAGCTATCTGGCCCCCCATAGTACAAACCTTGCTTAGTTTGGGGTCTGAATTGTCCGTTAATTTATATTTATTTGCCTATGTAGTGGTGTATCACAACACACACCACATTATTAGACAAATTGACAGTCATAGGTAGAATCGTAGACCTACCTACGATAATACCGTAGAGGTGTCAAAGTATTAGTAGCATAAATGTACAATTTATACGTCAATTATTAAAAACAAACGAAACAGCATACAAATTGTATTACATTACATTTTCAAAGTTTGAAATGACTACTGTACTATAATAACTGTATTACAATAATTATTGTACAGAAAACTGTCAAGCATTATACGAGTATAATGTGTGTGTAGAAGCTTTGTTCGAAACGCCTTGTTCGCAGAAAGATAAGGAGTACCTACATAATTTCTAATGTCTGCCCGTCAACCTAACTTTATGGGCAACAAACTAAGTTAGTTAGTTAGAACATGTGACAGTGTGTAGGCGACTGTGATATCAATTACACCTTGGGCTAAATGGATGAGAAGATAAAAGAGAGAAACCTTTTAACAAAACAGCACCCACGCACTGTGGAACTAATATAGCACATTTGTTTTGTTCGATTATTGAAGTGACATCTACGCCAACGAGACCTTTTATAAGAAGACAAAAATTGGTACAAAAAATATATTATAGCCCTTCGACAACTAACATGATTTGAATATACCAAATCCGAGATTGTATCGATGTCATTTGTATTAATTTTCGTATATTCCGACAAATTGAATGTAATAGTTTAGTTATGGAGTGCATTGTTTTCTTATCTCCATTTACTTTGAAGCACCATCATGCACCAACATGGCAAAGTCATGGTACAATCTAATGTTCACATGAGATGTACGGGCTTTTAAATATAATAAAATATGTATAATAATATGTGCATACAACAGTAGAACTTTAAGTATATTTATCATATCTGGAAAATATTAACAAATAATAAATTAAACAAAATAATAACCTATATATATATATGTCGCCGCCGGATCGTATAATCCGCTGTATTACATTACGGCTAGCCGTTTTGAAAAACAGGGCCGTTTTGTAATGCGGCGGTTCAACGATTAGCCGCATTGTCATTGCGATACGTTCTTCAATACGGCGGCCAACGTTTAGCCGCATTGTACTACTGCTTAAATTGTAGGGTGACCATACTTACAAAATAAACAATGAAAATTAATTGTATTAATCATAAAAAGCTGACAGATTATCTCTTGCCATACACACACACTTTTTTTTAAACTTCATACCTCTCAGATAAAACTTGAAAGCCCCTAACTTGATATTGGTGATGGTACACCTAAGAAATATGGTGCACTTAGACAAGGGTTATCATTGAGATTTGACTCGGGTGGGCTCCCGCCAGAAGCTCTGCGGTCAGCCCTGAGTGTCGCTTCTCCATACTCGGCCTACGCTCCACTACGGAGGTCACCGGCTCGCTTCGCTCGCCACCTCCCCCCTTCGTTGCGCTCGGCCTCACATGGCTCGCTCCACTCAAGACCTCCCTTGAGCTTCTGGCTCCCGCATTTTTTATATACACTCTAGGGGTAGTAGCGACAAGACTAGGTGGAGTCGGGGTGCTCCGAGTCGGATCTGGGTCCTTCCTAACCTACCCGGTCCGATTTAGTCTTAGCAAGGTGGACCACCGTAAACCACCCCAATAATATTGTGTAGGATTCTGCCGAACACCAGAATCCACAGTCCCTTAGCAATTTAGCAACACACGTACTGTTTTCAACATGTTGTTGTTATGTCAGACAGCGCCATGAGTGTTAAGAATCGGAACTAAAAATTGTCAAAGCGGCGGCTAATCTTTCGCTTTATTACATTACGGCTAGCCATTTTGAATGACGTATGGCGTCGAATACATTCCGGCTGTTTTTCAATCAGCCGCTTTCAATCTGGCTAATCGTCAAACCGCCGCATTACAAAACGGCCCTGGTTTTCAAAACGGCTAGCCGTAATGTAATACAGCGGATTATACGATCCGGCTGCGACATATATATAAGTAATTATTATAAACAGTTGACGGTTGTCCTGTGGTGCTAAAATAGCCCACTACCGCCATCTAGTTTGGATATTTTTTTTTCTGAAAACGGCTCGTACTTACTCGTAGACATTTTTCATCGTGCGATTTTATTATTTAGTGTATGACATTGAAAAAAAGATTACAAATTTCAATGAATTTAAAAAAATATGCAGCAACGTCAGTATACAATAAGCAGCCTATTTTAGCCTCGGTAACTTATGTCATACAAAAAGAGCCAAGATCCTATGTAGTCTTCTGAAGAGCGGTGGTTTGACAGGTATTTGTCCTTGAAATATGGTTTTCTTTTTAACCTATAATTTTTTTCGTGATGTTCTTTTTTCCTGTTCAAGTAGGCAATAGCAAAATACTTGGACGTCTGCCCTTTGTGAAATACTTAGTCAAAGATGTGACGCGAGCGTCTTGAGGTGAGATATGAACTAACGGTATTACTAAGACTATGCCTTAAGAGACTAAGAACTATGAGTGGTTTCAGATCATCAATACACTTTTAAATGGTTCGAGTAAAGAGTTAGTTTCAAAGAACAGTGATTAAAAAGACCCATTCTAATTCTAAGTACTGTAGCTAACGCTATTAAAAAACTTTTGTTCTGCGACTTTTATGATTTTCAATATTTGGTCCCGAAGAAAATAAACATGATTAGCGCCAAATCTAAAATATAAGAAATTGCTTTAGTTTTAGAACTAACGTGATAACGAGCGACGGCCATGCGCGTGCACTCTCCTTGAAAAAGGCCGTCGGACGCGGCCGAAACTTAGTCGGATTTGACTGACTATATATATGACTAAGTGAGTTAGTAGTTAAAATAGCGTTATCCAAATTTCACAAGGAAGTTGCTCAAAACTTGGTAGTAAACTTGTAGTGGTAGGACTCTTGCCAGAGTCCGCCTGGGGAAGTACCACACCTTTGCCAGTTATTCTACCGCCAAGCAGTAATGTGCAAACATTACTGTGTTCCGGTTTGAAGGGCAATGTTTCCAGAGAAATTACAGAGCTTAGAGATATAAGATCTTAGATCTCTGGGTGACGAGCGCAGTGCAGTGCTAGGTAATGATTTGGACTCTTCGTGTTCCAATAGCTGCGTGTCACTGTGCTGTTATGTGTCAGGCATGTTGCTTACCATCAGGCACATGTCCTGATCGTCTCGTCACTCCTTATTTAAAAAAAAAAAAAAAAACTAAAATATACGTGGTCGGTGTAGATTATTACACCAAGCTTAGACAGATGTTTTTTTTTTTATTAAAAAATACTAGGAACATAAATGAAGTTACACATTAACATAGTTTCAATAGAACAATAGCAGTGATCAGCATAGTTAACTTCATTTAGGAGGTGGACCCTGCATCCCACACTAGGGATGTCCTGTGTTGTGGGATTCAGTGTTTTCTTCCATATAGTGAAGTTGTTAGTGATATTGTAGTAGGTACTTAGTTACATTAGACATGATGGTACATTCTTGTTCCAGAAAAGAGAAAGTAAACAATAAAAAAAAAAAACAGATAAGGGCAATGTGGAATATTAGAGATCAGGGAAGGCCCGTATCAGTAAAACAAACAAACAAAAAATAGACAGAAAAAATAATATGAATAAAAATATCTCAAGTTCATGGCTTCCATTTCATGGCTACTTATTGTGTATGAGGGTGTGTGTGTGTGTGTGCATGTATGTATGTGCATGAGAGTGTGGGATTGCGTTTGGGGTCTGCTTATACCTACTTACAACTCAAATTTTGAGACCACACTGCTGAAGCATCTATTGAGCAGCTGATGCTACGAGTATGGTGGATTAAATTTTGCTCTGGCTCAAACTGTTGCAGCACGCCCAGGGTCATAATACGTTTGACACTAGTATTTTCTCAGTTTCGATGTAGTTTAGAGAAAATAACCAATGTTTTATTTTCCTCTTACATAAAAATCGCGACAGGTTCAATATAGTCAGAGAAGCATCAATGTTTTGGTATATAGAAGGACCCATGAAGGAAAAGGAGCGTCGTGCAAACGAAGTTTTAATGGGAGATGTGAGTTCGACGAAACCGTTATTACTCGTATGTTCAATTATCTGATATTTACCGTGGTTAGATCGCCTTTTGTGCCCATTAAGTTTTTGTTATTTTATACGTTACTTATTGTCAACTTTGTTTGTGGTGCCAATAAAGTGTTTTGTATTGTATTGTATATTTACCGTGGTTGCTCTGGTATAATTAATATCGGGGGCTCCTGTAATTAATAATAGAATAAGTACTAGTGTACTTAACATCCAAGACAGCTTAAATAATGATCGACGGAACAACTTCAATACTCGTAGTTTGATGAAAAATTTTCGTGCAAGTGCAAAAGTTGAACAACCTACCTTCCATTCAACGTTGGGTGCAGAGACAAAGGTAATCATAGAATGTGGTTTGCTTCTTGCTGCTGTAAAAGTCTATTACGGAACAGTGTTTAACGAATTAAGGAAAGGCTCTTCTTTTACTCATCACAACATCTAATACTAAACATTGGCACGTGTAGTATGTGCTTGGTTTGGACGTTCTGTTGACATGATGGGAAGTATTCTTTTTGTGAATCAGGGGTTGACATACGTAGGACAGACGAAACAAAGCCAAAGAGTCGATGACAGTCTCAGATGCATTGTAACTTGTGAACATAAGAACGTTGGAGCGTGGTAACTGTAGCAGTGAACTGACCTGCCAGCCTTGCAGCAGCAGCGAGCGGTCCACGGTCCTCAGCCACATGACGGCGTCTCCAGCCTGGAAGTCCCGCAGGCGGTGGCAGCGCGCGTGCAGGAACAACCCCAGGCACTTGAGCAGCTCCGACGTGGAAGCTTGGATCACCGTCTTCCGCGGCACCACCGCCGGCCCGACCGTGCTCCCAACCTTCTCCGCGAAGCACACGTTGTTGTTGAGAGCGTGCGCCCGCGCCACCACCGCCGGCGCAGCGCTCGGCACCCCCCGGCTCACGTACGGAGGCACATTCTTGTTCCGGTCCAACGGAACATTGTCCGTCAACGGTGCCCTGAACGGCACCACATTCTTCGTCTTGCATTCTAGCTTCTTCTTATTGTTGTTCGCTGTCGAAAACCTCTTCCAGGAGAGCGCGTTGATGAAGAGAGAGTGCTTTTTGAGATTCTTCTCTAGCGCGGTCTTCTCGGAGATGATCTTGGCGGCGTCGTCGAGGGTGGCGCGTCGCTCGTCGCGGGGCAGTTCCCTGTTCTCGCGGTTCTTGGCATTGTTGAGCCGCTCGTAGGAATAGGCGAGGTGCGCGCGGTCAGGCGGCGGCGCGGCGGCGGGCGCGCGCCGCTCGCGCGGGCTGAAGCTGAGCACGGTGCCCATGGGCGCGCGCGGGCTAGCTCCCCGCATGCATGACGTGCGCGGCGCGCGGCGGCCCCGGCCCGTATGGGCTCGATACCCCCGCGCACGCGCCCTGCGCCCTATCGACCGCGCCAGCTGACGCCCCCCGCC
The DNA here is from genome assembly GCA_017562165.1 of Ectropis grisescens. Classification (NCBI taxonomy): domain Eukaryota; kingdom Metazoa; phylum Arthropoda; class Insecta; order Lepidoptera; family Geometridae; genus Ectropis; species Ectropis grisescens. The sequence goes on from CM029769.1 coordinate 4,821,146, forward strand.
GCTCTCCGGTAAACAAACTCTCTAAATCACGGAATTACTTATAGGTTATTAATTTTAATTAAGACCTGACGTGCTCGTCGAGATGTCGCGGGATTAGAGGATTTTGTTGGGATTTTATTGCTTTTTATTTGGGGTTACGAGGGTTGCGAAAAGGGTTAGTAGCGTTGGTAGGTTGTGTCAATGAATAGGCATCAATCGCAGCGATTTTCGTTCACGTAAAGTGATATTGCAGGCTGTTGTGCGGCGATCGATGTGGGGCGCGAGCGACGCTCGGTCGCGCCGCCCGGCGGCGGCCGCGCCGGGCGGCGCCACAACCTCCGCTCGACCCGCTCGTGAATTCCGCGCCGCTTTCAATAGCCTCATAAGCATATAATTGCGGAGGGACGTGTCGGATGATTATTGCGGATGTTACATAATAATGCGGCTGCCACAAGCCCAGCAAAATCTAATCTCGAGCTCCCAGCGCAGTCGCCATCTGTAATTGCATCGGAACTCGCTCCGGCCGGTAGGCAGGTGAGACTGCGCTGACCTGACCTAAATACAATTTTCATTACCGTCGCCGTTAGAGGCATCGACGCTCGACACAATGCTCTCGACTCTTTCTTGGTATCGTATCAAAAATAGACATCAGTAAGAAATCTTAAACCTAAATCTTACTAAAACAATGTGGCAGTTTGGTTTCTTTCTAAATCACGTCGGATTTAAACGGATCAGATTGAAATTTCGAATAGGTACAGTTTGTATATAGTCTGGAAAAACACATACCTAGGCCAATCTCTGGAACGGAACTACACGGGTAAAACTGCAGGACGCCGCTAGTTTAAAATATGTCACATAATGTTCGCTTTTGTCCATGTTAGTTCTTTCTTATAACTACTTCGATTCGATTTGTTCCGTTTTATGATCGTTCTGTTTACGGGACTTTTGAATTAGGAAACTGAATATTTAATTGCTTTTTATGTATGGTAGAAATATATTTTCGGAACGAGTGGAAATCAATTTTGTCATCTCAGCTACAATTCTTGCCCGTGGCTTCACTCTATATTAAAAATAAAAACTCCAAAAAAAACATATGCCAGTTGGACATCGTGGCGAAGTATTTCGTGAATCTTTCAGTATCGTTTCTAAATTCGAATGTTTTAAAACCAAAGTATTATGCAACCATGAAATGTAAAGCTATTATTTTTAACCCCCGACGCAAAAATGACGGGGTGTTATAAGATTGACGAGTGTGTGTATGTTCGTGGTATCGTCGCTCTCGAACGAATGAATCTGTTTTGTATTATTAGTCGGGAGTGTTTTTAAGTATTTATTATGTTTATGTTTCATCAAAACAGGTTCAGCAATTTCTAAGTTATCAGTTATTTTTAGCTACCTTAGGTAGTTATCTTAGACGCACAATGGGTATATGCTTTACTTACAACCTGCGACTTACCTGCGACTTCAAATTCAAAAACAAAAGGCCTTGGTAGTTTTATAAAAAAACTCATGAATATGTCAATCCGTAAAAAATTCCTACAATGAGTACTCATTGTAGGAATTTTCAGTGAAATGACTATTTTTGTTCTAATAAAGTACATAATGTGGATCGAACTTTCATTACTGCCAATGAAAAGCTTACTTATCTAAGGCGTGTTGGCAGCAACTTGCCAGCCTCCTTAGATAAAGAATAAATAAATAGATCAGGTTTTTCTACACGGTTCCTTTGTACCGATCGTAAGCAGATGAAGAATATATTAGCTATGCTAACTCACAGAGAGGCAACAAGAGCGATCAGACCCCTGATTTCGGTGTAAAGCGTTTGTTCTAACTCTATACGTAGTATATGTATGTAAACTCTTTGCCAGCCTCTCATACGTATGATATATAATGCTCCGGAAGCAGTGAGTGAAATAGTATTGTATAAAATACAAAACAAAAATACAATACAAGTATTTTGGTTAGTAGCTATTGTGGCGGAGTCGCTAGAAGACCACAGACCTATGCTCAGGGACCTCAGTAGAGTAGCCTAACAGGTAGGTCTGAGGATGAATATGGACAAGACGAAGGTCATGTCAAATGTTCATGACTCACCTTACCGTAACGGTTATTGTTGGGAAGTTGTTGACGAATACGTCTACTTGTTTCAAAAGATTCAATTAGGTAGATCCAACTTCGGCAAAGAGGTCCAGCAAAGTCTAACTCGAATGGGCCGCGTTCGGGAAACTTCAGTACATCTTTGAGTGCAAAATATCCCAATTCCTGAAGACGAAAGTCTTCAATCAGTGCGTGTTGCCAGTGCCAGTTTATGGAACTGAAACGTGGTCCTTAACTGCTGGCCTCATAACAAAGCTCAAAGTTGCATGGCGAGTTACCGAAAGAGCTATCTATGCTCAGAGTCTCTTTGCACGACAGAATCCGTAATGAGGATATTCGCAAAAAAACGAAAGTAGCCGATATAGCTCAAAGAGTAAACAAGCTGAAGTGGCAATGGGCAGGCCACATCGCTTGCAGAACTGACAACCGATGGAGAAGAAAGTTTCTCGAGTGGCGACCACGAACCGGAAGACGCAGTGTTGGACGGCTTCCCACATTACATGGACAGATAACCAGAACCAGAACGGAAACCGCTGGTTGCAGATTGGACCATTCGTTGTGGAAATCTAGAGCCTAATTTCAGCAGTGGACGTCTTGGACGACTGGAAGTACCACATCTTTGCCAGTTATTCTACCGCCAAGCATAAATGTGGAAACATTACCGTGTTCAGGCTGGAAGAGCAATGTTTCCAGATAAATTACAGGGCTTAGAGATATAACATCTTAGATCTCTGGGTGACGAACACAGTGCAGTGCCAGGTAATGATTTGGACTCTTCATGTTCCAATAGCTGCGTGTCGCTGTGGTGTGATGTGGCAGTCATGCTTACCATCAGGCACATGGCCGGCTTGTCTCGTCACTCTTTATTTAAGAAAACTAGCTGTACGTGTGCTTGTGGACGGACATATTTATATACAAAAGTATCTAGTAGGTATATTGGACTACCTGTTTTCGTACGTAGAGGAAATACATTTACGTATACCCTACCGCCCGGGGGACACGGCCGGGTTATGTTCACTCTATACCATGTATGGATATGGTGCCTCTATCTACTAAAACCTTCAAGGGGTTTCAACTCTGCCATGGTATGGTATGGAATACGGAATCGCTCTCGGATTACTCCACCTCGGGTGCTATGAAGCCCATCGCGACCATTGTGGTACTGTCGTCGACCAACTCGGTCACCACGGTCTCTCTTGCTCGAAAAGCGCGGGTCGTATTGGCCGCCACGCCAGCCTGAACGACATCATACGCCGGGCTTTTTCCACCGCCAATGTCCCAGCCATACTCGAACCGAGTGGTCTTGCGCGTGACGAGTGCAAAAGACCTGACGGTATGACTGTTGTGCCATGGAAGTTGGGTCGGCCCCTAGTGTGGGACGCAAATATGCAACCCTCGGAAGTGGTTACATATTTGAGCCCTTTGGGGTTGAGACATTGGGACCGTGGGGGCCGGGAGCTCACCTCATCTTCAAAAGCCTTTCCGAATGCTTGGTCGACGCGACGCGTGACCAAAATGCTGGCATTTATTTGGCCCAACGCATAAGCATTGCCTTTCAGCGGGGTAATGCCGCCAGCATGCTGGGTACGCTTTCGATTGGTCGTGGGCTTGAACATCTTGATTATCTTTAGACCTACAGTGGTTTATGGATAATTCAGGTGTGCTTAGTGTAAGTAGTTAGGTAGGTTTGTATTGTACATAGTGTAGTTCTCATTGTATTTTAGTTTTGTTAATAAAGGCTCTGCCTACTCAAAAAAAATACATACATGTATAGACTGATAAACACATTACCACTCCTTTGCGTCGGCGTCGCGCAGTTGGGTAAAAAAAGGCAAAGTGGCCATGCAGATCAGGTGACCGAATTGATAACCTCCTCCTTTTTGGAAGTCGGTTAAATACGAGATTAATAAAAAGGACTATTCCTTAATAACAAATCAATTTTTTTCATATCTTAGAGATTGTGGACTTCAATTAGAAGATATATCCAACATAGATCTAACGTTATTCCAGATTTCATCTCGACCCATACGATGTGAAAACACCAATCAACAAAATACATCTAAACTTTCGTGTTTCTAATTTTAGTAGTATTTGTTAATCTATCAGTTTAGATATAATTTTTTCCATGAATACATTATTGCTATTTTCGACAATCCCATCACCGTAACTTCCCACATCGTGTATAAACATCTCAAACCAATTTCGTCAGTAAGTTCCCTTCCAAGACTTTTGTTGGTTGATTGAAAAATTCTCGGAATTTTCTCCACTCCATCAAATTGTATGCCATTTTTATGAACCTTAAAATACACAAGGGCAGACGGCTGCGAGAATAAAAGTTGATGGCCTAAATATGAGTGGAGTTTCAGGGCTGGATGCCACTTCGCCGGTATTTCCTTACTTATTGTTATTGATTTCGCTTCTGTAATTCACGGGTCATAGCTTAGACCTTTTTAAAGGGTATTGAGAACTAAAGAAAGAAGAGGTTAAGAAGAGTCATCCTACTAATATTATAAATGGCAAAGTTTGGATGTTTATTGCTCAATCACGTTAACAACAAACACGCATTGTCGAGTCAAATGAGATTGAACAAATGAAGCAGAGTAACGTATACATATAAATAAGTACCTTAGTTCAAGAATTAGATACGAGTGACATCCATAAACTAAGTAGGTAGATACTCTATGACATACAAAAATGACTCGCTAGTGCCATCTAGTGCTTAAATACTAGTGGTCACACTCCACATGGCGGGTAGGTGTGAAACAGGGCGAAACAGCGGCGGGGTAAATATGCTGTGGGAGCAACACGTTTACGCACCATCTGCCGCGCATGGACATAGCGGGTATGTCGGATTCGACACCACTAAAAGTAGTGTCGTTTTAAAATTTAATTTAAGGTTTAAATTAAAATTAATCTAGTGTATTCGTCAATTATTTATTATTACTAAATTATCCTACTCATATTTATTGTGTTTATGTCAAAGTTTGGATGTTTGATGCTCAATTACATCGAAACCCAAGTTTAAAATTTGAACATGAGTTATAGTCTGGCTTATAATAATATAACCCCGGGGAAAAGATTTTTGCACCTGGCTTATTTTGAATCTTTTTTAAGAGACAAATACTAGACAATAATTAATGAATTTTCAATTTTTGTGATGAATATTACTAGTATTTGTTTTGGATCTGGGGATTTCCAAGTATCATAAGTATGTATTTACAATTTAAATAAGTATTAGATCAGTTATCTGGCTCTCATAACACAAGCTTTGCTGAGTTTGGATTAATTAGTAATAGTAGAGTGTTGTGAGAGACTTGTATAACACTTTTTATTTTTTATGGAATTTTTTCAACCAACTTTGCTGCTATGCTTGCTGGTCAATCCGTAAAATCAAGCAACTAGCACTACTCTAACGCTCCAATTAGGATGTCAAAATAATGATCGGATTAAAATAAAAAATGTGTACTTGTACTTTTTTACCCAAAATGTGCGTACTGTTGTTGGATTTGAGAACCTGGCAACCCTAGCTCAAAAGAGAAAGTCAAAATAATAATCGCTTTGAAGTTATGCTCAAATTTTCATTATGCACTAAGTTTAAGTAAGGTTTTAAAATAGTATCATTTTACAAATAATGGGCAGATACGTGGATTATAGATAGATAGATAAACTCTTTATTGCACCTAAATTACAACGAAAAATAATAAAGAAAAAACAAACCATAGAATAAAGTAGCAATTGGCGACCTTATCGCTAAGAGCGATTTCTTCCAGGCAACCGTAGGATGGTAAAAAAGAACTTAATAATGGAAGACGGGGAGTACAATTAGGAGTATATAGATACTTCCGAATGATAATCTGATATTAATAACTAACAATTAATTTTAAATACAACAATATACATAATACATACATAATATACCAATTTTACGTCCTAATACACAAATCATTTTATTATGATAGACTAAATAAACTAATAATAATATGTTCAACGAATGCAAATATGTGAAGATATATATAGAAGAATAATGACTTCAACTACATGATGACTGTAACAAATAGAATTCTTTGACCTGGTTCTTAAAAACAGCAAGAGAAGGAGCTTGCCTAACGTTGACGGGCAAGGCGTTCCACAACTGGACAGCTTGGAAAGCAAATGACTTCCCATAAAAAGTTTCGCTGCGCGCAGGCGGTGTTTGAAGGAACAAGTTATATTTTGACCTAAGAGGTAAACCATGTGCATTGCTCCAATAGGCAAAAAGTTTTTTCAAATACTGCGGGAAAGAGGGGTTAAATAATACGCTATAGAGAAGGGACAAAATATGAGCATTCCGACGAAAGCGAATGGGGAGCGACTTGAGCTGTATACGAAATTGAGACACATGATCATACTTGCATAAGCCAAATATGAAATTCAAAATTGACTCCATCGTCGATCGCAAAACCCTGTCAAACGAAGAGACATCCTCAGGGCAAAGCCAGGTTGGGGGGACTGCCCCAAAGGTATGTTAGCTTGGGAAGGGCAAAACACATGCGAAACAACACTAGAGCAACATGAGCCGAAAGATCACCGAGACGCTCCCGAGCGGTAAGAAGAAGCCTCTTACGAGATGATATTGCTTCTAACGCCTTCGAAACATCTTCCGCAGACACGGTAAGAGGAGTATATGAAGTATCCGGCGCTGGGGGAAAGTTGAGCGGGCGAGATGGGCTCGGATGCATGAGGCCAAGAGCATGTAGTGTTCCCGGGTCAAACTGTGCAAACGAGTCCTCTGAGACCAACAGCCTGACGGCCCCTCGTAGGTCACCCTCAAATACCTTAGACTCGATAGTCTTCCGAATTTCACGTGGTTTGGGTTGATGAGACATACCGCTCGACTCGTCCATAGACCGATTTGGATCCGACAGAATGTTTGCTTTAAAAATGTAATTATTGAAATTTTTTAATCCAGGGACATGATGATTGCACATATTTTTTTTTACCTTTTATAGGCTCACACTTGACCGCCATCTCGCCTGATGTTAAGCGACGATGCGGTCCACGATGGAGCGTGTTTACCTAGAAGAAACCGATTCACTCTCGATTTGAAGACACAAAGATTGTAACCATCGGGGAAAACCCACTCAGGCAACGTATTCCACAGCCTAGACGTTCTTATTACAAACGTAGAGTCAAATCTTTTCGTTCGTGTCTTTGGAACATCAACCATAAAACGATGTCGCTTTTTCGAGCTACGAGCATTCCGATAGAAAAAAGGGCAAGGTGGTATTAGATCATGCAGATCAGTCGCACACTCTCCGAAGTGTATCCGATAAAAAACCGATTGGCTAGCTATTTTGCGGCGATGTTCAAGACTTTGAAGTCTTTTTCGCACAAGAGTGTCATTGTCTTTTGGCACGTCTCTCGATCGATTCCAGGGCCTCCAGTTGATACTTGGCCGATCCATCGCAAAGGTGCGAACAGTACTCCATACAGGAGCGAATCTATGCTTGATATAATGTGAGCAACTGTTCAGACTTGAAGTACCTTCGCACCTTTGAAAGGACACCCAGTTTTTTTGGCAGCTAATTTAGCCTTGGACTCGATATACGAGCCAAAGTTGAGCGTAGATGTCAAAGTGACGCCCAAAAGCTCAAGACGGTCAGAAACCGGCACGGACACACCTCCGTCCGTCCGATATGGGTCAACAATTTTGAAAACCGCTCATTTATAACCGAGTTCAAACAGGGCAAGGTTTATGGTCCTATATTTAACATTGCCCTTCAAACTGGGACACAGTGATCTTTTCACATTGCTTCTTAGCGGTAGAATAACCAGCAAAGGTGTGGTATTGTTGGGATTAGGAGTATTATTGGAATTCAGAGGAACTGAATTACATTCCCCATTTTAGAATAAGAAATTAAAATGCAGTTGTTAAAGCGTACATTTAATAATTATTCATATAATACTGAAAGATTAAAATATAATCCAAGACTCATGTAAAAAAGAAAAACAAATGACAAAGGTCACGGACCCCGGAGTACGTGGAGTTGCTAAATTCAAATAAAAAAAACTAAAAGATAATTTACATCAATTTTCTATGTAGTACCTGCATCTACTTGCATAATTTAGATTTTAGTTTTTGACAACCCTAGTTAGGAATTCCAATTTACCTCATAAACAAATCAATTAATCCCCGAGTAGTTCCAATTATACCCGTAAATATGCCAATTTACCCCCTTTGCATTCATATTATCCCCAAAATTCTCAGAAAACGAATGTTCCCCTAAAACAAAGATTTTCAGTTAAATTAAGCAATTATTTACTTATGTTTGTGTTTATTCAAACTACAATTGAATTTTTCTACTTTTTTCCAATGTAACGCCTCAAAATCTTGAAGTTTAAATGGACAATGTTCACGAGTGCACGACGACTTCACTTTTAACGTGTTTTTTGTTGATGAAACCTGATTGGGGCTGTTTTAAATGCGTAGTGTAGCCAGTAGTAAAAAACCTAAACTTGTTAATAATAGGGATGTTAAAAAATAATCGATTTTTATTTTAATCGATTTTTATTTTATAATAATCGATTTTTTTGTGTCGATTTTTAAGTTAAAAAATCGATTTTTTTAAATCGATTATAAAAATTACGCATTAAAATCGATTTTCGAAAAACATGAAAAAGTTGCTGAAAATTCTAATTTTTGGGACAACGTAGTCGTTTAGTTATTTAATTCTCGTTTTAAGTATTTTATTTTAATACTAGTGAACTGTAACATAAGACATTTGTGGTTTTGTGGCATTAATTATTTGTAATTTTACTGTTATCTAAACTTGAAGAATAACGAAAGAGTATTTTATATGATACTTTTTGAGACCATACTACTTACTTAGTTGTTCAGGATTTTTAACCCCCGACCAAAAAAAGGGGTGTTATAAGTGTGTGTGTCTGTCTGTGGCACCGTAGAGCTCAAACGGATGGACCGATTTCAATGCGGTTTTTTTATTTGAAAGTTAATATCCGCGCGGGTGTTCTTAGCTATGTTTGGTCAATATCGATTCAAAATGGCCGCCTCCACAAAATGGCGTACAAAATATTTCTTCACAACCTACCTCAATATGGGTATCAAATGAAAGAGCTTGACTAGCAGAGTACTATACGCTATAACAAATTTCAAATCCAAGATGGCCGCCACCACAAAATGGCGAATTATATTTTTTTTTCACTACTACCACAATATGGGTATCAAACGAAAGGGCTTGACTAGTAGAATACTTTGCACTATGAAAAAATTCTAATCCAAGATGGCCGCTACCACAAAACAGCGAATTACATTTCTTTTTTCACAACTCCCTTAATATGGGCTTGACTAGCAGAATGTTGTACAGATAACAAATCTCAGGTAGTCGGGGTTAATCAAAATTTTTAATTTTGTTCTTGTTAAAGATCATTTTGAGTAGGTATTTTATTTTAATACTAACTACTAATGTAATGTGATGTTAGTGGGTGGTAACTCTGCCTGCGAAGCCGAGGGTCGTGGGTTCGATTCCACCTCGTGCAAATATTTGTGTGTTGAATACAAATATTTGTAATATGTATGGGTGTTTCTATGTATAATAAGTATGTTTTTACAACTACGAGTATATAAATAATATTAGTATAATAATAATATAAATATTATAAATTACGCTATTTGTATACCATAGTTGCTAAATTACGACTGGTCTAGTCGCGAGAACGGTGTCTGCCGATCCGGAGACCCCAGGTTCAAAACCACGCACACCACTGTCTTTACAAAGTCATGTGCGTAATGCCACTAGCTTAAAACGGTGAAGGAAAACATCGTAAGGAAACTGACATGTACCTAGAACCTTCCAAAGCCATGTGTCATCCACCAACCCGCACTGGGCCATCGTGGTAGATTGTTGCCTTAACTCTCTCCTTGTGAGAGAAGGCCCGAGTCCCAGCAGTGGGAACATTTAGTGGGCTGTTGATGATGATGATGATGTCTGCCATAGTACAAGCTTTGCCTAGTTTGGAGTCAGATGGTGATGTGTGTGAATTGTTCACCAGTATTTATCTATTTATATGTAATTTTAATATGAAAAGGATTTACTTTTGACTTATACAAAAAAATCGATTTTTTTCGCAAAAATCGATTATTTTTTTAAATATAATCGATTTTTAAGAAATCGATTAATTTTGAATAAAGAAAAATCGATTTTTAATTAATCGATTATTTTCCATCAATCTAACATCCCTAGTTAATAAATTAAAAAGTGTTTATCTTTCTCAAACAGAATGACACCAGTGTAACAGTTCAGCAAAACAGGTTTTAATCCCTATTTACCACGCCATTCCGGCCATTCCTATTGCCCGTTTTACGGTATTCGTAGTGATATAACGTCTCGAGAACATAAATTCTCGAAGACAGTTGTCAAAAAACTCCATGGTATTATTATCTTCGACTTGATTTTGGTTGGTTCAATGGTTCAAATCACGAAAGCACACCAAAACTCTACAACGAATCTGCTAACGTGTTTTAACAACGTACAGCGCCATCTAGGTACAAACGTGTAAAGTAATGTACATTATGTCGAAGCAGTCGGAGAACTAAGTACTATTACTGTACGATAAAAATATTGAAATAATAAACATTTATCGCATTTAATAACTTAACAAATATAAATAATAAAATTCATATGTTCGGGCAAAAAAAGATTAAAAGATACTCGTCATATAGATAGAGATTTACACGACTACATATCATAAAATCTATACATACTAATCTCTATATATAAAAAAGTTATGTTGGTTGTGTACGTTTCAAAAACTCTAAAAGTTCTGCACACATGATATCTATTCTGTGACACAGGGTCTGTTCCCGACAGGTGGTGTAGCAGGTAGCTGAAGAGGTTTTTTGTTTGAAAGCGATATTCTCAGGAATTACTGAACCGATTTCAGTCATTCTTTCACCATTGGATATGTACGGGATCCCGATATGTGCTATTATAATGTACCACGGGCAAAGCCGGGGCGGACATCTTGTCTTTTATAAAGACCGGCAGTCATCAATTAAGATTGCTATATTCTTTTTAAAGGCACTATAAGTCCACATCCAAATGGGAATACTACGAGTAAATTTTCATTCATCAGCTTTTACCCGTGACTTCGTCCGCGGATATAGTTATACTGAGGCAGTATATTTATGTACACAGTATATATTAAGACATTTGTACTGTGTTTTCTATGCATAATAAGTTTAAAAATAAATAAGTATGTATTTGATAGAAAGGAGACCAAATGACGGAGTTATACTCTAGTATGCTGCGTATCATTGTCGAATAAAGAGTATTATATCAGCTATCTGGCTTCCATAGTACAAGCTTTGCTTAGTTCGGGGTCAGTTAGTGTTGTGTGTGAAATGTCCACCGATATTTATTATTATTATTTACTCATTTAATCCTTTTCTTAATTTTTAAGTTTTTTACAATAAATATAAAAATACAAACATTATAAAAAACTTAAAAACTAGGTTGCCGCCAGCAGCGGGGCAGGGCCCAAGCTACCGGTGGTTAGGGCTGCAGAGAGAGAGGAACCTCCTGACGATGCGCGCTTTGTTAAGGATGACCGCCTTCTGCATCTGGCCCTTAACCCAACCGTCTAGCGAAAGTCTCTTGAGATGTTGGTCGAGACTTTTCGCTAAGGCCGTTTGCCAACACGACTATTGGGACTATGATCGTCGAATCAGCATCCCACATGGTGGTAACCTCATGAGCCAAGTCAAGGTACTTGCTAAGCTTGTCCTTCTCGGCTTTCACGAGGTTCTCGTCATGTGGTACGGTGATATCGACGATCACAGCCCGGCGCTGAGACCGGTCTACCAGCACGACATCAGGCTTATTGGCAACAATAGTCCTGTCCGTGATGATAGAGCGGTTTCAGTAGAGCAACATAGTAGTGGTTTATTATTATCATTATTATTTTTATTCAAATTTATCAAAATCGGTTATTTGAAGCGTACCAGACAGACATAGTTCTTTTCATATTTATTATATTAGTATGGATATCAAATGTCTTGTTGCAAAATCTCATGGTTTCATCTTTAAGAATGACGAACTTCCATATAAACTTTCATTTCCCCGTCCATCCCTTGTTTCACCCTCTCAGGGGTTGAATTTTACAAAACCACGTCTTAGCGAGCCCGTACGTGCTAAAAGGCACCTTCATACAGAATTTGAGACTCCTAGTATTAGTAGTTTTTGCCTCTGAAAGCCTCTTTACGACGGAAGCAGACAGTCATTAAACAGGTGGTTTTTGGGGCTCAACAAGAAGCCAATAAATTCTGTACAGCCAAAGTATGAATATATAGCAAGAAGATAAACTACCAAAGCATCTTTTAATTTTGATAGGGCTGCGTCTTTACTTAACTCAAACTTTTTACAGATAAATTTTGAATTATTAAATTAATTATCATACCATATCCGCGTCATTTGATGATTTTCTTAGTATTGAAATATATTCGATACCGATTACTCTGCTAGACGTGTTTTCTGTCAAAAGGTCTATTTGGCAATCGGTTTTTATTGTATGCATTTTGGACAGTGTGCAGCTAACTATATGATCTGTAAGGTTCATTACTGATTTTAATATTACTTTATAGTATATTTAATCTGTGTGATGTTAATTTGAGTGTCTATGCTTCTTGATATTTAGCGATGGCAACATCGTATCAGACTGTTATATTATCTATGCAAATGAACATCACCTACTTTTTAAATTGGACACTGAACGTATAACAACTGATTATACAAAAATTCCATTAAAGTCATTATAAATCAGAGTAAAGGCTTTTCATTTTCTGAGATAAGGACCTGACCCTTCAGATCTAATACCACTTTACTTTTATTCTATAATATTCTGAGATAAATCGACGCTCTAAAAAACAACATCATTTCACGGTAGATACAAAGTCAAAGAGTTCACGACGAATGAGAAGGTTTCACTCCACTTTCGTAATGGGTAGTAATTTCGTCTAGGGTGTAAAATGTGATGCCTGAGCGGGTTTTTCCGTGATGATTGCAATCTTGGTGTCTTCAAGTCAAGAGTGTATTGGTCCCTTCTAAATAAGCATGCTCTATCGTAGTCACAGATTTCTAAAAACAAAAGGCAGATGGAACGTGCAGAACACAGATCCTTAGGTCCAGAAAGCAAATATCAAACGCCAAAGCAAATACAAACTCCAATCAGTACGAATCGGACTTTCGTCTCGTACGGGAGTCCCGTGTGATTTTAAGTTTTGTTTAAGATAATGCCGTATGTGTCTTCAAACATTGCAAACATTGTTCCCAAAAATAAGAAAAGGAAAGAGGAATATCATTTCATAGGAAAGTTTGATTATTTTACTGCTATTTATATAAATTAGGCAATTTAATTTCATTTAATGAATAGAAACACAACACCTCAACGAAAATTGATTAGTGTTGCTATACTAAATTGAAATTATTTTCCCTAAAGTTAAGGTAAAATATAGATTATGATTTTTTTTGAAGATACTCGTAGACCAAATTATTTATGTAGATTGTATTATTCTATTTTAAACCCTATTTTTATAATCGTAATTTTTTAATTTTATGTGAATCGATGCCTAGCACAAATCCACGTCATTACTAGCGTTTAGTACTAATACTAATAATGTTCATGAAAACCATAGTTATGAAGCAAGTTTTTACACTTGTAAATAGGTACACTCCGCGAGGCATAAGCTGAGCTTTGCATTTGTGTGAGTGTACATGGATAGTGTAGGTGTGACAACCGGCCTTAGGCGCGGCGCCATTCTGTCTCGCCGCGCTCCTGCCTGATTGGTGATCACTCACACTAATGCAAAGCTCAGTCTATACCTCGCGGACAAAATTTCAAGCTCCTGCCTGATTGGTGATCACTCACACTAATGCAAAGCTCAGCTTATACCTCGCGGAGTGTATAGTGAAGCTTAAAAAATTAGGCGAGTTCTTTTGAGAGATCTAATCGTTTTAATTAACCTCATGTTATCTGGTCGAGTCAGTAGTGACATTGTCGAAGTTTTATACGGTGCTAATTTGAGCGTACATACTTACCCAAAAAAGATGTTGGAATCAGGCCAATCGCTGTTGGCACCACATTTATTGGCCTTGCTGCCTAGGTTAACTTTTCATTTGCGACACGCGTCCAGACAAATATTGGATCCTAAACAAATTGAATGATCTGGCCCCCAACATCAAATCAGTTGACAAAAATTCTCTGCACTTCCTGTGTTCACCGATATTAAATGAGTAGTTGTCACCTTTTGTCAAGCATAGTATTCAAAGTTTTACAAAAAGCTCCGATAGAATACTCAAAATAAACACATACATGACTTTTACTATTATTCGGCGTTGTCTTTTTATTCCGAATTTTCTGTACAAATATTCGAATTTTTTGTTGCATGCAAAATCAAAATTCTTAACTTCATAGGATGGAAATAACTATTTCTATCATAACAAGAAATCCTTGCATAATATATAATCGGTATAATAATAAATTATTTTAACATTATAATATATTATTTTATGTGTTTATTATACGCGAAGATTTCCGAAGCTAAGACAACAATAGTGGGATTTTTTTCTTAAGACTGGGAACATTACACGCACACCAACGTGAGTAATTTGACAACGTCGGTGAGAGCTGTCACGTATACATAACTAATTACTGGCCTCACAGTGTCGTTCACGAAGGTTTCATCTGTTTAGAAATCTGTGATCGTAGTCCTCATTGTCACCGAGATGGCGTTTAAGCGCAAACATCTATACTAATATTGTAAAGCTGAAGAGTTTGTTTGTTTGTTTGAACGCTAGGATCTCGGGAAGTGCTGGTCCGAATTGAAAGATTCTTTTTCTATTGGGTAGTCCATTTATCGAGGAAGGCTGTAGGCTAAAGAAAATAACGCTACTATTAACAGAAGCGGAGCATGAATCAAGAATGTAACAAAATCGGGAAAAAATATTCTTTTTTGAGAGTTTTCGTACGTTTCGTGCTTTGACATGACACATGTGTCTAAGATTGCGTCATTGAATATCACAGCTTACATACCTCTTGAATATAAAACCTTTGCTAATCTCTGAGTTGGTACGATCAATTTCCGACTGGTGGCGTAGCAGGTAGCTGAAGAGGTGTTTTGTTTGAAAGCGATATTCTCCGGAATGACTGAACCGATTTTAGTCATTCTTTCACTGTTTTATATGTACGGGGTCCTGATGAGTGTATAAATGTACCACGGGCGACGCCGGGGCGGGCATCTAGTATCATTATAAAAAAAATACATACATATAATTCGTTCATATTGTTCAAATTGATCAGATATAACCAATCTAAATCGTTATACAGTTACTAGCTATGTACTGCAGTGGTCACGAGATCGAGTGATTTCTTGGCATGGTTACACATTTCCTAGGAAATCTACATTTCCTGAATAGCAATCGGAAATGTAAAATATTTAAAATATTGGTGGGTAGGTTAGGTTAGGTTAAATTTGATTTTATGAGAATAAATATAAGTTGATTGTGTGATACGTTAAAAATCAATAGATAGTTGATTTTAGAAGTTTTAATTACTAAAATAATATGAACATATTATTATTATTTTACGGTATAACTGTTACCCGAAATTATAGGACAATGAGATAGATCGTCTTATACCTCTGGGTGCCTAGTGCACAGGCGCCTCAGATTTTGTCACCAGTAGAAATACAATAAATCGAGTAAAAATACTTCACTAGTAGCGCCCCACGGTTTTACCCGCGTAGTTCCCGTTGCATTTGTTTTGCCGTGTTAAGAAATAGTCTATGTATTAAGTATAAGACATTTGTAATTTTCTTACATTATTTTTAGATTAACATATACGATTTGGAGGGGTGTCATGTCACCTGTGACCCCCTCTTCGTACCGCATATGCTAGTGCATTACAGTGCTAGGTAATGTTACAGAGTTTTCAGATTCGAATAGTGGAGTGGTACTCTGGGACTGCGCTGTTATGAGCAGGCATGGAGATTACCGCCAGGATCTTATCTTATTCGTTTCGTAAATTTGTATATAAAAATAAAAACATATTAATCTTGAATTTTGACGTGACAACGTCTAATAAATCGATGATCGCTGGCTGCATGCACGAAAAAGCATGACTCATTGTCCCCTTATACTCATTGCCCCGTAACGCTCATTGTCCCGTTACATTAGGGTAAATTATTTTTGCATATCAAAAATCCGATTACTAGCATAATTTCAAGTATTTATTCTTTTATTATTAAAAAAAGTAGCATCGGTCGGCGGGTGCAGTAATAATAATATAGGTGTTACGATTGACTAAAAAATTATGGTGATTCATACAGATTAGGATCTGTAATCTACTGACATTATTTTTTACTCCAACCTCAATATGGGTAAACAAATGAAAGGGCTTCACTTGTAGAATACTATGCACTATGACAAATTTCAAATCCAAGATGGCCGCCACCACAAAATGGCGAATGGCATTACCAATTTTTTCACTACTACCTCAATATGGGTATCAAATGAAAAGCCTTGACTAGTAGAATACTACGCACTATGACAAATTTCAAATCCAAGATGGCCGCCACCACAAAATTGCGAATATAATTATTTTTCACTAGGTACTACCTCAATACCATGACCTATGACCATGACCATGACCAATTACAATGACCATGAGGAACGGCCATGACCAATGACCATGAGCAATGACCATTACCAATGACCGTTCCAACGTGTTTGAGCAACGAACTTCCAATATTAATTAATAATCATTAATTTTTACTACTTCCTAAAAAGGGCTTGACTAGTAGAATACTACGCACTATGATAAATTTGAAATCCAAGATGGCTGCCACCACAAAATAACGAATGTCATTATTTTTCACTACTTCTCAATATAGGTATCAAATGCAAGGGCTTGATTAGTAAAATACTACGCACTATGACAAATTTCAAATCCAAGATGGCCGCCACCACAAAATGGCAATGTCATTATTTTTTACTACTAGCTCAATATGAGTAACAAATGAAAGGACTTGACTAGTAAAATACTATGCACTATGACAAATTTCAAATCCAAGATGGCCGCCACCACAAAATGGCGAATGACATTATTTTTCACTACTTCTCAATATGGGGGAGACGCAGATAGGTTGTCCGTCGGATGTGGCGTACCTAACGTATCCAGGTTACACCCTGGAGCACAAATTTCGGCCCCGTGCTGGAGTGTGCCTGTACGCCCGTGACGACATCTGCTGTCGGCGTCTCCATAACTTAGAGGACACAAGATTCTCCGTCCTTTGGGTATTGATAGACACAGGCATAGACATAATTCTCTACGCCTGTGTATATCGGTCGCACAGCGGTGACCAGGAGACAACGCACCACTGTCTTTTCTAAGTCATGTGCGTAATGCCGCTAACATAACACGGTGAAGGAAAACATCGTGAGGAAATCGAAATGCACCTAGAATATTTCGAAGTCATGTGTCAGCCACCAACCCGCACTGAGCCAGCGTGGTGGATTATGACCTTAACTCTCTTCTTGCGAGAGAAGGCCCGAGTCCCAGCAGTGGGAACATTTAGTGGGCTGTTGATGATGTTGTAATTTTGATGGAATTAAATTAATCAGCTGATAAAGTTGCCCACTGGAGGTTTACATATCAACCCATAGAGTTCCCACTGCTAGGGCATTGGCCTTCCCTAACCATGTAGGAAAGGCCCAGGTCACAGTCCACCAGCTTGGCCAAGTTCCGGGTTGCCAGACTTCACTAGTCTTTAAAGAATTCAAATATCCGATTCCTACGCCTATATCTAGGTTATTTTCCTTTATACTGGTTGCTTGGAAGAGACGCATTTAATCATCAACAAATAGGTATAAATAGTTCGTAAGTGTTTCATTGTGAAAACTCAATTTGTTTGTGTCACGAAAAAGAGTTTTCTAACTATCTACTCTCCGACAAGCAAGTTGGCTCACGATGTATTTATTTCCTTCACCGTTTTTGTAAATTTGTGGCACTATCACACACTCCCACAGGAGATGGCTGCCATCCATTTTTGTAGTGGTAGGACTCTTGGCAGAGTCCGCCTGGGGAAGTACCACACCTTTGCCAGTTATTCTACCGCCAAGCAGTAATGTGCAAACATTACTGTGTTCCGGTTTGAAGGGCAATGTTTCCAGAGAAATTAAAGGGCTTAGAGATATAAGATCTTAGATCTCTGGGTGACGAGCGCAGTGCAGTGCTAGGTAATGATTTGGACTCTTCATGTTCCAATAGCTGCATGTCACTGTGCTGTTATGTGTCAGACATGTTGATTACCATCAGGCACATGTCCTGATCGTCTCGTCACTCTTTATTTTAAAAAAAAAAAAAAAAAAAAGGTACCTACGTTCTATCTTAATCCACATATGAAACTATTTTAAGGACTGCGTTTTTCATTAAAAACGCAATTCTATAAAAGCAAATGTCCTCCTTAACCTCATTGTACAATAAAAATATTATTGTTCAATTCTATCAATGTAATATGCAAAAGGTTCAAATCGATAACTGCTCTCATAGGTTCAAAGCCCGTTGCGTCACCTTTCTTTACATTTTTGTCCTAAACTGTCGTAGGTCGAATAAAACGATGTTTATTATCTTCGATACGCATTAGAAGGGCATCAATGCCAATTAGCAGTCTTAGTAAACCAGTGGCGTAGGTCGTGTTTCTTTCAATTAGCTCGTAGATTGGAATCCCGCTTTTTTTAAATCCATAATAGGTTTGCACTAGACAGCCATCTCGCCTGATGTTAAGCGACGATGTGATTCATGAAGGCAGCACGCTAACCTAGAAGAAATCGATTCACTCAACACTTGAAGACATTCATTATATGTATATATATCGGGAAATACCCACTCAGACAACGCATTCCAAAGTTTAAATCTTAATACGAATGTGTTAGACGGCCAGATAGCTGACATAATACTTATATAATTGTAAATACATACTTATTGTACATAGAAATACCCAGACATAGAACAAATATTTGAATTCATCATACAAATATTTGCACTGGCCGGGAATCGAACCCACGACCTTAGGTTTCGCAGGCAGAGTTACTACCCACTAAGCCACGAGCCGTATAGAAAAAAAGCGACATCGTTTCATGGTTGATGTTCCAAAGACACGAACGAAGAGATTGGACTCTACTTTTGTGATAAGAACGTCTAGGCTGTGGAATACGTTGCCTGAGTGGGTTTTCCCCGATAGTTACAATCTTTGTGTCTTCAAATCGAGAGTGAATCGGTTTCTTCTAGGTAAACACGCTCCATCGTAGACCGCATCGCTTAACATCAGGCGGTCAAGTGTAAGCCTATAAATTTAAAAAAAAAAAAAAGCGTCATACAATTTTTTTCGGGTAACTCAACCCGCATTTTCTTCAGTTTTGACGTGACAACGTCTTATAAATTGGTTTGCCGGGTGACACTTCAAGAAACTGCGTTACGCTCCGCTCACGTTATGCGCTCACAACGAGAGCCAGTGAGAGGCACGCGTCCCTTCCACTCGGGCATGGTTAGCCCGCCTAAGAGCGAGAGAGACAGACATAAAAAGCGAAAGGCACGCGTCCCTTCCGTAAAATTATTTTACCACTCAAAGTCGTTGTCACGTAAAACTTTCGCCCGTATACCGACTTTACAGGCAACCAATTTTTTTTTTGTGGTCGCAGACATTGTTACGCTGCCGAAACATCAGTATTATTACTAATATTATTAATGCGAAAGTTGGAGTTTTGTTGGTCATTCACGTCGAAACGTCAGAAAGGATCGTGTTGAAAATTACAACACACTTAGATTATAGTATGGAATGGCAATTTTTATCACGGGAACACAACAGGAACTGGATCTAATAGATGAAAGCCGCGGGGCTCTGCTATTTTATATCTAATACTAGATGTCCGCCCCGGTTTCGCCCGTGGTACATCTATAGCACTCATCGGGATCCCGTACACATCCAACGGTGAAAGAATAACTGAAATCGGTTCAGTCATTCCTGAGAATATCACTTTCAAACAAAAAACCTCTTCAGCTACCTGTTACGCCACCTGTCGGAAATTGGTCTACCAACTCAGATTTAGAAACAAATTTGATTAGCAAAGGTGTATATTCAATGACGCATTCATGACGCAATCTTAGACACATGCTGTCATGTCAAAGCACAGTACGAAAACTCTCAAAAAGGAATATTTTTTCCGTTTTGTTACATTCTTGATTCATGCTCCGCTTCTATTGTTAGTAGCTTTATGTTCTAATAGCCTATAGCCTTCCTCGATAAATGGACTACCCAATAGACAAGGCATCGTTAAATTTGGATCAGTACATCCCGAGATCCTAGCGTTCAAACAAACAAACAAACTCTTCAGCTTTATAGTATTGGTAATAGATTATTTGTAGGATATAGTAGGATGACGTCTCAGTGACGTCACCCGCGTCTAATGTCCGGCTGGAATCAGTGAGTGCCACGGTCTAGGTCCGTGGCGACGAGGCCGGCTGTAATTTGTTTAGGAGAAGCCATATCGATTACTAGCTAAGCTGATGTTTGTTTACTCTTTCAGGGTTGACATTGTTTTCCCACATTCAGGAAAATGAGATTTGCAATTCGATTTTTGAAGTGAAAACATTTTTTGGTGCATCTCATACAAATTAGCTGTGAATTGAGCTCAAGTTAAATCTTATCTACCTATGAAAAGTGTATTTTACAACTTACAAGAAGGAGGAGGTTATCAATTCGACCCCTATGTTTTGTTTTCTTTTATGTTTGTTACCTGATTTCTCTAGAACCACCGTACCGATTTTAAAATTTCTTTTTTTGTTCGGATGGGTATGCTTTCCGAATGGTCCCATATAAATGTTATCGAAATAGGTCAAGTGGTTCTTGAAATATGAACCGAAAACTAAAATTTGCATACAATTTTCTGGATGACGTACGTAATTGTAGACTTCATAAAAGTTATGAAACTCGATCTTGTCAATACGAAATTGTGTAAATGGGTTAATAAAAACTTGTTTTACACTAAAAAGGGTAAAATACTAATTACCGTGACTGTGGATATATGGTGGAGCATTTTAATCCCGTATTTGATAAGACTAGTATTTATAGTATAGCTTCTTTTGTTCATATTCGGCGCCCTAAATCGGTACCTGTTAAAAACGTCATCCCTTCACAATATCCTATTGCTAACGAAAACCAGGAGTCTAACCAAAATTAGGCTAAAACACGATGACATTTGACAAAATCACCATGTGATTAAGGTTCCTTTTACAGCACTTTATCACAAAAGGCGAATGCCGGAAGTTTTTCAATTTCGCATTTATTTTGTTAACAAAGCCTTCATAAAACATCTTAGGCGACATTTTTCCTAATTTTCGTCACTTCTTTTGTTTATTTCGTTACTTTGAACGCAGTAAATAAAACTGTAGCTCAAGATTTTTTCGCGGAATACAGAATAAAACAAAATACATTTTTTTTAAGTATGAAATATTGGAACAGGCTAGACATTTGCCGAGTTGACATGCCGGGCCTACCATACCAGGCCGAAACATTATAGTAAGCAACTAGGTCAACCCATAGTTTATTGTCCTTTTCTAATGTCTTGTGATGTTTTGTGTATGATGTTAACTTTCTGTTGTGCAAATAAATTATTTCTATTTCTAACTAGCCTGGTCATAACAACAGTGCCGCTCTGCTTTTTGAATATGTAAAGCCCAAATATACCTAGACTGCATTACGCTCGTCACCTACAGATAAAAAAAATCTATGATCTGATGATGATAATGCCCTGGAATTTCATTGAAAAATTGTCCTGCAAACTGAAACACAGTTCATGGGCCCATCTGTTAGAGAGCTACGATGCCACAGATAGACACACACACACACATACAGACAGACATCGACCTCAAAGTTATAACAGCCCTCATTTTGGTCGGGGGTTAAAAATAAACATTGGCGACGTCTTTGGCGAAATAGAAAACTTTCTTTGATAGACAGACGATATGTGCATTCTGAAAATGGTTCAATACAATGAAGACTACGCGATATACCTACCCATTATAATTAATATTCCAAGAGCAGGCAGCAAATTTCAGGTAGGTATTTGAGGCAAGCCGAAAACTTTCACATACCATTCCCTACGGCACTACTGGTAAAATGTTTTTCTACTCAGTAGTGCAGAATATGTAGAACGAAGATGTAAGACGTTTAAAAATTCCCCTCGACACTACTGAAAAAAAAATCCCACGGCACAACCAGTAGTGTACTCGTAGCTTGGTAGTGCGGTGGGGAATAAGCCATACCTATTCTATAATAACCCCAATACGGAGGTGCAGTTGCAAAAATGTTTTGCAAAAATATAAAACAAGTATGTGCTATGTGAGGTAATTTTAAATTTTGATTGGGTATCTATCATTCATGAGTAAAACATAGGAAATCTCAAAAATTAAGATCATTTTGATGGAACTTTCTATTTGTCAGGTGATCTGAATTGAATGGATTCGTTTTACCCCGCAAGTCATCAGCCAGCAGGTCTACTACGAAGTCCGATAAACGATATATCGGCTGAAGTTATGGACGTTTTATACCACGACACGCAATCGGTCGTTTGATGACACAAAAACTGTCAAATCAGTGTCAGTCGGGATGAACGAAACGCCCGATCAGATCAACCGACCGATTGTTTTTCGTGGTATAAAACGTCCATAACTTCGACCGATATATCGTTTATCGGACTTCGTAGTAGACCTGCAGGTCTGCACCTCTCTGTTGGGGTATAACAGTAGAGCTATGTGACAAGTTTTCATCATCATCATAATCAGCCCACATTCGTCCACTACTGGACATAGGCCTTTCCGATAATACGCCACTCAGCCCGATCCTCGGCTTTACGTTTCCAACCGCCACCAGCTGCCATCCGTAAATTGTCACTCCACCTAGTCTCAAAGCGTCCTACACTACGTTTGCCGATTCACCTCAGGCCTCCACTCCAGAACTCGTCTACCTGTCGGTTCTGCGACAGATAGACACTTCAGCTTGTTGATGCGCTGAGCTATGTCGGTGACTTAGGTCCTCTGACGGATGACTTCATTACGAATACAATCTCTGATATAAACTCTAAGCATAGCTCTTTTTATAGCTCGCGGAGCGACTTTGAATTTTCGACCTGCTATTACTGTTAGTGTTCACGTTTCAGCACCGTAGGTCATGACTGGTAGGACGCACTGATTATACACTTTTGTTTTTAAACATTGTGGAATAGGTGACGAGACATAAGTTTTCTACTTCTCTTACCTACCCAACATTTTCTGCCACCTCTGGAAATATAACTTCTTACATTAAGCGTATTTGAATTATCCATAAACCAATGAATAATCAGAGATAATCAAGATGACGTTACTAAATAAGATTTCCTGTCAGTTTCCATTCGAAGACAGAATAGCATGAAGAATGAACATGATTTAGTTTGACTTATGTAAAATACTTATGTCGCTTCTTACAAGAATCCACGTCAAGAGCTTTATGTCTCAGTAATGTATTCCACATTTTGCATAGTAGGTGCTTCATTAATTATAACCTCATCGAATACACTAGAACAAATACGTCAGAAGCGATTACATCCAGACAGATTATTCCTTCGTAAAGCGAGGGTGAAATAGGGTTCATAGGCATCACTCAATTTCAAACCCTATGCCTTTGAGATAAGTACAATTTCAGATAGGAGCAACTTAACACGCATACTAAAATCTCATTGACCATATTGCATAGTATCTTGAATTTTAAGACCATGACAATACGAGCTAGTTTTGAAAAAAAACTACTTTGCACGCACGTAGGATTTGCATTGCCCGCAATGCAAGAGTTCAGTGACCTTTCCTAAACCTTATAATTATTATAGAAACCTAAAGGAATTAATAAGATTAAGGAGTTTGGATTAATAATTATTGATTATTCATAATAAAATATAATGCATGCAGCATTATTATTATCTCTAAACAAAACACAGTCGAAATGGACGATATATTTATACGACGATATATATTTTAATTGGAATGGATGAAAAAGTTTGACTCTACTTTTGTGATAAGAACGTCTAGGCTGTAGAATGAGTTGCCTGAGTGGGTTTTTCACTATAGTTATAATCTTAGTGTCTTCAAATCGAGAAACAATCTGGATCTTCTAGGTAAACACGCTCCATCGTAGATCGCATCTTTGCTTGACATCAGGCGAGATGGCGGTCAAGTGTAAACATATAAAAGTAAAAAAAACTTGTTCGTTAATTAAGCACATTCTTAAATCCCTATTAATTCATACTATGATTGAACATTTAAAAGCATATCTTTCTGTATGTCTCTTACGCTTACGTTTACTACTGAACCGATTTTACAATTATGAAATTTGGAACACGAATAATAGTCAAGAACCTGAGAAAGGATAAATATGTAAGCTACATTTTATTACGAAAAAAGAGGTTTAAATGATTGAAATAGAGGCTCATCGTTGAATGCAAATAAATTTCCGTGACTCTGCTGCCAGGACTGGAGAAATCAGTTGGGGTTTTAGTCAGTAGGGGCGCCACCTTGCGTGGTGTCGCGCTCGACCCGGCGAACAGGGAGTAAATGCATTTCCCTAAGGGAAAAAGGGAATTAAAGTTTGTATGGAAGTTGCATCAATTTTGAACCTAGAAGTTTAACCTAGTTCGTTAAACTAAATTTATCGGCTTTTGTTTGGAAAAATTAATAGTAATATATAGTTTTAGTCGTATTTGGCGAAAGTAAGTCATCGTGTAACAAGAACAAAATTAAAAATTTTGACTAACCCCCGACTACCTCAGATTTGTTATCTGTACAACATTCTACTAGTCAAGCCCTTTCATTTGATACCCATATTAAGGGAGTTGTGAAAAAGATATGTATTTCGCCATTTTGTGGAAGCAGCCATCTTGGATTTGAAATTTGTTTTATTACATGTATTTTACTAGTCAAGCCCTTACATTTGATACCCATATTGAGGTAACAGTGAAAAAAATAATTTAATTCGCCATTTTGTGGTGGCGGCCATCTTGGATTTGAATTTTTTATAGTGTAGTGTAATGTATTCTACTAGTCAACTCCTTTCATTTTATACCCATATTGAAGTAAGTTGTGAAGAAATATTTTGTCCGCCATTTTGTGGAGGCGGCCATCTTGAATCGATATTAACCAAACATAGCTAAGAACATCCGCACGGATAACCTTCAAATAAAAAAAACCGCATCGAAATTGGCCCATCCGTTTGACCTCTACGGTGCCACAGACAGACACACACACAGACAGACATCGACGTCAAACTTATAACACCCCTTTTTTTGGTCGGGGGTTAAGAACTGGTATGCCGCAGGTAACCCCGCGGGGCGCAGCGAGTATCTAAAATTTGTATAGTTTGTAAACCATCGCGATTTGAATTTATATTGTAAATATTACAAAGCTTTAGAAATGGAAACTTCTCGCCCACCGCACCGCATACAGATTCTTTCTTAGGATTTGATTGAGGCTGATCGTTACACTCGGAAGTGAAAAGCTCGATCGGGTGAACTCGGGACCGCCGAGTGTCGCGTACAGTCAGCCGTATATTTCTCGGTTGCGTATTTAATTTATATACTGTAATAATTGCTATTTTAAATTATTCAGTACTTTTTATTTCTTATTTTAGTTACCGCAAACCCATTGTATCTATACTAATTATAAAGCTGAAGAGTTTGTTTGTTTGTTTGTTTGAACGCTAGGATCTCGGGAAGTACTGGTCCGAATTGAAAGATTATTTTTCTATTGGATAGTCCATTTATCGAGAAAGGCTTATATAGGCTATAGAATACAACGCTACTATTAATAGAAGCGGAGCATGAATCAAGAATTTTTGAGAGATTTCGTACATTTCGTGCTTTGACATGACACATGACCGCATGTGTCTAAGATTGCGTCATTGAATATCACAGATTACATACCTCTTGAATATAAACCTTTGCTTATCAAATTTGTTTCTAAATCTGTGATGGTACGACCAGTTTCCGACAGGTGGCGTAGCAGGTAGCTGAAGAGGTTTTTTGTTTGAAAGCGATATTTTCAGG
Organism: Ectropis grisescens; assembly: GCA_017562165.1. Taxonomy (NCBI): domain Eukaryota; kingdom Metazoa; phylum Arthropoda; class Insecta; order Lepidoptera; family Geometridae; genus Ectropis; species Ectropis grisescens. Next base: position 4,847,398 of record CM029769.1, read on the forward strand.
AATGACTGAACCGATTTCAGTCATTCTTTCATCGTTGGATATGTACGGGATCCCGATGAGTGCTATATATGTACCACGAGCGAAGCCGGGGCGGACATCTAGTCATTTATAAAATACGAAAATATATAAATTTAATTTCTATAGAATTTAAAAAAAGAATAACTTTAATAGCTGACTTTTTTGTTCTCATTTCTCCTCATTCACCCTACAAATGCGACCCATAATACGAATAATACAAAACTTTATTTACCCTTGCCATGTAAATAACAATTCCCGAAGGCGTTTTCACTTCTGCCGTATGGCCTAAACACACTTTTTTTTAAATTTAAGTTAGGCCTTATTATAGCTCTCGGTATGGGAAATAAAGGAAAATTCTGTAGCTACTGATATAATATTATATGGACTTAATTGCTAATTATTATCTAAACTATTCAATTACCTCGTCGTTTGGGCACAGCGAGCAACACGGAAGGGAGTAGGCATACACAGCGTTTCCCCTCTGTCAAAGTACAAGTCCACGTGGACCATGTTTGATAATACACTGTGGCGTGAGGGCGGGGCCTTGAGTACCAATGTATTTGTGAATGGTGCTTTATTTTTATGTGTTAGTGATTTGGCGGCAATGGATCGGTACAGGTATGTTTTGTATATAATAGTGCGGCTTTGCGCTAGTGTGCAACTTCTCCTTCCGCAAGAAATGACAGAAAGATTTGAACAATATTTTTTAGCTAAGGCTTCCGTGCTTGCGCGGAAGATCGAATTGCTCTATGTTTGGGCAGCATTACAGTCGCCATAGTCACGAGACAGCACTCCAAACATTCGCTTAAAGGTTACAACTTTCTTAGCAAATAGCTTTTCCCTAAATGAAACCTTGCCGAGCGCTTGGTGGAAGCGACGAGTCATAGATACAATCTAGAAAGTTCTAAGGTAAGAGTAGGCGTAACCTTTATTTTTCAGGAAAACATCCAAGTTTGAATCAATATATTGTACTCGTATACCTAAAGCGTGTACGCCTTCGCCTTCGGTACACCATTGCATACCAACAGGCGAGTTAGTCTTTTGGCCGCCAGGACAAAATTGCATTTCCGTACCCTGTACCTACGCCAAGCGTACGCCATAGCACAAAATTAAAAAAAAGAGCTGTCACCAATTGTCACCAAACAAACAATATTTTGGTATAATGCGTTTTGAGTCAACTATAGACGTCGTTGGGGTACAGGGTTCACTAGCACTTGTCAAGTATAGGTGACTCTGACGGTCAAAAGGTTGAATTGCACTATTAGCCCAGAAATTATCACAGTGTGCCTTGAGGTAACCTGGTGACGAGGTGTTGTGTCTGAAGTATGCCCGGAGACGGGCAGGGTTCGCGGAGGAATGTGAAAGGATCCCTTTGTTCTCGCTATTTGCGGTATATATATGTAGGTTTTAGTCCGTCGAGGCACGCACTACTTGAGATGCGGAGTACGTCAATCACCCAACCGTCTCCTTAGGCGAAAGGGTATGGGATATATAGTACACTCCGCGAGGTATAAGCTGAGCTTTGCATTAGTGTGAGTGATCACCAATCAGGCAGGAGCTTGAAATTTTGTCCGCGAGGTATAGGCTGAGCTTTGCATTAGTGTGAGTGATCACCAATCAGGCAGAAGCGCGGCGAGACAGAATGGCGCCGCGTCTAAGGCCGGTTGTCACACCTACACTATCCATGTACACTCACACAAATGCAAAGCTCAGCTTATGCCTCGCGGAGTGTACTGTAGTAGTTTTTTACCTACGGTAGTTTGGGTAAATGTTAAACAGATCGTAAGTATTTTTAATACATTTTATTCGTACTTGGCAGTCAAAATTCGTAATATCTAAGTAAATAACTACATGACATAGTTTAGAACTACAATTCCATAAATCTTTAATATAACAGTTTATTTTCAAAATTGTCATAGAAGCAATTACTACTAGTAAACATGTAAATTGTAACCCTCTTATTCATAAATGTACAACATGGCTATTTTAGTTTTATTTTAGGCTTCCAAACAACGTTTCAAGCCCTTTGTTGATGTAATCCGTGATCAACATGTTGTATTTATTTGGTTTAACATTTAACATTTGCCATTCAACATGGCAAATCTGCACACTGGTCACGCTTTCTACTGATAGTGGCCATTTTTATCGGGCTATGGATACGTCAGTTTTCATTACGCTACTGTGCGATTGTCCTTTAAATTAATAAGGACGTTGTTAAGTATGTAAATGTAGGTAGATTTCACAGTAATTTAATTTGTAAAGCTCTACCCAAAGAAAAACTAGTTACAATGCCTTTATCAATGGCGAAAAAGGAACTAAACTTTTTTTCTTAAATTCCGCTTTGATTTTGGAACAAGAGGGTATACTATAAAATAGAAGCAAGTGAAAAAAAAATTAAATGCTTTGGAACAACAATCTACTTATATCTCTACAATCATTAATATCATTTAGAATTATGAGAAAACGCTTTCAATTTTAAGCCGTAAATTTATCATTAATAACATTATAATAAGCTATACTGGAAGATAACAATTTGACGCTTACTCGTAATAATACAAAATGACTAACCAATAATGCAAATTTAATTCTGTTGTACTGATTTCTAACTAAAGTAATAAGTTTGGACAATATAATATCTGGAATACATGTGTACGGTGGAACAAATTTTTGTAAATTGTTAATACCCTTTGTAACATTTTGCAAACTCATTGCGTAATGGGTCGGATCGAAGTTCTGACATGGTACTATAGCCGTATAGTACTTCAGAAGTGTTTTTTTACGGTTTAGCCCATCCAAGATATTTTTATTTTCAAATAAGCTTTTGCATGCAAATCGGAACGTCTGACGGTATCCGCCTGATGGGTGCCCTTTGCACGTTGTCGTTTAAATATATATTTGAAGATTACAATTATTTCCAATTGCCCCTTTACAATAGCGAGATGACAGGAAAATATAAACGAATTGATTTACTAATTTGTATTCAATTAGTTGAGAAATCGATACAACAGAGTTGGCGTCAAACGCCGTTTGATTTTCCCGAAATAACAAAGGATCTTACAAAAACAATACGCGTAATTTGAGATTGCGTAAAGTTGTCGCAAATGCTTATCTGAGGGAAGTAACAGTCCGTTTCCCTCCACGAAATGGCACTTGCAGAATAACTAGACAAATACTAAGCACCTACATGTGCGTCACACGCTTCGAGACTTAAAACTAAATAATATTTACAATAATCCCTCGCCGCATTTTTTTAACAATAAGACACTCGATCGCAGCCATTCCATTAAAAATTGATAAGTTTTTTTTTAATTTTATATATATTTTATGATTTTGTTCTTTGATTTTTTGTTTTTATATTTTTTATTTTGGTATTTTTGCTGGAGCAGCGAGGGATGCGTTCTAAACGCAACATTATCAGTCACGCAGATCAAACTAAAGTAAAGTTAATGCTAAAATAATCAGTGTTGCTACCACAAAATGTAGTGACACATTGGTTTACTAAAGTATATTGCTTTCTATTTCTGAACTGGCAATTAATTCGTAAGTGATTTTGTCCCAAAAAAATTCGTGGTAGGGCTACTGATGAATGCAAGCATTGGAAAGTACCTTGAGCTTACAAATAAGGGTTTTTGGCGTGACTTATTGTAAATTGTGATCACTGATACATTTGTAAATTTTATACAGACTTTTTAACAATCCATGTTTACCTAATGACACAAATAAAAACATAAAATGGTATTTTTTTACCCTTACAGTCATAAAGATTCATGATACAAGAACAGTTTTATTCCGAAAAAACATTCATTGTAAAATAATGCCTGTTCAGTCGTTTTTTTTTGCTACTTAGTTTAATTTGTACTTTACAGACCTTTTGCAATTTTAATGCAAAAATTAACAGTATAGGTATATGAATTTAATGAAATGTTATAATTATGAAAATATAGAAACTTTTTTTTTATTAGTTAACGGACTACTCACGTGTGATATTCTCGGTCCAGTCAGTCCAACTTAAGTTTGGACCAACCATAGCACACGTTACTGGTAAATTAATTAAAAAACTTGTAACAATCACATTGAATTTCGTAGTCAAATAAGTTTAGGAACGTTTCAAAAGCATAATAAAAATATACAAATCGTATCAGCTCTCCAGAATCTTAACCTAGAAATTAGAGATCCATGCTGAAAGTCTCTTGTGACTCGTCAAATGAGATCGAATTCGAACGCGGCTTCTGGACCGGCGTTGTGGTGGGGCCGGAACCCGGGTTCTTTAGTAGCGCGGCTGGGAGAGCGCACTTCGGTGGGGTTTGGGAGATGGGCGACTGCCTCAGCGACATCATGAATGACCTCTCGTATACTATTCTGGTTCCTGGAAAGAGAGAGACGAATCGTCAATAAAAAGAAAGTTTAAAAAAATATACGTAAGTCGATTCACGGATAGCATTCTTAAAATTTTAAACTATCAATTACGTTCTGTTACGTTCTTATCAATAATAATAATCAATGGGTCATTATCCGCCAAACAGCACTTTGCCTGCGTGTTGTATTGTTGCTTTGACTCTCTCCTTGTGAGAGAAACCTCCGAGTTACAAACAAACAACAGAGAAAAAACATTGAACTTTTAAATGTGATCAGAGATGTGATTCTGACCCAGGCTGCCTTTTAGTGTTTTTTTTTTCGAATGCAGCTGCACATATACATAATTGGTTATTATTCTTCATTTTGAATAGAAAACAAAACATGGTAAGGAAACCGAAATGTTCTAGAAAACACTTCCACGTTTTGAAAACCTAATACATCCACCCGCTCTTGGCCAGCGTCGTGAAATAGGATCTTGATAGAAGGTATCTTTTGTGAAGATTAGGAACACAAATAAAGATGTTATTTAAAATCCATGTAAAATCTGGCGAAGTAATTTACCGCAAAGGTAAATATTCTAAAACACTCGGATAGCGGCGACATTATCTAATCTTGTCCCACCTTTCACGTGACGTGTAGCTGATAGAATTTAGAACAATAGATGTATTATATTTCAATACATTACGAATGCGAAAATAGCTGGCGGATTACACAACGCAACTATGTGAGTGCTTTAGCAGAATAATTAGGAAACAAAATGGAATGTTTTGTTATTTCGTGAAATTTTCGTAGAATAAAGTATGAGCCCATCATAATTAAATTTCAAATTAGTTTTTTTTCTATCGATAAGTATGTTTTACCATCTCACCTGATATTTAGATACTTATAGTAAGAATATGTGCAAATGTTTGTGTGATGAATTCAAATATTTGTACTGTGCCTGGGTGTTTTCTATGTATAATAAGTTTGTATTTAAAAATTAAAAAATATATAAGTATTGTATCAGCTATCTAGCTTCCATAGCACAAGATTTGCTTAGTTTGGGCAGTTTGGGGCTAGATGATGTTGTGTGTAAAATGTCCACCAATATTTATTTATTTATTTACATAGTACGTATAGAAACTAATACAACATGTCAGTAAAACTACGTATCATTTATACCAGCTTTACTCCAGTATAATATTCATTGTACCTACCTACTCTACCAAAGATAACAGATACACAGGTAAACAAACAATGTAGTATATAGTGTGCGTACGTGCGCGGGCGCAGACAGCATTCCTACCTCCGATCATTAGCCTAAATACTGATCCAGCTATTTTCGCAAACGTGTTTTTGTTTATTGCACAATTATTCTATTCTGGTACCTCACGGTACTAACACTCATGAGGAGAACCAGCGAACAGATAGATATAAGCTTTGTTTCTAAAAAATACCAACTATTACAGATTACTGTACGGTATATGATACCAATCACTGTAGGATTATTCATTTTAAAAAATATCACTATTACTAATTCTTTTTTTTTCACTGATATCATTCTAAAAGCGCTTCATTCTTCTTTTTTTTCTTGTCTTCAGAAACTGTTTTTTTTATCAAACATTTTAGAAATACGAATGTATTTTTTGACCTGGCATAGTTGCCAGTTGCTGTGACAAGCTTCATTGCTAAAAAATCTTTATATGATAACCACGTGGTAAAAACAACCACACTTCATTCTGTAAATAAAATTTAGCTAACCTTAACCTATAAATTCGGTTAGGCCACGTGCACGGAAACGTATCGGCACGAGTGGCAAATTTAGCATGTGGAGCTGGGCGTCCTTGATTTTTTTTCCTTTTTCTGTGACGCCTACATTTACGCTATCATCCAGAAACATGCAAACTAATTACTGGTAGGCAACAGCAAATTTTAGCATCTCCGTATTATTATCTGTTCACATTTATTGCAGAATATCCTTCTAATATTATAAGTGCGAAAGTTTGGATATTGTTACTTAGTGACTTCGCAACAAATAGAAATTTTGAACATAGATATCTTTTTTATGGTGTGACATATAGCATGTAAACTACTTTTTATTTGGGAAGTAGTAAAACCGTGTGTTGCTGTTAGTAATTACAATATAAATTATTTAAGAAATATCTGAAACCTGAGAAATTTCCTCAGAAAAACCTTTGTAAAGTAGATGTGATATCATTCCAAGGATGACGTTCCGTAGTATCCAGTGAAGAGAGAGGTTTAACTCCACTTCCATAATAAGAATATGTTAACTTCTACGGAAAGCGTTGCATGAGTGTGTGCTGATGAATATTTAACCTGGGTGACTTCAAATCTAAAACGAATCTGTTTCTCATTCTGTCTGCTTTACAAATATAGTACACAATAAAAAAAAGTATTTTTTTAATGATCTTACAAATTCAAAGGTATTAAATACCTAACTAGTTCCCATAGTATTTAAAACCTATGCTTAATTTATTTTGCTTACTCTAGATAGAAGTCGATGGATGGAGGCGGCACAAGACCGGTCATTGTGTTTTTTTTTAGAGGAGGCCTATGTCAACCAGTATATGTCTGCAGGATTCAGATAATGATGATGAGTCTAGATAGTGAAAAATGTCCACGAACCACTTAAGCTGTCAAGCATTCAGTAACCTTGTACACAATAATGTGTAGAGGCTAAAGAAGTTCCGAGAAAATTCTCTATTTATTTACAAAGCTGACAAACCATGTGGTTGTTACATAACTTAACTTGCCGGGCAACAAACTATGCTTGTGTGTTGTTTGTAGATAACGCACACTACAACGCGTATCACACTTAGATAACAGTAGTGTGCGTGCGACTCGACTTACAAGTCGTCGAATGACATTATAATATTTGATAATAATAATAGCTTATGATAACTTGATGTGGAACTATTATGTTTAACATTTTTGCTTGTTGATAATAATACGTAGGTACGTAAATAGTATGTGCTTTATTCTATTTTATATATTTTTTCATAATAATGCTTTAGGTGTGTACCTACTTACAAAGAACAAAATTTCAATAACATTTTTTTCTCCAACGTTATTCATAGTTATATATTTATTGTAATAGTCAAACATCTTTTTTTTTAGGCTTATATTTTTTTAGGTATTTGTTTTTTGTGAAAGTTTACTTAAAAAACGTTCCTAATCCTTACGATATACTGTTATTACTTAACGTGACCAATCAAGTTATCATAAATAACAAAAGTATGTTTTAATTTAGTAATTTGATAATTAATGTAAAACAATATTTATTCGAATTTCAGTAAAACTTTATTTTATTAACCGACTTCAAAAAATGAGGTTTCTCAATTCGACCGTATATATGTTTTTATGTGAAAGGGACAGTGATGCCGTCTCTAAAACAAAATATGAGTCTTTTCGAGTGAATCGAAATGACAATAAAGCACAAGCCTTCTTCAGTATTTTTGATATTAACTACTAGTTATGAAAATATAGATATGTAATGAAAAATAGTAATGTTGCTCTCTAAAATACTTCGAACTTCCTTACATTTAAAATTAAATCTTAAGTACAAGTATTAAACCTGTATTTTACTAATACTTTAACCGTAACCTTGATTCTGGACAAAGGAGCATATATTTAATCTGATGTTACTTCGGGTCATCGTCACTGCTAAATATAGTTACAACTAAACGGGAACTTAGTAAGTAGTTTTATTCTAGTGTAGTTAAATGTTGCTTGTTTATTCTTTGTGCAACCAGTTACTTAGATATGCGTCTTTGTTATTATTTAGTACTATTCACAATATAATTTAGTACAAGACATTTATACATAACATTTACGTTTACAGATAACAACCGTAACTCACTGGGGTAGCTTTGATAAAATGGCAATTTCTTTATGTAAATATGAAAGCATAAGTAGCCAAGTTTATATTTAACTGCTGGGACTTGGGGTATTTTCTCAGAAGGAGTAGGTCAAGGATAATCCACCACGCTGGCCAGGTGCGGGTTAGCGCAAGATGCTCATTTATTATCCGAACAGCGAAAATATGGAACATTTGGACAGCAGTGGTTTATCACTGCTATGAACTGGGAATCTTTAAACGAAGAGTAAATAGGTATCTTCTAGGTAGGTGTGTTGTACCTTGAGGTCTTGTCTATATCTTGTGATACTTGATAAAGCGAAGTCAAACGGAATATATTGTGTAAAAATTGTTTTTATTGGAATGGTGTACATCTGAAATTGGAATAATACTCAATGATGCAGGTGGGATTCCAATCTAAGACGTAACGATTATGAATCGGGCTTTCTATCACTAGGCCACCCCGATATACGCAAAATATTTGTTACACATTATTTTAATTCATGAAGATTATTGACTGTTACTGTGCATGAGATTTGAGTTTTAATTACAATTTCTCTACGTATTCGTATTGAATAATTATGATGTACTTATTAAACGTATCCTATTTAGATATTAGTGGAAATTGTATTCGACGCTGTAAAATATCACATTTCAAAACATTATCCGGCTGTTATCATAAGATTATTATTTTTTTATTATCATAAAAACTAATTTGTAAAATAAATGCCTACTCTCGGTGTGTTTTATAATACTATTTGAATACTGTAGCTTATTATGAAGATTATTACATTTTTCTTTACAACCATACCATAATATTCGTTATCTTATCAGCTGTCACGCGTTTCGATTACTCGTATCGTGCGATGCCAGAATTGGACTCAATGAGGTCAACTAAGATTCGCAGCACCTACGTCTAATAAAATCAATTGACCCGGGTTGGATGGCATTTACCTTCAATTGAAGTACGGTGCGCATCAACCCATATCCTTACTATTAAAAATATGAAAGTAACTCAGTCTGTCTGTTACACTGTCACACCGAAACTACTAAACCGATTTAAATCAAATTTGGTGCTGAGCTCCTGTGAATATAATAATAATATAGTATAGTCTACTTTTCGGGGCAATAAAAGGATTTAAGATGTTAAAATAGAGAATGAAGAGATTTCTTCTAGATAACCATTAAGCACGCTCTATCGTGATCCGCATCATCGCTTAACATCAGGCGAAGTGCCGGCCAAGTGGACACCTATGAAATAGTTAAATAAAATGCATATTTTGTTTTATTTAGCTTGAACTAAGCATGTTTGCTATTATTTAGTCATAGCAGAGACAAATTGAAAGTTAACTACAGAGTTTCCTAGACAAAAGGCAGTCTTCAAGTAGCTCATAAATTCAGCATTTTAATCACATCATCCATAAAAGTTAAATTTAAATGTTACTTTTTTTAATTGATACTCGTATTATTTTTTACATACGAGTAGATATGTTCACTGACAACCCCCATAAACAGCTGCATTGTTTACTTGACAAGGCCTTACAGCCGCTTAAGATGTTAAATTATTTATTTCTTCAAGAATTATATGTATGGTGACGTTAACAACTGATGTGAATTTCCAATAACTTGAATAAATGAATTGAATGTTATTGAATTGTTATCCAATTTTTGTTTGGATTTAGGTTTGATCGCAACTAAAGACGCAGTTTTGAATCTAACATACTTACGTACTTGCTAAAAGTGTAACATGTAGGAACTCTAGATTCAAAAAGATTAGCAGTTTGTGTAATGTAGAGTATGTAAATAAAATAAATTTAATAGATACAGATATAGTAATTTAAATTGTTAATAAATACCTCCAGGGGTAGTAGAATACACGGTGCCTCCAGGTGTGCTGGAGTAGACATCTGGCATCTGCGAGGGGTCAGTTATAAGCACTCTCCTTGAAGGAATTGCCTGGCTGTGAGTAGCTTGCCTCGCAATCGGTGACGCCGACATTTTCAACTTTATTTATCAAAGCTTAGAGCCCAAAATCACAGATCACTGACACTGTTGGTAGCTCGAAAATACAAGAAGGACTGAGCCGGGTTCAGCCGTTGCCTAAAATAAATACGTGTGGCAGCAACGCACGCACACTAACGCTGTCTGCGATGTAAACACGACCAACATAGACGCTTCACATCAAAACATGCATAGAATAGGTAGCGTAGAGATATTACAATTTGTTGTATTATAGATAAAATACACTTTATGCTTTGTAATTGATCTTTGTAAATTTTTAAGACACTTGTGTATTATCTAAATGGATCTTATAGAACCTAATTTTTCTTTTTAAAAGGTATGTGGTAGACGACAAACTTTACTTTTATTTAAAAAATGATATCTGTTCGCACTTATCTTGCATTATATTGTCGTATATTGTATTTAAAAAGAATTATATTTAGCATGAATGTAAAACTCACAAACAAATTCCCAATCCAAACTTTCTTATATCTAATTCTAATAATTTATTTATGATGTACAATACGTCACATGCGTAACTACATCTAATTTATTTTAATTCTAAATATAACATTCTAAATGAAAAGTAATCGTTGAAACTTAAACAGATTCGCCACCAGATTTATAGAGTTCCATCTGGCTCACATACTATTTGTCACACTTCTATCTCTTGTTTGTGTTCATTACATAATCTTTGACGACGCACACATACGCAGCGTTATCGAACGATGCATGCACACAGGTATCGTGTAGAACACACGTATGTTAGTGTGAGTGTGGTATGTGCGTAGTTAGCAAACAGCATGGCCAGTTTATATTCCAAAATAAATCGGGTTTGATGGGAAATTGGTGAATCGAGTGATTTGATCACTAACAGAGGGCCTGAGGTTATGCCAATCCTATAACTACGTATATAAAATAGTCATGATAGCTTAGTAGAGAGAGCGTCTTTCGTTCCTCCGAGTTCAGGCATTTTGATAGGGAAAAGTGTTCGCGTTACTGATATGCGCAAAACAGCATATTTGTAGCTACACATGTGACGTAACGTGCATCATTTACTGTTTAATGCAAAAAAAATTAAATTATAAGTTATCATTTTTATTAGAAACCTTTGAACATCAATTCTTTTTTTTTTTACTACTCATTAGTTTATCTTTACACTCACCTGGATCCATGCCTTTTTAAAGTAAGCATACTAGGTATGGTTACTCTAAAAATAAAATGAACACGATAAACCTGTATTGTTTTTTTTTATTTGAAAAGAATTGTACCACGAAACAGAACATCCTGAGAGATGTTCCAAGAAACACAACAAACATTATGACATTGTAATTTTTTATAGATTAATATGTGCTAGATATACCAATAAGTTATAGCTTATACTTATAACTAAATTACCATACAGATTCAAATTTTTTTTACTGCGAACAAAAACATAACGCAGTTTGTATGGAAAATTACTAATCGGGTCAAGATTAGGAGGTACCCATTGTATAGGATGTATCTACTGAAGTGGTATATAGTATGTACACAGTATAGTAACAGAGAGGTGTCTATTTTCTTTGTAAGTGTGAGCACGTGTATCGCTTTGTTTTGGAGCTCGTTAAGTATTCTTTAGTCATAACGACTACCATACAAATAAGTCTGTATCGGAAACGGAGAACGACAATATGAATTATAATTGTATTACAAGTAGGTTTATTTTGCAATGGTACTTTTTGTCGAATATAGGCATTTGGCCGCCACCTCGGCTGAAGTTAAGCGACTATGGGATCCATAATGGAGTCCATAAAACAAACAGATTCACTCTATACTTCAAGAAATACCCACCAAGGTAACGTATTCCTAAGTTTGCATAAACAGCCCACTAAATGTTCACACTGCTGGGACTCAGGGCCTTCTCTTACAAGGAGAGAGTCAAGGCCATAATCCACCACGCTAGCCCGATTCGGGTTGGTGGATGACACATGAGCATAGAATCCATACTAATATTATAAATGCGAAAGTAACTCTGTCTGTCTGTCTGTCTGTCTGTCTGTCTGTCTGTCTGTCTGTCTGTCCGTCTTTACCGCCTAAACCAACCAACAGATTTTGATGAAATTTGATACATAGATAAAATAGATCCCGAGAAAGAACATAGGCTACTTTTTGTTCCGAAAAAAGGGTTGAAAGGGTTAAAATAAGGGATGAAAGTTTATAATATGGAAAACTTCGTCATTGTTGAAGAACTATGAAACTTTACGTCTAGATATTTAACACGAAACCATAAAATGTATGTTTTAGCAGTTTTGTAGTTTCGAACTGTACCTACGGGGGTGGAATTGGGGTTTTTTTTATTATTTATTCTTGGGTCAAATTTAGTAATTCAAATTTCACCCTCTTCCTGTCAACCGATTAATCTGAAATTTTGTATACACTTTGGATTTTGGTGACAATACAATTATGTTTATTCATTATCATTATAAATTCAAGATGGCCGCCGCTACAAAATGGCGGATAATTTATGTTTTATTAATCCCATCAATATGGGTATCAAATGAAAGGGATCAACAAGCAGAATACAATATACTATAAAAAATTGAAATCCAAGATGGCGGCCGCTACAAAATGGCGGATAACGTAGGTTTTATCAATCCCATCAATATGGGTATCAAATGAAAGTGCTCAACCAGTAGAATACAAAGTATTATATAAAATTAAAATCCAAGATGGCGGCCTCTACACAATGGCGGATAACTTAGGTTTTATGAACCCCATCAACATGGGTATCAAATAAAAGGGCTTGACAAGAAGAATACAGTACACTATACAACCTCAATACTTAAGATGGGCGCAGCCACTAAATGGCGTATCAGACTATCAGACAGAATTTTTGATAGTCGACGAGATTTCCATGGTGTCTTATCAAATGTTATGCATGATGGACGCTCGATTAAGGCAAATTAAGAACTGTGAAAATGAGTTTTTGGAGGAGTAAACGTATTACTTTTCGGTAATCTTTACAACTGCCTCCTATAAAATGATCAGGAACACCTGTTTTCAATTCTAATATGAAATTATATATGAAAGTAACTCTCTCTGTCCGTTACCGTCTAACGCCTAAGCCACTTAAAGAGTTTGTTACAATTTGGTGCACAGATAGACTAGACTTAGGAAAGGACAACGGCGACTTTTATCACAGAAAAGAGTTGAAAAGAGTGAAATGAGGAGTAAAAGTGTGCATGGAAGGATCTTTGCACTCTTTGTATGCTATTTTAACCGACTTCAAAAAGGAGGAGGTTATCAATCCAGTTGTATTTCCAATTGTGAATCAATTTAGATGGTTATTTTTTGGTTGGTAGATTATAGTTCAGAGGTGGTCATATAAATTTTATCGAAATCAGTGCGGCGGTTTTTGAAATATGAACAACAAACTAAAATTTGCGTTCATGTAATCAAACGATATATCTACTAATATCTACTAATAAAATTTGGTGGACCGTCCCAATATGATTTTAAATTAAAGCCTGTTTTTGATTATTTTTTTGAGATCATAGTTTTTTTGTAATTTGTCGTGTTAATTGTACATTTATTAAATATAAAACTTTGACTTAGACCGATTTTGATTACGAAACGTGAATTTGTATGGTAGTAGACATACGAGTAGGTACTGTCTCAATTACTTTAATAAATATGTGGCGCGGACGAAGTCGCGGGTAAAAGCTAGTAGATAATATATATAAAACGGATACTCTAACGCACACATTCACGCGTGTGAACGAACGACATCTGCGTAGTTGTATGAAGAGTAGGTAATTCGACAGCGGCGTTTATATGGAGTTTTAGTGGAGTATCCGGGGTGTGACATGAGTTCGGAAGAATCTAAGAAAAAAGTACATGTCGGTATCGGCATGTTCCTTTTCCTAATTAGTTCTTAAGTTTAGACTTTCTTATTACGAAAATTCAGTCAAACCTCTTCGTTAACCCTAGAACAACAACCACAAAACGATGTCGCTTTCGAAACTACTAGCAGTCCGGTATAAGAATGGGCCTGGTTGTATTAGATCTTCGTTATACTTACCTTTTCATATTGTGTTTTTCTTTGAAGTGGGAATATTGGCTCTATATCATTTTAAGCCTAGTTATAACTTATTTAGGTACGCCTAAGAGTTCTGAGACATAAACAAATTGAGAGAATAAATTTAGAGCAGAAGGAGTCCTTTATGTCCTTTTCCAGTCCCTTGTGTTTAAGCCGTTCTTTACTTTAACTTTATATTTCCACTGCCGAGAGTCGAGGTTTTCTCGCACAGTTAGCGAGTTAAGACGCCAAATAAGTCGGATAAATCAAAAGACTTCAAAGTCTTGATAATTGCCGCAAAATTGCTAGTTTATCGGATACACTTCGGAGAGTGTGCCACTAATCTACATGATCCAATAGCACCTTGTCCTTTCTTTTATCGGACTTCTCGGATCTCAAAAAAAGCGACATCGTTTCATGGTTGATGTTCCAAAAACACGAACGAAGAGATTTGACTCCACGTTTGTGATAAGAACGTCTAGGTTGTAAAGTGCGTTGCCTGAGTGGGTTTTCCCCGATAGTTACAATCTTGGTGTCTTCAAATCAAGAGTGAATCGGTTTCTTCTAGGTAAGCACGCTCCATCGTAGATCGCATCATCGCTCGTAGATAACATCAGGCGAGATGGCGGTCAAGTGCAAACCTATAACAGTTTAAAAAAAACTGCTTGTTTAAAAAAAATGCTTTCTTAGAATAGATTATACAGGGTTCGTCACGATATTTTCCCTGACCTTTCAAGCCAAATGTGATGACAAACTTGTACAGCATTTGGAAAAATACTAAAATTTGCAAGTGGGATTCGAATTTACTAAAGCAAGTTAGTGAAGATTGTGAAACAGACAGTATCACCACTAAGCCACCATTAGTATAATTTGTTAAAATTAAAGCCTTTCTGCCCTCTCTGTTTAGTAAAGATGTACTTCTACAGCTCAATAACAAGCAATTGCCATCAAGTGTTTTTATAATATGCCATAAAAACCATGTAAATTGACCAAACCGTGCAAAAAAAACTGTCCACAATCATTGCTCTATTTGGTAAACAGCAAATGACGCATATCTCAGCTAGTTCGTGAGGCTTCGAGGAAAATCTACGAATGCGACAAGCTCTCAGGAAAGTTCAAGGTGAAAAGAACAAACGTATACATAGTTAATTTTGCATACGGCAACTGTTTGTGAATATTTTAAAACTTGGTCTTCCATACTATATGCTATTGAGCTTATAGCTGGCAAGACTGGTACGTAAGCTCTGCCAGGTCTAGTCTAGTCTAGTCTGTATTTTCGAAGTCAAGCGACCAAGTGCAAACCTATTTTTAATTACAGAAGATATTGACGCAAATCTATTTATTTATGATGCTGTTATTTTTTTCGAAAAGAGACGACTACATGACTTCGTCCCAAAACGCCTAATCCAAAAGACTGCTTAAAGCCCAATTACACCTCCTCATATAACGCCAAGGTTATATTGCATTATGCGCCATCCAATCCAATTTCCAACTCTAAGCTAGATTTTTCTTAGTGTCCGACCGAAAGTTCGGTTTCGGTTTCGGTTTCGGCCGAGTTTCGGCCAAAAATCAAGTTTCGGCCACAGTTTCGGTTTCGGCCAAAATCGGCCGAAACTTTTGCCGAAACCGAAACTTAACAAGTTCAAGCACGTTCACGATCGCCTAACTTTGTTTTCCGCGGCAACGCTATGACGGACGCTGTCGGCCCTTTTCGGGAATTATCGTGCGCCGTTCGGATAGTTCTGTAGCAACCAGCGATGCCAACCGTACGAGGTTCCTCGTACAAAAACGAGATTTGTAGTCTTTCGTACGAGGACACTATTAATTAACCTCGTACAAATAAGTACGAGATTATAATATTGCTATTATAAAATAGTGAAAACTAGAGCCATCTATCAGAACTCAAAATAAATATCAATAATTAGTATTTAATGAAACAGTAACAATTATTGATTTGATTTAGTTAGATGACTGATTTGACAGAGAACTTAATTTGAAAAATTATTAAAAATGTTATTAATATGTTTTTATTTTATATTCAATAAATGATTACAACAATCTTAATATATTGTGTTTCCATTTTATGCCCTAATTAAGGCAAAATTATAGGTAAAAAGCACCAAATTTCAGTATTTTAATAAATTATATACTTGACCACGTGAGTTTCGGTTTCGGTTTCGGTTTCGGCCGAAACTGAAGCCACGGCCGAACATTCGGTTTCGGTTTCGGTTTCGGCCGGAAAATCAGTTTCGGTCGGACACTAATATTTCTGCGCATTTAAGTATTTTTCGTATTTTCAACTAGCCAAAGTATTAGATTAGTAAAACGTGATATCATCCGTGTCCACAACGTAATGCTTTCTTTGCTTAACTGATATCAAATCTTTTTAAAATGTATTTGGCGAAAATAAACTTGTGAATGTCAACATATCGATTTCCTTAGATATCTAAACTGATATCTATTATAAACAAACGCTACTTAGAAATGCAGACAACTCAAGGGCATTTCAAGTAAAAAACATTGTTATCACAATATGTAGAGTTACTTTTACATAAGCAATATTTTATGTAGATTCTCTAGGAATAAATCGACACTTAATGTGTATATTTTATACACAATGCATTGCATGACGCAACCCATGACTAAAATATTGGCGTTTATCTGGTTCACCATTATTTTTTTGTAATGTAAATTTTGTAGCTATATGACCGCCATCTCTCCTGATGTTAAGCGACGATGCAATCTCCGACAGAGCGTGCTTGCCTAAAAGAAACTGATTTATACTACACTAAGAAAACTTGATGACACTAAGATTATAACCAACGGGAAACCCCCACTCTGACAACGCATTCCACAGCCTAGACGTTACTTTCAGGAAAGCGCAGTGAAACCTCGATCGAGTCTTATGAACGTTACGCATGAAATTATGTCGCTTTTTTGAGCTACGAATACCATACAAGTATTGCCGTTCAGAGTAGTAGTGGCATCAGAATGGTGGGCACGCTTCCAACTGGTACCTAGTAGGCTTAACCATTTTGATTAACACCTTCATAGTTTTACGGATAATTCAGATATTCTTGCTGTATGGAGTTAAATAGATAGTTATAACTAGTATCATATTCAATGTAGTTTATCAAATGTTTTGCCTGACTGAACGTATTATTGTAGTGTAGCTAGGTCTGTAGGTACATATTTTACCTTTTTTAATGCCCTGTACTTTTTAATTTTTTTTCGTAAGAAAGAAAAAGAAGTTTTAACCTTCTACAAGAAGAAAAGAGATGTTTGAAACCATCGAACTCTTAAAAACGCAGAAGCGGCAAACGCGCTTCTACTATGGCGATGCAAAATCAGGTGACGTCTCCTGATTTAGTCTCAGTCGCAACAAGGAGTTGTGTACGTTCGCTGACAATTCAATTTTTAAATTTTTCAAACAAATTTTCGCTACGTTATGTTGTCTTTAGATTATGACATACCTCATCTTCGTTTCTTTAATTATGTCGATGTTTGAAACTGATAAAGTTGTTTTCAACTACTAGCGTGACAAATGAAAATAGAAGGTATTGCGCGATAATGAACGAGAATAAACTATTTTTGCACAAAAAATTAAACCGACTTCAAAACTACAAATAGGCACTCAAAAGCGAAAAATAAATTAATATCATTATTATAAGCACTACTCACTCATCTAGCAAGCTAGTACATTGATACTATGTAAGCACGTGGTAAGTAGGCATGGGTAAGTAGTAGGCATCTATCCACTACCTGTTGAAATTGGCTAGCACCGACTTCAAATATACATATGAGTGAGTAGCGCTGATAATAATGATATTAATTTAGTTTTCGTTTTTGAGTGCCTATTTATGGTTTTGAAGTCAGTTTAATTTTTTGTACGAAAACAGTTGGTTTTACCCTTTTTAGTGTCTACTAAAAAATCTTTCACGTAAAAATTGCGGAACGGTTCGAGATTAAATTTGAAACATAGAGTATTTATAGTCTGAAAAAAAAACTTTTTTTTTTTTTCATTTTATAGGTACACTGGACCGCCATCCCGCCTGATGTTAAGCGACGATGCTATCTACGATGGAGCGTGTTTACCTAGAAGAAGCCGATAGGTTACTTTTTATCCCTAAAAACCGGGAACGATAGGAATGGGAATTACGTGGGTAAAACCGCAGGGCACTGCTTGTATTGTCTATTGTATGTCTTTATATTGCTCCATCTCCACCACCATTTAACAATCTCGGAAGAAATGAGAAGCGTATAAATATTTGTAATGTTTTCCTTGTTTATTTATAAACGGAGACCAACGCACTGGCCGCTCGGGCGTCGCTGATGACCAAAATAATTGTACGAATTTAATTTTACAACACGTCAAGAACGATGTCTTTGTTGTACTCTTGCAGCCGTCAAACTACTAACTCACAGACCGCGGGTAAATGTAAAACACGACGAAATAAACACAAGCACGTTTACAGTCACCCTGTAAATATCGAAATCTTTCGACAGGGTCTGGTATCATCATGCCAGATCCTGTGACCCTTTTAAAAACAAGCTTTCAACAGTTATAGTTTGTCTTCTGGGTTAATAGCGTGGAGATTTATTATATGTATACGTGGTTGTACTTTTTGAAGGATCGATTAATACAAATCGTCATTGAGGGCTACTCGTCAAATCAAATCGCTATCAATCCCGGAGTCCCTCAAGGGTCGGTGCTTTCTGCAACGCTGTTTCTGCTACATATTAACGATCTGAGTCCGGGTACGAACGAGGCCGGTTTCTTTGAGAACGCAGATAACAGCACTTTTATATGTAGAGACTTGGATATCTAGTCTGAGAATCAGTGGACAACAAAATTAGTCACTAGAGACACTGTGATCGAGCGTCCTTAGCACTTGAAGAAGTATCTGTATGGGGAGTTGCCAATCTGGACAAGTATAACGAGGGGAAGACGCAGGTGTCTGTTCTCCGCAAAAAAAGAGTACATCCTAACCTCAGTCCTACCTTTCGAGCTGTATCCGTGCTGGTTACTGACCACCTCGAGCTTTTGGGCGTTACTTCGACGTCTACGCTCAACTTTGGCTCTTTCATCGAGTCCAACGTCCAACGTTAAATTAGCTGCCAAAATATTACTCGTAGCTGTCTCCTCTCTAAGGTGGGAAGGTATTCAAATCTGAACAGTTGCTACATTATACCAAGCACAGACTCGCTCTTGTATGTAGTACTGCTTGCATCTTTGGGATGTATCGGCTAAGTACCAGCTGCGGACTCTGTAATCAATCCAGAAACATTGCTAAGAGGACAACGTCTCTCGATAGGCAACTGGGACTGGGAAAAAGGGGTTTTCTTTCACAAGGAGAGAGCGAAGGTCCTAAATTGTGAAATGAGTCGAACATTCTCGGCACTTGGCGACTACTGGCTCTGACAATTATATAAAATAATTCGAGAGAAAATTACACTACTTTATTGAAATTATTTTAAGCCCTTTCAAAATAAGTATTTTTAGGTCACGTTATAAAACTGCAAGATAAGGATTATTTATAATTTATACATATCACGTAATATGTAGGTACACAATAGATCGTTATTAAAGAACCATGTTACCCCAAATAATAGCTATAATTTGTACTTATCGCAGTCACGTGGCTTGGTTTATTTTAGATAGACATTGTGGGACAATAGCTCAAGGTACACAATGCGTTAGATTAGATACGTAATTTTATCAAACATTCTTAAAACCCAGCATAAAGCGGCCCACCCACTTTATGTTTAATTTTATGAGTCTTCGGGCCTTCTCTAACAACGAGACAGTCAAAGCCGTAATCCACTACGCTGGTCAAATGGGGTTTGGTCTATAACCCATGTTCTCAAAAATGTATTTTAGAGCGTGCTCGTTTCCTAGCCTTTTTTCTTCGCCGTTAAAGGCAATATTAAAGACAAACTTGTACACCTACAGACCTACACTTGGAAAAATACTCAAAGGTGCAGGCGGGATTCGAATCTATGACTTCATGATTTTAATATCAGACGTTCTTGCGAAGATAAAGATGATGTCCACTACCCTACTCCCAGCATATTGGTGGTGTTATTAAGCTTAATGGCCATGCTTATTTTATTTATGATGAGGATAATAATGTAAAAATGTAATAAGTATATACATAGCTTATTTATTGTGTTCGTACTGGACAAAACTGAAGCAACTATTGTAAACTTGTGCCTACCATCACGTACTCGTAGGTACTCTACTACACTACACACAGTTAAACAATAAAGAATACTATTTGGTATGCTACTCTGCTCCTCTTTATTTCATTATGCCACTTCATTCCTTTCTAGTCTACTTTATTTCACTCTGGCCTGACCCCATCCGCCTCCATTCCGCTTAATTCCACTCTATTCTACATTCTACACCATTCCGCTCTATTCCACTCTATTAAACCCTATTCCACCATTTTTCACTCTAATCTATTCTACTCGATGGTAAGCAACATGCCTGCCACATAACAACACAGTGACATGCAGCTATTGATACATGAAGAGTCCAAATCATGAGCTAGCACTGAACTGCGCTCGTCACCCAGAGATCTCAGATTTTATATCTCTAAGCCCTGTAATTTATCTGGACACATTTAAAATTAGATATATTAAAATATCTGTATCATATTAACCAAATATTTCATGATCGTCATACTTGCCAAAAACAAATATGGCCGACCGGCCGGGCGCATTGTCTCCCGCCTCTTGCCATTAGCCACGATATTGTTTTGTTTTTATTTTCACATCCACAAGCTGCGACTGCGCAGTTACTGTAACGTTGGTTAGCAATAGTTTCCATGTGGTTATTTATTGCGAAATATATACGGGTATACTTTTATTATAGTGAAAACCAAATGGTCAAAGTATACCCTGTGTAATATCCCCCTTCGGTAGGCAGTAGAGGTCACTTCAGGCCAGCTGCTATAGGTACAGCTGCCTTTGTAAAAAAAAGTTAAAAATCTTCTAATTTTGAACGCACTTATGACAATGCATAACGAACTTTGGGATAAAGTGAGTTTTATTTACAATATACAGTGATGGGGCGAGAAAAACATGCGCGTGATGGTAAGTAACACGGCTGTCCATTCATTATACAGCATACAGCGCAGTACGAGTACTATGCAGCTATTTGAAGATAAATAATACCTACTATAAATAACTATCTAGCACTGTCTGCGGTTGTCACCCAGAGATATAATACAATATTACTATGTCTCTTTGCCCAGTAATGTATGTGGAAACATTTCCCTTCAAACTGGAACTAAATAAACGTATAAGCTAGTATTTTTTAAATGTAATTTTGCACACCGAATGGCAGATTAGGGCTGTCTTAATGTTCTACTTACATCTATTTTATGTACCCATAAACGCAAATAAAGATTATGATGATGATGATGATGGAACGCAATAAAGTTTGTACATTTACTGCTTGACAGTATAATAATTATAAATGGTAGATATACTTATTGTGCTTATACTAATTGCTGATGGTAGGCGGACTCTGTAAAGTGTCCCACAACTGCAAATTTTAAAATAATTAAAAGTAATTTAATTGAATTCTCGCAATCATGTCTGATTTCCTTGAAAAGCTAAATTAAAACAGACACCCTCGACCCTGCCGGATAATTTGTATTTATCGTTTTTGAAATGGCAAGTTTCGCGACATTCACGTGGTCCATTTTTTTCGCCGCTGACGTGACAATAACATAATCAAATGTCATGTTGTTAGTGTTTTAACGTAGTGTTTTGAACATAAAAATAATAACTGACAGTTTACGTAAACACTTCGTTTATATTTAAAAAATCTGGGGCTTGTGATTCGGCTACAAATATTATTTTTTTCTATTATAGCTTTACACTTGGCTTTAATACGTGTAATGTAATTATGACTGTCGCTCGTGTTGGCGTGTCTGCAAGTGCGACAGGTAATTGATGATAACTAAATAAATAAATGACCTCACAACGGTCACTGGAAACCGCTGGTTGCAGGTTGCACGAGATCATTCGTTGTGGAAATCTAGGGCGGAGGCCTATATTCAGCAGTGGACGACTTGCGGCTGATGATGATACTGATGATACTTATTGCACAGTTTTATGATTTGCCTACGACTATATTTTTTTAAATTAAGAAGTGACGAGACGAGCAGGACATATGCCTGATGGTAAGCAACATGCTTGCCACATAACAGCACAGTGACACGCAGCTATTGGAACATGAAGAGTCCAAATCGTTACCTAGCACTGCACTGTAATTTCTCTGGAAACATTGCCCTTCAAACCGGAACACAGTAATGTTTTCACATTACTGTTTGGCGGTAGAATAACTGGTAAAGGTGTGGTACTTCACCAGGCGGACTCTGCTAGGAGTCCTACCACTACAAAAGAACCCCTCCTCCCTCTGGTAGAGCATGTGACCCCCCCCCTGGAGCCAAAGCTGGATCCGCCCTTGCACTTGGCTTTGGTTCACAACTCGCCTAAGGCCTGAAACTGCGTGACGCGGTCGACCGCCGCGGTATTTATTCTGTGGCCGCGGTTCCATACAAAACTGACACGCGCGTGCACACGCACGGGTCGTTTTAAGGGTTCCGTACCCA
Source organism: Ectropis grisescens (assembly GCA_017562165.1). Lineage (NCBI taxonomy): Eukaryota > Metazoa > Arthropoda > Insecta > Lepidoptera > Geometridae > Ectropis > Ectropis grisescens. Next base: position 4,870,313 of record CM029769.1, read on the forward strand.
AAGGGTAAAAACGGTACCCTATTACTGGGACTTCGCTGACCACCCGTCCGTCTGACACCAGGACGTATCTCAAGAACGGTGATAGCTAGACAATTGACATTTTCACAGATAATGTATTTCAATTGCTGCTATAACAACAAATATTAAAAATAAATATTTAAGGGGGCTCCCATACAATAAAAGAGGTTTTCGCCGTTTATTTGCTAATGGTAAGGAACCCTTCGTCCTCAAATCAAAATCACCTCAAACCCCACTCACACTTGGCGGGTTTGATATGGAACTCATGATAAGATGCAGAAGTCATTCTCAGAAGTCAGTCATCCAAAACGCAAAAAAATCATCAAAATCGATCTAGCCGTTTAAGAGGAGTTTCGGGGACTCGGAGACTTCGATTGAGAGTCTCACAGTGAAAGAAGGCCCCCTTTTCACTGTGAGAATCTCTCAATGAGCTGTTCATGCAATGATAAAAATTCAAAACAAAAAACAAGTCCGCTTCAGATGTAAAAATAGCAGCGAGTATATTTCGCAATATTAGGTATAGTATAGTAGTAGCAATTCTAAGATAATTCCATGTTGTAACCTTGACCGCGGCTCTTTTGTTTTCATAACTACGAATTTACAAAGTTTTTATTCGCTCGCAAAAACATTCATCACAGCGAACGTTAAAGAAAAACGCAATTTAAAATTCTCTTCGGTTTTTATGACGATTGAAGATAACAGGAAGTTGGTATATTTAGCAGAAAGTATTTTAATTATTATCTACTGTCAGGTTGAAATTAACGGTTCAGACATGAACATTCGAATATTAGACAATTTGTCAGCAATGGGTTGACAGCACACAATAACTTGATAAACGCTATGGCAATATGGCATCTACAAAGTCCACTTTCATCACCAACAGCCCACTACTTTCCTACTGCCTTCTCTCTTAAGGCCATATTCCACCACCATGGTCTAGTACGGGTTGGTGGAAGACACCTGACTTCGAAAGATTCTAAGTACATATCGGTTTCCTCATGATGTTTTCCTTCACCGTTTTAAGTTAGCAGCTTTACGCACATGACTTCAAAAAAGACAGTGGTGCGTGTGGGGTTTGAACATAGGGTCTCCGGATCGGCAGGCGCCGTTCTCCAGACTAGACCACCCGTAACTTACTAGACCAGCCGTCAAAGTCCACTTTACACCACCTAAAATTTTTAAGAATTCCACCTAAAATTCTTCATGAGTGTTACCATTACCAGCACCGCTGTAAGTAGGGTGCGTTGCGTTGCCAACTCCAACGATGCGTTGCCTCTACTGTTTTCTTTTAATATTGGTAGACACTTCACATACAACACCACTTCAAAGTAGTTATTTAAGAATTATAAGCTGGTATCGTCACAAGAGAAAATTATTCGTGAATTCCACGAGGAAAATGTGGATATGATGGACTCTTCACCGAATGATGGGCAAAAATCCTAGGGTGTTTCATTGGTGGGCTACGTACCAAGGCTACGATAATGTTTCCGCAGTGACCTGTGACCCGCGATTCTACCGACTAACTAAATCTGCCTTGGCTTTCCCCATTGCTGTCTCTGTAATTTTAAGCGCAAAGAAAAGAGAGAGCAATATCAAACCTAAGATAGTTTTAGTTGGACAATAGACTCTCCGTATACCCATATACTTAACTGTGGGCCTCATAACGAAGCTCAAAGTCACACAGCGAGCTATGGAGAGGGCTATGCTCGGAGTCTCTTTGCGCGACAGAATCCGTAATGAGGATATTCGCAAAACAACGAAAGTGGTCGACATAGCTCAAAGAGTAAGCAAGCTGAAGTGGCAATGGGCAGGCCACATCGCTCGCAGAACCGACAACCGATGGGGAAGAAAGGTTCTCGGAGTGGCGACCACGTACCGGAAGACGCAGTGTTGGACGGCCTCCCACTAGATGGACAGATGACCTCATAAAGGTCGCTGGAAACCGCTGGTTGCAGGTTGCGCAGGACCGTTCGTTGTGGAAATCTAGGGGGGAGGCCTATGTTCAGCAGTGGACGTCTTGCGGCTGATGATGATGATGATGATGATGATGATGATACCCATATACTCGGACTGAACTTTACTCTAAGCTAACTCCATTAATTTATTTAAAAAAAAGTTAAATTAAGCACTTAGTCGCCATCACGTTGGACAATAGACTCTCCGTATACCCATATACTCGGACTGAACTTTACTCTAAGCTAACCCCATTAATTTTTACTAACCTAGTAGCTTAGTTGGTAGTAGCTCTGCCTGCGAAGCCGAGGGTCGTGGGTTCGATCCCCACCCAGTGCAAATATTTGTGTGATGAATTCAAATGTTTGCGCTGTGTCTGGGTGTTTCTATGTATAATAAGTATGTATTTAAAACTATATAAGTATTATATCAGCTATCTGGCTGCCATCACACAAGCTTTGCTTAGTTTGGGGTCAGATGGTGTTGTGTGTGAATTGTCCACCAATATTTATTTATTTATTAATTTATTTAAAAAAAAGTTAAATTAAGCACTTAGTCGCCATCGCGTTGGACAATAGACTCTCCGTATACCCATATACTCGAACTGAACTTTACTCTAAGCTAACCCCATTTATTTATTTAAAAAAAAGTTAAATTAAGCACTTAGTCGCCATCGCGTCTGATATTGCAGAAGATCCAGAAGCGAGCTTTACTGAAAGGAGCAGAAACAATCTAGACTTGAAGTCATCTAGAGTATTTCCACCAGAGAAAACCTGCTTAAGTAACTTATTCCACAATTTAGATGTGCTTATAACGAGAACAGAGTCAAACCTCTCCATTCAAGTCTTTGACACATCAATTGAATCCATCGTGTTTATCTAGAAGACATTGATTCGATCTTGAAAACATCAAAATTGTATCCATCGGAAAACTTCAGTCTGGCAAAACAGTCCACAGCTTAACTTTCTTATGGTTCGTATGAAAAATGGAGTCCAACCTGCTGGTTTCAGTCTGTGGACATATCAACCCATACAAAGCAAAGCGCGTATTATGAAAGCCAAATAGATGATATAATACTTTGGAACGTAAACCATGAAAGGCTATCGCTTTTTCGAGCTACGAGCAGTCTGATAAAAAAAAGACACCAACATTATTGAGCGTAGCGTCAACAACTTTCAGCATCGAGTTTTCTGCTTTTCCTTACGGGAAATAAACATAACCTTACGTCATACAGATAGTACCATACAAGCGGAACCGAAAAATTATCATATCTACCTATTCAAATATTGATGCATTATATATTCACGTTCTCTGAATCCACCATATTGTTTGTCGCCAAGAGAATGTATTTAAATAAGTAGGTAATTTGCAAGCTGTTTGCTATTCACTGCGCAGACGGGTCTGAGAAACTAACTCTGTTGAATTTTAATAATGGCCCAAGTGTCCGGGACTGTGAGGCCTTCGTCGATTCATTTTGGTTTTTTTCAGTTAGTCAACGCCAACGTGTAAGTGCAGGCATGCAGCCAATTTTTACATAACGAAACATAAATCTAAATTAACCAGCCTCAAACTAGGAGGTTCGAAACTAGTTGATAATATTAGACTACAGGACCGTGAACAAAATTTATGGGTCAAATTAACAAACAGGATACCTATGTAGGATGATAGAAGGGTACAAAGTAATAAGATTGAGCACTATGCCGTCACTTGTAAGCTGTCCAACTGAGTGCAATTGAAGAGGGGGGGTTGTAACCCTCGATAATTTCTCCTTGTCGCATGATTTTTGCGATTCGACGTTACGGAATAATAGATTAGAAGAGGTATTGAAACTATACATTTATAAACTTAATTTTTTATAAATATTAATTATTAGTTATATTAGTAAGAGTAGGCTTAGTAAGACGATGGCTCGGCAGCAACAGACTCTTATTCTATAAAATCTCCATGCTTGTTTTGTTTTCAAATCGGACAAAGATTATGTGAAGTTCGGTGGATTTAACATACAATTTTCCGTATGTCATTACCAATCTGTATTCATTACTGCTGGAGATATTTCATAATTTTGAACTATTAGTTTGACAATGAATTTAATTTAATTTACTATAAAGCACTGCAAAAGTACTTTTGAAGTGAAAACTTTTATGGCGCGCCACAGACAAATTTTTTGTGGGCTGTGAATGGAATTTTAGCGTCACGCTCGGAAATGATAAGAAATCTTCGAGTAAACTTGGGACCATGGCCATTAGCCATGTAGAAATGCGCCATGCTCATGACCCTCCGGTTTCACCCGCGTAGTTTCCAAAGTAAGTTATCAAATTCTGAGTTATAAGTTTTGACTTCTATCGGCAGTTCCTATGATTATTTATCATATGATAACATTTTTTGTGACATTTTTACTGTAATCTTTTTTGGAACGTAAGATGATATTTTATAAATAAATACTTAAATAAATATTGGTGGACAATTCACACACAACACCATCTGACCCCAAACTAAGCAAAGCTTGTACCATTGCGGGCAGTTAGTTGATATAATACTTTTATAGTTATAAATACAGAGTACAAATATTTGAAATCATCATACAAATATTTGCACTGGATAGGAATCGAACCCACGACCCTCGGCTTCGCAGGCAGAGTTACTACCCTCTAAGCCAGTAAAATTTTGATAATTAAAAATTATTTGTGATTGCGTCTCTCCCATAATACACCACTCAGCTCGATCCCCGGTCTTACGTTTCCAATCGCCACCAGACGCCTGTAACATATCACTTCACTCCATCTAGTGCAAGGCAAGTGCGGATCCAGCTTCGGTGCCAAGATCCCCTGATCCAAAGTCATATAGCTAAAAGCTCATATACTCATATACTCAAGTCACATGACTGTGCAATAAGTGCATGTCTGCATTTTAATTGGTGGTCCACGTAAATTCTGGACCCAGCCCAGGGGAGATTATGAACCTTAATCCCTTGATCTAGTCTCAGGGCATCCTACACCACGTTACATACTACGTTCCATTTGGTACGGAACCAAGCATAACGTAAACAAAAGTAAAACCCTAACATTTAACATTTTTCGCTATTTTAACTACGCATATACCAGCTTATCAAAACAGTTAGGGTACCCATGACATTAAATAGTCCAAATTTGTTTCATAGAATTAATTAACATTCTTTATGCATTCAAAACAGTCCTTGAACATGTTTACAGTTCAAAAAGTGTTTGTTGCGGGTTACACAACAGTGAGTCATGATTTTAGAGACGATAATAGGTACCTACTATTGTAGTACTACGCATCGGACACACCCTCGCTTCGTAGCCAATGCCAATTAAGATACGTTAGTCATTTATTAACAATCCTCGTAACTTAATTAATGTAAATGAATGTTGCTTATTTACGGCGTCAAAATCATAACAGCACAGAACTCTCAGATAGATTATATAACTTATAACCAGGCATAGCACGTTTGTTACTTTTTAGAACGAAAAAAAAGGCTAGAGTTCCGTTCGCAATCTTACGGCGCACACACAAGTATGCATTTTTTGTAGATTTGGAAGTTTGGAACAGTAACGCGAAGAACTCACGGAGCGGTTCCAAACCGCGCGCGAGTTCGCGCGGGTACGCAGCTTTTGTAGAATGCGGATATATATGTAAAAATTGAAGTAAAAACCCACGAGGCGGTTTACGCCCGCGGCGCGCGGTTGCCACGCGGCTCCCGCGCGTTCGTCACCCGCCAAGTTTGCGGGCGAAAATCTCACCCGCGGCGGCTGCGAAACCGCGAAAATCAGCGGTCTTGTGAGTTTTGAAATAAAACCGGCGCCCGCCGCGGTTTGCGCCTGCGCGCGGGCGCGTTTGGAAACCACTCCATTAGTTATTAATCCCCATTCCACTCCAGTAATTTCTCTGGAAACATAGCTCTTCAAACCGGAACACACCAATGTTTTTACATTACTGCTTGGCGGTAGAATAACTAGCAAATGTGTGGTACTTCCCCAGGCGGACTCTGCAAAGATTCACTACCGTATGTCGTAAATAAGAATAAATGCCCTACCTTACCATACCGTGCATAATAATAACTATAATGTCCTGTCCCTAATAAATACTGGGATCTATGAAGGACAGGAAAAATAATGATAAATTCACGTGTAGCTGAATAACAATGGAATTATTTGAAGTAATAAATTTAATTGATGGCTTACAACGCAATAAATTAAGTAAGGACAGTAGTCATCGTTGTATTCAATATTTATAACTTTACTCGATCTCGGTCACAAAGTAGTCAGCGGTAAAAAAAAAACGAGGCATTTGCCTCGTTTTTTTTTAATATGCGACTTTTACACGACCTATTTGTGTTTCCGTGTTTTTTATATACAAATAAAATATATGTTTCTATGTAGAATTATAACGTAGTTAAGTAGAATTATAATGTAGTTTGTAACGCACCACATTATTTTTTTTTGACATTTCATATTCAACACCACCTAACCCCAAATAAAGCGAAACCTGCCCTACGGGAGCTAGATAACTGATATAGGTTATACATTTTTAAATACATACTTATTATACAAATATAAAACACTCAGGCACAGTACAAATATCCTACGATGAAATTGGGAACTGTCTTTGACAGGTCTTTTTGCGTCTAGAAAACGCCCACCTAACCCCAAATAAAGCGAAGCCTGCCCTACGGGAGCTAGATAACTGATATAGGTTATAAATTTTTAAATACATACTTATTATACAAATATAAAACACTCAGGCACAGTACAAATATCCTACGGTGAAATTGGGAACTGTCTTTGACAGGTCTTTTTGCGTCTAGAAAACGCCCCATTGCCGAAACGTCGAGGTATTTAAACAATGAATTATTCGTGATTAAGCCCCGTACTATACAAACATTATGTGTTCAAATCAATCGCGAAAAGTTTTGAAAGTTTAAAAACAATACAGCCCACTAAACAGTGGCGGATTAGCCATATAGCAAGAGTAGCAAATGCTACGGGCCCCGCGCAAGCTAGAGGCCCCGCGCTCCGACGTCTGTCTGACTGTAAATATGTAGCGAAAATATCTGGCATAACTTGACCCTTCCCTTCCTAAACCTAAGCAAACCAAGGGCCCCTTGACAGAAATTGCTACAGGCCCCGCGCTGGCTTAATCCGGCACTGCCACTAAATGTTCCCAATGCTGAGACTAGGGCCTTCTCTCGCAAGGAGAAATTCAAGGCCAATCCACCTCGCTGGTGGTGACTCGGTGGACCGCACATGACCTCGAAAGATTCTAGATACATGTCGGTTTCCTCGCGATGTTTTCCTTCACCATTTTAAGTTAGCAGCATGCTATATAAGGTAGCACATGATTTTGAAAAAATAGTGGTGCTCGTGGGATTTGAACCTGGGGCTTACGGATCGGCAGTAGCCGTTCTCTCGACTAAGAATAGCCGTAACTTATCCATATTCAGACTTTACATTTTTAGCTTTATTTTATGCATATTCAGATACTTTACCTGTTCAGATTACAGAATCGACATAAAGTAACAACAACAGTGTAATCGTCTGATTTGCGCCATAACGCCAAAAGAATGCGTGTCGCATCAGTGTCGATGAATCGTTACAGTCACCATCTTATATTTTGTTCACGGAATCATACGAACTAGTAGCAAGCCGTGGTTCCACTCGCGTAGTTCCCGGTCACGTTTTTTTTAAAGCAGCCCATGTGTCATCGAGATCTCTTCAATAGTTTTTGCTTTCAATAGAATAACAGACAGACACACATAGGTACTTTACATCTGCATCAGAAACTATAATTTTATCAGCTAAGGTTTTTTATAGTATAGGTGATAATACTTCCAGTTAAGGAGTTAAGTCTTCTTGCTTAAGCAAGTTAAACTTTAATGACAAGTAACTGCAGAAAATTACGCTAGATCAAATAAATCAATCTAAAGAAGTGTTGAATTGATCAATGAATTATCGTAAATTTAGAAATACAGGACAGGAAGAGATTCCTCTTAGCCATGAGGCCGCCACTTGGGGCACTAGTTTAATTTGTTTGTGTCGCAATAAAGAGTTTCTTTCTATCTATTGTAAATGTCAAAGTTTGTTGCTCAATCACGTCGTATCGTATGAACCGAGGCTGACATTTGGAAAACAGATTTTAATCTGATAGAATACATGGCTACTTTCCTGGGAATATAATGAACTACACGGGTAAAACTGTAGTGTGCTGCTATATCTATTATATAAAAAATGAATCGCAAAATGTGTTGGTAAGCGCATAACTCAACAACGCCTGGACCGATTTGGCCAATTCTTTTTTTTAATGTTTGTTGAAGCCCAAGGATGGTTTTTACGGAGAAAATTTTAATATTAATTGCCGAATAATTGCCGGGAAAGCCCTACAAACAGCCCTTTCCCTTTTCCCATACAAACCATTCGCAATAATCAATTTGAACTTTAATACCATACCATAAAGGTTACCATAAGTGGTGTTAGTGGAGGTGATCCAGGAATTCACCGTTCGATATGTAGGTACTTACGTAATCCTGAGTGTCATAGGTTATATATGTAGGTATGTACCACGGGCGAAGCCGGGGCGGACCGCTAGTTTATAATATAAAATGAAAAATTGTGTTGGTACGCGCATAACTCAACAAAGCCTGGTCCGATTTGGCCAATTCTTTTTTTTTAATGTTTGTTGAAGTCCAATGATGGTTTTTACGGTGAGAAAAATTCGAATAATTGCCGGGAATAATAATGTATCACTTGTGAAGCCGGGGCGGGCCGCTAGTTTATTATAAAAGTGCCTAAACTGAAAATAAACTTCTATTGCTGATTTGATTCCTCGTGTCTTTATGCCAAGATTTTAATGAATACTCTTAAAAACAAAATGGATTCTTCTACGAGTATTAATTTTCCAACTTCTTTGTACGAGTACCATAAAACATGGAGTCACTATTGTTACATAACTAAAGTCATTGCCAAGGCCACAGTCAAGGTTAGGAAAACAATTACCTACAGTGTTATGTTGCTGGCTTAATGTAGACACGCTCGCTCTTATCGGACCTGACACGTGAGACTTCAATGTCATAAAAATCTCCAAATAATAGTTAGGTACGGCAACTCTAAACAGCATTATAATAGTCGCTGTTGCTAGGAAAATTTACAAAATCAGATTTTTTTTTCCAAAAAACCACTCTGTTTTATGAAAAAAAAAATCTACGATATATAATACGAGACGAGTAGGACATGTGCCTGATGGTAAGCAACATGCCTGCCCATAACTTCACAGTGGCCCAGGGCCATCTAGAAATCCTGACGCATTTCTAGATGGCCATGCTCATCGCCACGCCTTCCGGTTCACCCGCGTAGTTTCCAAAGTAAGCTATCAAATTCTGAGCTATAAGTTTTCATTTCTATCGGCAGTTCCAATTTTTTTTACTATCATGGACTGCAATCACAGTCTTTTTTTAAATGTTCGTTTCCTCTAGCTGTGTTATGCCTCTCATAAGATTTGTATTTGGAAATCGTTATAAATGCTATTCATAATTAGGAAATTATATTTTTTTAGAATCAAAATCTTAAATGATCTCCAACTTTAACAGTGATAGGTAATGTCCAAACCTTAAATTGATATCTATTAATATACCCTCATAACTTTGGTGAACGTCGATTACGTTACTGGAATAATAACAAGTTCAAATTCTAATTCAACCTTCTTGTAGGTCAATTATTGTTAAAAGTTTTGTTAGCAGGCAAATCTCTATCTTATAAACTACTAGCGATCCGCCACAGCTTTGCCCGTGGTACGTGCTCTGGTATATATTACCTATAGCACTCAATGTTACGTACAAATCGGTGAAAGAATTTTCGAAATCGGTCCATTGGTTCCTGAAATTACCGTGTGAATAAAAATACATCTTTCAGCTTTATAATATTGGTGAAGATGGTGAAAGTTGCCTATCAGTGAGCGAGAGTCAGTTTCCCAGGGTAGCCATCTTTTTGGAAATAAGCTTGGTATCTGGTGCCATATGGTAACTGGTAAGTAGCACAAGTCCCCATAAAAACTCATAGTATTGAATTCTGTACCAATAGGTTTAATTTAAATTTCACTGAAATAATAAGCTATTGAGCAAGGCATATTACAATATAGACGACTTTGTTAAAAATAGTAACGTATGGAAGAGAAATGTGTAGAAATTAGAATCTTGTAATAAGGTGAAATAATAGATTTATAAGACTTTTGATGTTGCATTGTTTGTACTAATGTAGTAGGTATACTGTGTGTATTGAGTATTTGTTATTTTGTCTTCAACAAAGCCTTCTTACAGCTGAATTTAATTGACTATGCCCCTTTACAGCTGCTTTATTCATTTTGACGTTGTTATTTTATCTTATTATGTACACAGATTCTTTGCCTTTTTGTAAATGACGTTACCAAGTGTTCTTATGAATTTATGGTTCCAATAAATGAATTGAATTGAAAACTGAACTCACTGGGCTGACTGCTCCCTTTGCTATATCTATTTATATTTAATATAGTACCCTGATTTAAATAAAGATAAATTGTTTACCATCACAGCAAATACATTATATAGAGTAGGTATACACCTTTACCATCTCATGGCCAGCAAAACCGGTGGAAAACTTTCCCTTCAAACAGGAACACAATAATATCTAAACAATTTTGGCCCAACAAAGAAAAAATTTGGCACTAAGGTAGTCATCAACAGCCCACTAAATGTTCCCACTGCTGGGACTCTGGCCTTCTCTCGCAAGGAGAGAGTTAAGGCCATAATCCACCACGCTGGCCCAGTGCGGGTTGGTGGATGACACATGACTTCGAAAGGTACATGTCGTTTTCCTCACGGTGTTATACTAAGGTAGTATCTATACCTATTCAAGTTTCCTGTCACAATAAAATCCATTAAATGCTATTGAAATGATTAACTTAGTCTAAACGGGTACCGGCGAACTATGAAACAGAAGGAAAATTCTATCTCTGTGGTAAATAAAACTGTCGTGAGTAACCTTTTCAAATACAAACAAGTCGGCAACTTCAATATCAAAATTCCCGCAATTTGTATTCCTCAGAGCTAACAATTGGGTATTGAATTCAATGAGCCTTAATACAGCCGGCTTCAAAGGGCTTGTCGATACTGTAAAAGTAAACGCGTCACGGGATTCAATGTTGATCTCGATACCATTATAGCTAGACATGAGAACTCGTTGACATTCTTTGTATTTAAAGGTCTATTAATAGTTGTAAACATTACGAGACGTCCAACATAGATTACACTGTGATTATGAATGAAAAAATACTTTTTTAATGCTTTCTACCTACACTAAGATATTTTCTGAGAAGAAGATTTTCAAGAGTTTCAAGAGTTTTAAACAGGAAAGATAATAAGAGCATGAAAAAATAAGGCAAAAAGTCGTAATGAGCCAAAAAAACTCCTGGCAAAAAATCACCAGATCTGTCAGTCAGTCAATGCAATGCACACATTTCCCATGCTTCTCGCTCTTCGAACAGCGCGTCTAGAAGTTCGAAGTAAGGGACTGGAGGATTTGGGAAGGTTTCTCGATTGATAATCTTATCCACCAAATAAAATTCCAAAGTCTTCTAGATAAAGGTCCTCCGAGATAGCTCTGATTGGCAACGCTCAGTGGAAGGACCAGGACCGCATAAACGCAACAGCGGCTATCCGCAGTGGTGAGGGTGGCCCTCTCGCTGCCATCGAGCAACTCGATCTTCCGCGCAAGCACGGAAGGGGAAGTAGCCTTAGATAAAAAATATTGTTCAAATCTTTTTGTCATTTCATGCGGGAGGGGAAAGTTGCACACTAGCGCAAAGCTGCACTACTACATACAAAACATACTACCTGTACCTGTACCGATCCATTGCCGATCATACTCATACAGCCAAATCACTAACAAATAAAAAATAAAGCACTATTCACAAATCTAGCCTCGCCCTCAGCCACAGTATATTATCAAACTCCATGCTCCACGCGGACTTGTACTTTGACAGAGGGGAAACGCTGTGTACGCCTACTCCCTTCCGTGTTGCTCGCTGCTCGCTGCCGACCATATTAGCCCAGATGTTCGATAGCCATTGCCACTATGTTTGATAATTCTCAAATCTGATAAAAAAGAAATAATACACAGAAAATGTGTTGTACTATAACGAAAGAAAACAATTGTTTTTTTACACAGGCTGAGCTTTTATTAAAATAACTAAACCAAAATGTATATTTTACCGTAAAATTGTAAAACTGTCAAATTATAATCTTCAAACCCAAGTACTATCTATACTTATAATAAAACTGTAACGGGTCGAATTCTGTACATTGAAGATATTTTGAAAAATTTGTTTTTGGTGCACTCCATAGTCGATACTGATGGCGAAACTGCATTTTTTTTCTTTCATGTCTGTCTGTCTGTCTGTCTGTCTGTCTGTCTTTCTGTATAGGGATCACGCATCACGCCGAAACTACTGATTCAATTCAGCTGAAACTTGGCATGATTTTAGTTTATACTAAGGACATTGCTGTAGGCTACTTTTGATCCCCAAATTCTGATCGGTTTTCTTGCGAGAGGGGTTGAAAGTCAGAATGTGTATTTGGTTGTAACTCATGTTTGCGTTGTTTAATTTCATTAATTCTTTTTTTGTTAGAAAGAACATATTTTTTATATTGTCCCGTCAAAATTTGAACAATATCGGTCTGTTGGTTCGGAAATTACACAAACATTAAATAATAACGACACGCGCGGCGCGTTCGGTACATACTAACTTCTAAGTATTCTGTGTATCACAGACAATCCACAGAATATCTGGAGTCTAGATTCTAGAAAGTGCCCACGTGATCGCGTCGCGTCGTCTTGGATGACAAAATAATTGTCAAAAATATATTTTTGTGTGGAAAACCAAACATCATTCGGTTATAATCGACTTCAAACAAGGAGGATGTTCTCAATCGGGTTGCATGTTTTTTTATTTGGTTTTATTTTACGCGATAACTCCGCTAATTGTTAGTTGATTTTGATAATTCCTGTTTTGTTTGGTTGAAAATACTTCAAAGGTGATCTTAGATATCGAAAACAGGGAGGTAGTTTTTCAAATATCAACAAAAAAACTAAAATAAGCTTAGATTTATCTGTACGACATAGTTATACCTTCTTATAAAATTTAGTCGAATGACAGAATTAAATTACCTGTCATTGAAGTAGATTTTTGTATTTTGGAGAAAACATATCAGCATAATAAGTAACAGCATAAACAACCCATTAAATGTTCCCACTGCTGGGCGTCGGGGCCTTCTCTCGCAAGGAGAAAGACAAGGCTATAATCCACCACGCTGGCCCAGTGTCGGTTGGTGGATGACATATGACTTAGAACTTAGATTATAGGTAGATTTCGGTTTCTTCACGGTGTTTTCCTTCGCCGTTTTAATTACCGGCATTACAAACATGACTCTGAAAAATAGTGGTGCGCGTGGTTTTGAACCCTGGGTCTCCAGATCGACAGTCGCCGTTCTCCCGACTAGGTCAGCTGTAACTTACTAGACCAGCCGTAACTTATTAGAATACGTATTATTTCAATCCAAATACTGTTTAAAATTTAAAGGTAGCGTTCAACAAGCTTCGGTGACCGAAGCAGACCGTTCTTAGGGTTCCGTACACAAAGGGTAAAAACGGGACCTTATTACCGAGACTTCGCTATCCGTCCGTTCGTCCGTCCGTCTGTCACCAGACTGTATCTCAAGAACGGTGATAGCTAGACAGTTTTTTTTTAAATCTTTATTTAAGGACTTTATCACAACATGATAAGCTAGACAGTTGAAATTTTCGCAAATGATGTATTTCTATTGCCGCTTTAATCATGGCGGAACGTATCAACTGATCGGGTTGAAATTTGAAATAGAATTAGATTACAGTCTGGAAGAACACATAGGCTAAACATTGCCTATGTATAAGTGCTCTATGTATTACGTAACAAACATCCAAACAGTGGCATTCATAATATTTACAGGACAACGTTGGAACGGCACGTAGTTTGAACTCAGAAATAGCAAATCGGTTACTTATAGGTTACTGTGACCTAGGAAAGACTAAGCAAATTTGGTAGAAAATTGAAACAGAAATAACTCATAGTCTGAAATACCACATTTATGTATTTATTACCTATCAACCTGAAAAGAAGCATGGGCCCTAAGGAAACAAATATTAACTATCACGTCAAAACGGCACAACGATATGGGTTGACATACGAAACACATATAGGTTAAGGTCTAAAATTTCACATGGGCTAATAAGTCTACATTTTCATTTAACTCCATATTAATATAAGCATATATTTTGGTAAGGAACTTAATGTGATGGTAAGGTAAAAGCAAAAAATGAAAAATATATGCACCCGTTTTGGCGTAGATAATATAGGTGATTTGCGTTCACAATCAAAATAACAAGCAACATAATATTCTCATTAGACGGCGCTAATGCCAGTTTAAATCTAAAAGCACTAAAGGCCATTTAAATCGATGTTTTGCTATTGTGGTATGTATTTTTTCTTTCATCACTAGGTGGCGTTACTGGTATTCTAAATTGTACTAATAAGTTTTTGCTGCTAAAAGGATTATGATGCCAAATTTGGATTCTTTCGTTCTTGATTTTTTTCTGTGTTACCTCCAATTAAATTCATACATTAACATTTCACTAGGACTTGGCTTAGATTTACAAGTTCAACTTGCTTGAATATCATTAAAACTAAAAAATTTAATTATTTTGATTCCACACAGGCTTCGTTCAAAATTTTACGCCGGCGAAGTCGCGGGTAACAGCTAGAAAACAGCTTGCGGATAAAAAGAAATAGGTAAATAGGTATCAGATCATGCACATTAGCTTCAGACTTTTCATAATGTATCCTATAAAAATCCTACAAACTTAACACTTGCGGCTATGTTCGATACTACGAAACCTTACTAAGTATGTTTGATTTTGTTTAAAAAAGAAAAATAAAGATGATAAAATTAAATATTTTTTTGTGTGGAAAAACAAATTCACTCAAACTCAAAGGTTTTTCAATGACTACTTATCCAAATATTTGACGTACGATACTTCCAATTAATGTATAAGTCAGTAACATCTGCTTACGCGAACGAAGTAGCGGGTTCAGCTAGTCTGTACTAATTGTGTATTGACATTATAAAATTTCTCCATCGTTTAACACGCTATTTTTTCGTTCAAACATCCGCACAAAATGTTCTACTATCAGTACTTAAACATCAAAGACCGCAAGATACCGTTGGTTGCAACTGACAAGGGACGCCCTACTGAATCAAAGGAGATATCTACTGCTTCCGAAGCAAAGAGGTCAGGTTTAGCCATGTGTATAGTTAAATTAACATACGATCTTTTATAATGAATGATACATGTTTTATAACTCTCGCACTTCATTTTATAAGCTTTGATCATAAAGTTTCGAGACAAATTCAGACACTGACGCAACATAAAGGTTACTTAGCTACAATTCTACACACATATGCCTGAAGCATAGCTTATCTTACAAACCATCAACACAAAAACGGATGTTAATTTGTATGGATAGAACACGTGACTATAGCTGCCACGAAATTGATCATTATTAGACAAAAAGCCATGGAGACTAGGCCACCCTGCCTAGTGAGGAGAAGGCAGTCAAGTCAAACTTATCATTGTCAAAAAATGACAAATTTCTAGTAACGGGACAATAAAATTGGTTGCTGGCTACGAGTATGCTGTATGCTTATGATTTATTTATAATCATCTGAACATTACCTAAGGAGTACAATCGGCCCCTTTGCTTAGTGTTTGTGGACTATGAGAAGGCGTTCGACTCAGTCGAAACCTGGGCTGTTCTGGAGTCTGGAGTCCTTACAGCGATGTCAAGTCGATTGGCGATACATCGAGGAGATGAGATGCTTGTACGACACCGCTACGATGGCAGTCCAAATTCAAGACCAGCAGTCAAGGCATATTCCTCTGCAGCGAGACGTGAGACAAGGGGACGTAATTTCCCTGAAATTGTTCTCAAACGCACTAGAGGATATGTTTAAGACTCTGGATTGGGTTGGACATGGCCTAAACATCAATGGCGAGTACATACAGAAAGACAGCTGGTGGCGGTTGGAAGCGTAAGACCGAGGATCGGGCTGAGTGGCGTGTTATAGGAGAGGCCTATGTCCACCAGTGAACGAACACGGGCTGATGATGATGATGATGAACATTACCTAACTTTATTTATCATATCATTGATATTGTTGTCTCTTCCAACTCGACTGGAAAGTAATTGTAGTAACTCCAAGAGGACGTTTAAACGTTACAACTTTTAACAAAGAAGGAAAATATTGCCAAGAAAACAACATAATAAGTACCTACCTATCTCAAAAAACAGCCATATGACATCTGCCAACAGGCAGTTGACCAGGATAGCGAATTACAAACCTTACCTTTCTTCCCATGAGAAAAATCCCTGAGTCTCAGTTATCACGAGGTTGTTAATGCGTCTAAAAGATCCTTTTCCGAGTCTCAAATTTAGCTACGTGCCTCAACATTTCAATCACGCTGCCTCTGCGTGATGGTCGCTCACTGCCAAGGTTGTCGTCGTATCTAGCCGGCCACGGCCAAGGCTCTTGGTTCAATGTGTTCTCTCTGGGTTAGTAGGTTTGCTCTATAAATAGGTAGAACGCAGTTAAATTCCACATTACAGCGGACTAGTTATTTATCTAACCACGTAGATACAACACGATGTCCTCATATAATTTTAATTTTTACTGATGACTTGTGTGGATTGTGGATGAAGTTGGCTCAGGGTATGGTCAATTGTAATCGGGTTCGCGAAGGAGGGTAGATGCGTGTGCGTAGCCCCAACCATCGTGCGTTATGTGAACACGTTTTTGGTATGTTTACATGTTTTAGTAGGTACTTAGGCCGTCACTTCTGTGACAGAGAGTCTTACATAACCACTGACACCTCCCACTGGGTCTGATGGTATTCATAACATAAAATGAATAAAGAGGCCAGAGCATCGTGGCGCAGAGGAGAAAAGTCATAAACAGGCTAACAATGATCATGATAGGTACAACCGATCAACATAGAACATACTACCTAGAATGGAATTATGAAAAGATAACCGGGCACAAATATGGCGATGGCGAGGTGGAGTAAGGAGTGCTAGGTAGCGATTTGAACTCTTCTTGTTCAAATAAATAGTAGAAATGGTTTTCGTGGCATTATGACATTTATTTATAGGCAGGTGCGATATTTTTTTAAAGTTTGTCGCTAATGTTTTCTCTGTTGCCCTTTCTTTGGAGTGTCAAAGTTATTGCATCCATTTATCTACTTTTTTTTTAGAGTGATGACACAAGCATAACATGTGCCTGATGGTAAACAATATGACTGCTCATAACATAACAGTTACACGTACTTCCTCGGCAAAGAATCCTACCGATGCAAAAACTGGTAAGTACTCATTACTTCCTATATAACATAATCCTTTGTTCCTCTCGCTCTCCAAAAACGGAATACAGCGTAGACCGCTGATGTTTAAGCAAGATAAAAATCGCTTATTATAAACTAGTATAACTATACTATATAGTATAAACGCGATAATACTTACTCGGTACATGGTAGGTAACCAATAATGTCGCAGTTCTTAATTTCATTCGTGACCTTTCCTTATAACTTGAATTCGAGTTTATGATCCCGCGTAGGCGAACTTGCTTTTAATTGTAATAAAGAAAAATAAGAATTATAAAAGTCTTTCTTTGCCTTTACTTACGATCTAAAGGTTCTGTGGAAAGTATCTTATACTTTTATGTATATTTTGTTAAGTGAAACCCATCGTTTCTGTATTTTTGTTGATTCAGGGGCTTAGAAGAGCTGTACTGTGAATCGAACCTTCATTCTTCGATACTTTAATCGAATCTTCTTCATGAGAAAATCACAGCTATCATCACACATCGCTGAATGATCTCTGACTGAATAGAGACAAACAGTGCGAAAAAGTATATATGTAGGTACCTACTTTTAAAGTTTTAAAGACCTAAAAGGGACAAGCTCGATGCTAAAAGCTTTTAAATTATTTTTTTGTAAGATTCAAGGACTTTTTGTCCTAAGTTATTTTTTTAAATAAATTGCAGGGTTCAGCAACAAATTAATATCAATAACATTGTGGCGCGTATTTTTTGCCCTGATGGTAATTTCTCTGGAAACCATATTACCATACATACATACCCTCACTAAATAATACTGAAAAGTTCGTTATTTGTTCTCCGCTAATATCAATCAATGACTATCAGTCAGATATTAAGATCTATTTTAAATTTGATAATTACGGAATCCATAAATATATCATTTCACGATGATGAGTCTATTTGGAAATTTGGTAGGGGTGCGACACCGACACACTAATGTGGGCGGTGAAACGGTGCCGCGGCGTAGCGTCGGAGCGGCGGTAGAGCAGGCGTCGTATAACATCAGTGCTGTTTAATATAAAAAAATGTAAGTTACAAGTTTTCACTTCTATCGGCCATCACTATACCTGCCCATTTTTTAAATGTATGTAGGTAGTCCTTAAAGTTCCCAACGGTTATCGGGTCCGCGACAGATGTGACCGGCCCATTGCCACTTCAGTTTGCTAATACGCTGAGCTCCCAGAAGAATAACTGACTGAGAAACCCCAAGCATACCTCTTTCAATAGCTCGCTGAGCGACTTTGAGCTTATTTTTTGGGTTAGCGGGTTCTGGAGTGGAAACCGCGATTCGGTAAACGTAAGGTAGGACGCCCTGAGACTAGATGGAGTGACGATGTACGAAAAACGGCTGGTGGCGGTTGGAAAGGTAAAACCGAGGAACGGGCTGAGTGGCGCATTATAGGAGAGGCCTATGTCCACCAGTGGACGAACACAGACTGATTAAGATCATGAAAAGTTCCCAAGATAGACGTCAAATGTTTATAAGGGCATCGATCGAAGGATTCTTCCGAGAGGCCCATTTTCATCGCTTAATTTCGATAGTAAGAGTTATAATGTTTATAATGTACAGGACTTAATCACGATTTAGGAATTCATTGCTTAAATACCTCGACGTTTCGGCAGCGTTACAACCGCCATGGTGCTGCCGAAACGTCGAGGTATTTAAACAATGAATTAAATCGTGATTAAGTGCTGTACATCAGGGATGTTACGGAGCTCAGACTCCGACTCCGATAAATCATAACTTCCGATTATTATTACACCTTCGGTTCCAACGTCGGCTCCGAAACTTTTAAACCGGAGTTTTTGTCGGAGGTAAGGTGTGTAAGTATTGGTGATAATCTCTTATTGTGGTGGAAAGGAAAAGAAAACACAAATTGATTTGATTTAATTTATTTCAAAGCTTTTGTTCATTTACTCGTAGTAACGAGTTCTTTTGTACTTTGGGATTCGATTCATCTAATTTAGTTTCTTGTTTATTTGAAAACATGCCAATTTTTTTATTGCTTGTGTTTTAATATTTTATAATCTAAATGAAAAATGTATACGTAACTAAATAATGCTTTATAAGGTACAAGTTCGCCCGGAGACCGCGACAAGCACTTGACATTATGGAATTGTATGGGCACCAGTTCGCGCTTAGACCGCGACAGGAGACCGAGACACACAGAACGTGTCGCGGTCTCGGCCCATACAATAACATAGTGTCAAGTGCCTGTCGCGGTCTCCTGTCGCGGTCTCAGCGCGAACTTGTACCTTTTACCTTCAGTGAAATCTCTCTCCTGTCACCACTTCTGACCCTGCCCACGCCTCCGACTTCGGTTCCGACTCCGATAAATCAAATTTGAAAACTCCGACTCCGCCTTCGGTTCCGATAAAATGACCTCCGTTACATCCCTGCTGTCCATTATAAACATTATGTATGTGTTCAAATCGTGAAAGTTTAAAAACAATAGTAAGAGTTATATAAATCCGTTCGACAGATTGATGTGTTTACATCGATAACGTTCGAGATTCACACGTGTTTATTTTTATCTACACTAGGTACTAAATAAGTATAGATTAACTACGAACCAGCACGTGGCCCTCCACGTTTTGTTTTCTTACTTTTGTGCACAGATTTCTAAACAGATGAAACCTTCGTGAAAGACACTCTGAGGCCAGTAGTTAGTAATGTATGCGTGACAGCTCTCACCGACGTTGTCAAATTACTCACGTTGGTGTGCGTGTAATGTTTCCAGTCTTAAGAAAAAAATCCCACTATTGTTGTCTTAGCTTCGGAAATCTTCGCGTATAATAAACACATATTCTAATGTTAAAATTATTTATTATTCGTACAAAAAATTCAGAATAAAAAGACAACGCCGAATTATAACAGTACAAGTCATGTGTGTGTTTATTTTGAGTATTCTATCGGAGCTTGTTGTAAAATTTTGAATATTATGCTTGACAAAAGGTGGCAACTACATTTAATATCGGTGAACACAGGAGGTGCAGAGAATTTTGTCAACTGATTTGATGTTGGGGGCCAGATCATTCAATTTGTTTACTATCTAATCTTTGTCTGGACGCGTGTCGCAAACGAAAGTTCACCTTTTAAAATTTTGATACAAACCAACGAAAACCGTCTAAGAGTTTTGTAAATCAGTTGAACATTATTCACATCGCCACCCAAAGTTCCGTCGTCCAAGTACCAAACGTTTAAATTGGACTGGAGACGTTAAATGATAGAGCGAATGGCCAGGGCGAAGGTTGCATGGCCGAAGGTTCACCAAGTTGATAGCCAACGGAAGATAGCATAGGCTTGTTTTGATAATTTTGTGGGTCCGCCATAACATTGCCAAAGAAAATTGTAGAGGACAAGAATTTTATTCTTCACTTCGGACAACGGGGCTCCACGATTAACTAAATTAAAGGCGTTTTTGACGCCCACCTTTAACAGCCCTCTCCCAATTTTGGACAAAGAAAGTCAAGACAGAATGAACAGCAGCCTCACGTCCACCCAAAGAACCAAAATCAAGTTTGTTGGGACAGGGAGCTCGAAAGTGCAACGTTTTATACCTACAACCCCCCACCTTGGCAGCAAGGCCAGTATATGTGGTGCCAACAGCGATTTGCCTGATCCCAACATCTTTTTTTGGGTAAGTATGTACGCACAAATTAGCACCGTATAAAACTTCGACGATGTCACTACTGACGCGACCAGATAACATGAGGTTAATTAAAACGATTAGATCTCTCAAAAGAACTCGTCTACTTTTTAAGCTCCACTTTACCTACTTACAAGTATTAAAAACTTGCTTCATAACTATAGTTTTCATCAAAACTATTAGTATTTTTATAAACACTAGTAATGACGTGGATTTGTGCTAGGCATCGATTCACATTAAATTAAAAAAATACGATTATAAAAATAGGGTTTAAAATAGAATAATACAATCTACTTAAGTACATAAATAATTTGGTCTACGAGTATTTTCAAAAAATCATAATCTATATTTACCTTAACATAAGGGAAAATAATTTCAGTTTAGTATAGCAACACTAACCAATTTTCGATGAGGTGTTGTGTTTCTATTCATCAATCGAAATGAAATCGCCTAAATTATATAAATAGCAGTAAAAATATTCAAATTTTCCTATGAAATGATGTTCCTCTTTCCTTTTCTTATTTTTGGGAACAATGTTTGCAATGTTTGAAGACACAAGACGGCATAATCTTAAACAAAACTTAAAATCACACAGAACTCCCGTACGAGACGGAAGCCTGTTTCGTACTGACTGGAGTTTGTATTTGCTTTGGCGTTTGATATTTGCTTTCTGGACCTAAGGATCTGTGTTCCGAACGTTCCATCTGCCTTTTGTTTTAGAAATCTGTGCTTTTGTGATTGTATAATACGAGTACTTTAAGTAGCATAAAATTTATTGAAAAAAAATTGGTTGTCTGTAAAAGTTGGCTTACGGACGATAGTTTAACGTGACAACGTCATAACAAAACATTGATAGATCCAGTGCAAGCGTACAATGAGCGTAACGGGACACTTATTCGTGCATGCAGCCGGCGTTCATCGATTTATTAGATGTCAAAATCCTTCACACTTTTTGTTTCAATGTATAATTGTAGTTTTCTATTTCGATAATAGCTATTTCGTCATCATTTTATGTTCATCACCCGTTTAACGTTACAGTTGACGGTTGGTGTAGTCGGGAGAACAGTGGCTGCCTATCCGGAGCCGCTGGTTCGAATCCCAGATCCCAGTCTCACCACTGCCTTCTCGAAGTCATGAACATAACGCCGCTAACTTAAAAACGGTGAAAGAAAACCTCCTGTGGAAACCGACATGTTCCTACTAGGTATACTTTGAGGTCATGTGTCATGTATCATACATCAACCTGCACTAAGCCAGCGTGGTGGTTTGTACCTTGACTCCTTGCGAAAGAAGACCTCGAGTCCCAGCGATGGGACATACAAAACACATAGTGGGCTGATTAAGCATCATTTATCCAGACGCATGTCTTCCTCGCAAATTTACCCGCACAGTTTCCGTATGCGTTATTTAGCCTATACGCTATTCCAGACTATCTAAGTGTGTAATTTTAACCCGATCCGTTCAGCTGTTTCGACGCGAATGAGTAAGAAACATTTAAATTTTCGCATTTGTAATACTAGCAGCACTTCGCAGCTTAGGCCGTGCAGTTTCCGTCCTCGTAATTTCCCCAGAATATAAAGTAGCCTATTCTGTGTTCCCAAATTTCAAACCGGACCGACCGTTCGGCCTGAGGCCTGTTGCCTCCGAGGGCGAGCATATTCCGTCTGAGCCATTTAGACTTAATGAACAGTGGCGAAATAAGTTATCGTATTCTAATGACATTGTAGGAGTTTTTCATTGTCTAAAAACGCGCATAAAATAATATTTAAAAAAAATAAAACCTACCTAGATCGATGTATCGTCCCCGAAGCCCCCTGTATACATAATTTCATGAAAATCGTTCGAGCCGTTTCCGAGATTCAGATTCTTTAAATATATACCTATAAGAATTGGTCGTTTAAAGGTATAAGATAAGATTATATTAGTAGGATAAGTTTACAAAAACAACAAGGTTTAACAAGAAATTAAAATTCGCGTTTAATCTGGTATAAATATCATACCATAATTACTTCCGGAGTCGTCAATTCGCAAAATATTTACTACTTTTCTAAAATGTGAGAAAAACAACGGGAGAAAAACAGCGTGGGCTAGTACATTATCAGGAATCCACAATGAGCGACCTTGACTGTGGATTGCGGCGTAGTACAACGCAAAATATATCGCCTCTCACTATGTAACATATTTATTTGCAACCACAACTCGCAAACATGAGCGTACATTGCTGAGTTTGCGTTGAAGACTAAATCAGTATTTATACTTGGCCAGCTATGTACGTTCGTACGTAATATTTTGTCGTTTGAAGAAATAGAGTTACTTATGAAAGCTTTTATCGTATTTGCATCATCTTAACATCTTTTTAAAACGAAATAAGGAAAATTCATAGCTGTATATTAAATTGTTTAAGTGTAAAATAACTAAATCTGATTTATGATATGAATAATGAGTAGGTAAGTATATATTTTTAAATAGTAACATTTGAAATAAAGACATTTGTATTGTGCATATTATAACAGGTAGTATTACGTATGAAAATACCTATTACTATTTAAGTATCATCATCTCATATCTCTGGGTGAAGAGTGTTCTGCAATGCTAGTGACTGGCATTCTTCAAGTTCAATTGGCTACCGGGTTCTGTGTTGTTATAAGCGTGTTTCTTACCATCAGGTACACGTCTTGTTCGGTCCGTTAGATACTCTGTTATAAATAAATAATACATACAATACGTTTACTGTGAAGTAACGGCTGAAATTGTCGAGAGAACGGCGACCTGGAGCCCTAGGCTCAAAAACGTTCTCCACTGTTTTTTTCGAAATCATGTATGTAATGACGCTAACTTATAAAGATGAAAGAAAACATCGTAAGGAAACCGACACGTACCTTGAATTTACATTAGTTGTATTACATACTTGTATTAACATTTTGAGGCCATGGTCATCCACCAACCCGTACTGGACCAGCGTGGTGGATTACGGCCTTAACTCTCTCCTTGCGAGATAAGGTGGAAAAGAAAGTCTCCCCGAGTCCGAGCAGTTGAAACATTTAGTGGACTGCATATGCTATAATATTACCCTTTTCGTACCAAGCCTACATCCACCACGCTTCCAATGCGGTTTGGCGCATGACGCATGTTTTCGAAAGACATCCTTTTTGAAACATGTCGTTTTTCTCACGATGTCTTTCTTCGCCTGTAAGAGTTAGTGTAGGTAAGAGTTACATATTTGTCTATCTGCACTTAAACCAATACCCCGAACAACATTTTAACAGTCTATTCTAACACTGTCAAACTACATCACTCAAGGTCTCTTTCCCCTCAGCACGGTAGATCAAGAGATAAGTCGAATCAAAGTTTGACGTAAATTTCCCACCACATCACCAGCTTCAACCCTAACATATGTACAGCTGACAAACGACCTTGGCGCCGGCGCCACGATGTCGTACGAAAATCCGTGCCGAGATCTCTAGCCATTAGGGGTATGTCAAATAACATAACAAACAAAAAAAATATGGAAAATAAACTAGGCTCACATGTCTAAATTTCACATAAGTATATGATTCAAAACTTAATGTAGACGAACTACCATAAAAATTACCATACCTTTCTGCAGCACCTTATAATATAATCGTTACGTACTTGTAATGCTTCATATTTAAAATGTACCTCAAACAGGTCCACCACGTTTAAAAACGTAAATTTTCCCCACTAACCTTATCTATGTACTTAATTTACTTTGCTAATTATACTCGTGGTCGGTGCTGTTATTCTAATCCTATTAATCCATTATATCACATGGTTTTTATATTAACGCGTAATTTATTCCGTGTACATAGATTTTCAAAGTTTAACGACGAAACGGATGGTTACCCATGTGTAATGTTTGCATGTAGAGTCTGTACAATCGCTTAAGTTATCTGGCGAAATTTGTGCACTACATTTTATATATAGGAACCAAAGAGTTTACATATCCTACGTATAGAGTTGGCACAAACGCTTTACACCGAAAGCGTGGGTAGTATCCTTCTTGCGTTGTCGTTCTTGTGGAACTGTCATTTTGTCGCGGCACATCACTCTGTTGCCATAGAAAGTATGCACGTCATCTGCTTACGATTGACACAAAGGAAATTTTAACTCTATACGTAGTATATGTAAACTCTTTGGTAGGGACTATCTAATATCAGAGGTAATACGACAGTAACGCTGCGCAGTAAGTAATGAAACTGGTTGTAAAGACTCTAGAGAACCATTGTATATATTCTAGAGGTACTTGTCGGTCTGGAGACATCTTTCGAAGACGCGTGTCGTGTACCAACTTGCAATTGGCCAGTGTGATGGATTATGCTCTTGACTCTCTCCGTGTTATAGCGAGCCCCGAGACCCAGGAATGGATATTTCCACGGCTGAGCCGCTAACAACAACTAGTAGCCCAAATACGCATAAATACACGCATTCGCTAATAAAACGCTGGTAAGTGTATAGAAAATACGGAATATATAGGTACGAGTATGTACTTTTAAACCCTCTAGGAACGCTATTATAATTTCTCACAAAATAAATAGTAAAAATATCGCGAATACTTACTTTCTCGTTCGCTATTTATTTAATATTCTTCCGTATTGTAATTCTTCTGTCCAACACATTTTTCCTTTATAATGTTCACCCAGTTACCCATATACGAGGTTGGTAACCAGATAAGGCTAGCCTTGAAGAGCTTCGTCGGATATCTCATTCGTATGATAATTGCTTTGGTAACAATTTGATAAGTCGTCTGGCAGGAGGACCTTGAAACGTTAAGTTAGATTAAAATCGCGGATAAATATAGAAACATTTGGTTGTAGGAAGTCATGCGTCACATTGAGAGATGTTCAGAGGAAAAATTGGCAGTCATAGGAATTGCCGATAGAAGTGAAAACTTGTAACTCAGAATTTAATAGCTTACTTTCGAAACTACCCGCGTGAAACGGGAAGGCGTGGCCATGAGCATGGCCATCTTTGGCCAATGGCTATGGTTTACCCGAAGATTTCTTGTCATTCCCGAGCGTGACGCTAGAATTCAATTCACATGTTGCAATTTTTCTCCAAAACTACAATTTTGATTCTGATGCCATTATCAACGAAAATCTAAAATTTTGATACTTTGATGATGTATTCGTTTTCTCCTAAATTAATTAAAGTCTGTGTTTGTACTTTCGGAAAGAATAAAATTACGTATTTTAAATAGTTGTCATTGAAATATTCTTTTCTATTTTACAGAGTTGTAATTACTGAGCACGTTTTATGGACATTGTTCTATGGACATTGTTGAGGTTTAATTTTCACTTGTGTTTGCGGAATGACATAATTCAGGTCAATTTTAGAAATATGCGGCCACCAAATCCATTATTATTGCACAGCCTCATAACTTCAAAGGATTAATAATTAATAAGAAGATTTTCGTGTGTTTGTCTATTATAATATTTTTAATATTTTTTCCCCGCCTGAAAAACTCAAAAACCGTTGCAGTTCATCCACATGTTCGAATACGGTTCGTGACGAACGATGACGATAGGAATAATTATTTAGTATAGGTAATTTATTTTCTCCTAGAAAACAAAAATCAATTTCAGTCACACACTCGACCTAAGTTCATGAGAAGCTGTCTAAGTAAAATAAATCTAAATCTACTTTCATTTATCTGAACAGATTTCAAAAGTCGCCACACCGATTTCGATAAAATTTATATGTGACCACGTGTGAACTATGATCTACCAAAAAAAAAAGAACCATCAATATCGTAATAATTCGTCAAAATTAGTGAAATACATACTTACAGAAAAAACATACAACCGAATAGACCGAATAGATAGACAGAGAATAGAACCTCCTTATTTTTTGAAATCAATTAAAAATAATTTTAAAGTTTTATATGAGACTAGAATACTAGCGGCCCGCCCCGGCTTCGCACGGGTATATACACACACACATACACCCTTTTTTTGTATCGGGTTTCAAAAAAAAAAGTAAAATTATAAAGGAAGTTTGAATTTTTTTATGAATTTTTTTTATTAATGTGTTTTTGTATTTTTTTATTTTAAAATTGTATACATATATATATTATTTACAAAACAAAAGCCATTAGTTTTAGTGAGTCAGAGCTTCCCTGTCAACGATATTTGAAGTAGTTTTATTTTGTGGCAGCAAAATAAATTGATTTTCAGGAGCTCCGACACGTGATAGGCCAACATACAGTTGGCCATGAGTGAAACATTCTTTTCGTAGGTCGATCCCTAATAATTCGAAGGTTTGGCCCTGGGACTTGTTAATAGTTAAAGCGAAAGATGATTTCACCGGAAACTGAAGTCGTTTAAAAGGGATTGGCAGATCAGTTGGAATCATCGGTATCCTCGGTATATGAGCTAGTTGACCAGCTCCTGGGCCAGTGATAAAATTTTGTTCAGCAAGCCGCTGCGAACGCTCGATACTTGACTCTCTAGCACGCAATTGCGACGCGTATTCTCTCCGACTTGCAAGGCGATTTTCAGTTTCTGATGAAGATTCCTCAATACGCCGTATTTTATTGCCCTCGCCTGGGAACTATGTTTAGAAAGTTGAGATCTTGATCTTTTTGGCATTTTTGGGGCATTATAAAATGAAAAATAGAAGGAAATAAATAATTAAACAGGCTTTTACTAAATTTTTGCTTATTGAACTATATGAAGTACTAAGCTGTTTGAATAATTAAAATATAATATTTATTATCAGGTAAGTAGTAGGTATTTACTTATTGAAAAAAAATTAAAAATATGGACTTAGAAAACTACCTTTTACTAAATTTTTGCTGAAATTTTGAACAGGAATACCCATAAAATACTACATTTTGAATGGTTACATTAAAATATAATATTTATTATCATATACTTATTTACCTACGAAACGAATTCAACATTTTTCAAGCTAAAATCATACGATCACGCACACGACTGCTGCGTAGGGAGCCGATCGCGCGAGTGAGCCGCGCGGCACTTTATTTTATCACATTGACTCCCCCCCCACGTACCCCAGTAACGCTTACATGGAGCCTACATCGCATGCTGGCTAGCTGAGCGACAACCACGCGACTTTTTTCTAATACTTGCATTTTTAAACTCGTGATATCTTCCGAATGAAATGTAAAAAATTATAAAAAGGTATTAACTATAATATTTAGACATATGCTGTCGCGACACTTTTTGTAGATAATGATGAGTTCTGCAAAGTCGTAGTAAATGATTTTGTTCTATCATCAATAGTTTGAATTTGACCCTTGAGGCGGTGTCTGAATGGGGCAATGCCAATCTGGTCAAGTTCAATGAGAGTAAGACGCAGGCGTGTCTGTTTTCCGCAAAAAGGAGTCCATTCCAACTGACTCCTACTTTCGAGGTGTGTCCGTGCCAGTTTCTGACCGCCTTGAGCTTTTGGGCGTTACTTTAACATCTACGCTCAACTTTGGCTCATATATCGAATCCAAGGCCAAATTAGCTGCCAAAAAGCTGGGTGTCCTCTCAAAGGTGCGAAGGTATTTTAAGCCTGAACAGTTGCTCACTTTATATCAAGCACAGATTCGCTCCTGTATGGAGTACTGTTCGCACCTTTGGGATGGATCAGCTAAGTATCAGCTGGAGGCACTGGAATCGATCGAGAGACGTGCGAAAAGGCTCATAGGCAATGATACTCTTGTGCGAAAAAAGACTTCAAAGTCTTGAACATCGCCGAAAAATTGCTGGCCTATCGGTTTTTTATCGGATACATTTCGGAGAGTGTGCGACTGGGTTGCATGATTTGATACCACCTTGCCCTTTTTTTTATCGGAATGCTCGTAGCTCGAAAAAGCGACATCGTTTCATGGTCGATGTTCCAAAGACACGAACGAAGAGATTTGACTCAAATTTTGTGATAAGAAGAACGTCTAGGCTGTGGAATACGTTGCCTGAGTGGGTTTTCCCCGATGATTACAATCTTTGTGTCTTCAAATCGAGAGTGAATCGGTTTTTTCTAGGTAAACACGCTCCATCGTAGACCGCATTGTCGTTTAACATCAGGCGAGATGGCGGTCAAGTGTAAACCTATAAAAGTTAAAAAAAAAAAAAAA
The DNA here is from genome assembly GCA_017562165.1 of Ectropis grisescens. Classification (NCBI taxonomy): domain Eukaryota; kingdom Metazoa; phylum Arthropoda; class Insecta; order Lepidoptera; family Geometridae; genus Ectropis; species Ectropis grisescens. The sequence continues at coordinate 4,899,543 of CM029769.1, forward strand.
AAAAAAAAGTTTTCGCAGCGCACGCGACGTAAGGAATTTTTCAGGTCTTTTTTTTACACCTTATGTTACATTATTGGAGTTTTAGTAAGGATTCCTATTTTTTTAAATATAATATAGCCTATGTTACTCGGGGATAATGTAGCTTTCAAAGGTGAAAGAATTTTGAAATCGGTCCAGTAGTTTCGGAGCCTATTCATTACAAATAAACAAACAAACAAATCTTTCCTCTTTATAATATTAGTATAGATATAGATAAAACAAAGATAGATACGATGAGTTAATTAATAAAATCTACAACAACCACAGAAATCCTTATTATTTAGAAAATAAAACGTAAGAACTATTAAAAGTTAATTTAATTTCAATTGTAATGTCTAGCGTTAACAAGCTTAGATTAAGGCCGTACCCCGAGCAAATAACCTTCAGTATTTCTTACCTAATTGCACACCGCAAGAGAGAAACAGTAGGATTTGTCGCTGTTTTACGCTCAAATTTTAGAATAAACTCTTTAGAAAATCAGATTTTGATCTTTTGATAAAAATGTTTCTACCAAAATGTTCGTAATGGAATTGCTTATCCGTTGGTGTAAGTACAAATTCCAAATAATGGCGGTTTTTTCAGTACATGTATGATAGTTATAATTATTTCTATTTGTTATGGTTTCGTTATGAGGAGATTATTTAAGCAATAAATTCATTAACAAAAAAAGATTTTTATTTTGAAGCCAAGAAGTTGTAATAGTTTAATGTATTTTCTACCAGTTGATATGTGTTTTGGCTAATGAGTAAAATAGATCTGAAAACTGGACAAAAAACTCGTTTTGCTGGGGGACGCACCTTAAATCAATAAATGATATCAAAAAGAACGAATACACATGGCACACGGCTAGTATACCACAAACACGGTGACAAATTCCGCATTACCGATGATGACTCAGATCATTGTAAGCTAGGACAATGGAAGAAATTATATTAAAGTTGAATACAGCTGCCACAATAATTGTTCAGTTGGCTCGTAGCTCGTAGCACGAATCGATCGAGCGCCACAATACGAGCCTGCCTTTGCAGGTTCAACAGCCCAAGTTCTTCGCAAAACATGCAATGGATGTAATTCCAGTTTTTCACCCCCGACCAAAAAAAAGGGTGTTATAAGTTTGACGTCGATGTCTGTCTGTCTGTCTGTCTGTCTATCTGTCTGTCTGTCTGTCTGTCTGTCTGTCTGTCTGTCTGTCTGTCTGTCTGTCTGTCTGTGTGTGTGTCTGTCTGTGGCACCGTAGAGCTCAAACGGATGGGCCGATTTCAATGCGGTTTTTTTAATTTAAAAGTTAACATCCGTGCGGGTGTTCTTAGCTATGTTTGGTTAATGTCGATTCAAAATGGCGGACAAAATATTTCTTCACAACCTACCTCAATATGGGTATCAAATGAAAGGGCTTGACTAGCAGAGTACTATACGTTATAACAAATTTCAAATCCAAGATGGCTGCCACCACAAAATGGCGAATTATATATTTTTTTTCACTACTACCGCAATAGGGGTATCAAACGAAAGGGCTTGACTAGTAGAATACTTTGCACTATGACAAATTTCAAATCCAAGATGGCCGCTACCACAAAATGGCGAATTACATTTCTTTTTTCACAACTTCCTTAATATGGGTATCAAATGAAAGGGATTGACTAGTAGAATGTTGTACAGATAACAAATCTAAGGTAGTCGGGGGTTAATCAAAATTTTTAATTTTGTTCTTGTATGGCGAGTGTTATTGTAGGCTATCTGATCTAGCTCGTTCTTTACACGTTTTACCCACTGACATTAAAAACGGCATGCTTTATAATAAGTTTGGGAAATTAGAAACAAAATTTTATAATGTGGCTAATTGCGTATTATGTACCTATGTGCCTAACTACCTATAACCTACCTTCGATATTTTCTTGAAATTGACAATTTTTGTTTTTTAAACTCTGTATTGAAAGTAACAACGAAGGGCAAAAGAAAATTAAACTACTTTAAAAATAACATTTCAATTGGCAGCTTTACCGCTAAGAGCTATATTTTCCAGGCAACAGCAACGATTGAACACGAAAGACAGTGACATTTACGTTTCGTTTAATTAATCAACAACAAATCAATTAAGAAGTAGGGTTCGTAAGTAGAATAAAACTAAATGCGCTGTGAATGGAAAAAGCTTGGGAGCCCCTGATTTTAACACACCTGGATTTTAACAACAAATAGTCCAGAGCGGTCAGAGGATCTCCCGCCTAACTAAAACTGTCTTAGCTTTAATATATAGTCCAAGATCCCAGAGCCGCCAGACGTCACGAATTTTCTTACATTGATATATTTATATTGATGGATGAAATGTGGACGATTGAGCAGAGTTAATACGTACTAAGAACACATGCTAACTTGCTTAGACGGCCAATTTTGAGATATGGGGTCCAACAGATACATTACTTACTTCACGTCTTTTCTGATAACTGATTTTCACGTATGTTATATCCGTGGTTATAGACAATATCCTGGGATCTTACTCTAACAGCTCTCTCTTTTCTTTTCGCTTGAAATGATAGAGACAGAAATAGCAAAGCCATAGCCGATTTAGTTAGGCGGTACCTAGTGGGGCGGAACTCTTGATAAGTCGCTGGTCAGGTGGGCCTGGGACAATGGCGTAGCTAGGCGTGGGTAAGGTTGCCATCCGTCCGGGTTTTCTTAGTCCTTACTTTTCAATGTTTAGTAAAATTATATATTTATTGGGTATGAAAGGAAAGCGGCTTCGCAGATGCGACTTTGCCCACGTCCTGCAATACGAGCACGCGACTAACTTTAGCTTTCTCAGTACTTATTTACGGTAGGTATCAATGAGTTTACATATAGGTACTACGTATAGAGTCGGCACAAGCGCTTTACACCGAAAGCATGGGTAGAAACTTTCTTGCCTTGTCACTCTTGTGGAAATGTCATACTTTTGTCGCGGCACATCGTTCTGTTGCCACAGAAAGTATGCACGTCATCTGCTTACGATTGACACAAAGGAACCGTGCGGAAAATCAAACTCTATACGTAGTAGGTATAACTTAACTCTTTGGTAAGTATTTACTTAGTACTCTTTTATAAATATCTTGCTAGCAGTTCCCCTAGGTTTTAGGGTCCCGTTATTTTCCCGCTATAAAAAATAGCCTATGTTATTCCCGGCTAATATCTATGTTCCTTTCCGCTTCCGTCGAGTTCTTACAACGTGATTGAGCAACAAACATTCAAACTTTCGCATTCATAATATTAGTAGGATCTGTCGCAAAAATACGTTTCAGAAACATGCGATAAATACGACCTGTACATTTTTCTACAATTTCATAAAGCTGCCGTATTTTCTGACATTTTTTTCGTTGCTGTGAAAAAATCCATTGTACTTAGTAGGTAGTAGGGATGTTATGGATATTTGATATTTCGGATCTGGATACGGATATGGATATAGGAATGATACGGTTTCGGATACGGTTACGGATATGTAATTAATTCGGATTATCCGTTAATTTCTGATAATTTCGGTTGCGGATATTAGGTTGAATATAGTTCTAATAGTCAAAACTGAGCAGAGGAAGACTATACATCACAAAAAGCAATTTTGCTGTGTCATCACCTAAAAGTCGATTCTATCCGAAACTTTTGAAACGAATACGGTTACGGATATATTTTTATTTCGGATATCCGATAGTTTCGGTTATGGTTACGGAGCTCCCTAACATTAGTAATTCCCTGCTTAGTAGCCTATACTAATATTAATTAATATTTGTTTGTTTGTTTGTATTATGAAGCTGCAAAGGTTTTCTCTTTGAATACGCTAATCACTGGTACCGCCAGGACGATTTCAAAAAATTCTTTCACTGTTGGATATGTTTCGTCATCCCTGAGTGCTATAGTAGGCTAAATAATATATATCACAGGCGAAGCCAGGGCAGACTGCTAGTAGATCACAACAGGATTTATCGTCGTGAAATTAAAAGCTATATTGCAATAATACTCATCTTTTATTTGATATGTTAATTCTATACATCGATAAGTACAACTGTGATATTGATAACAACCAAAGAGTTTACATATACCACGTATAGAGTTAGATTTTCTGCACGGTTCCTTTGTGTCAATCGTAAGCAGATGACGTGCACACTTTCTATGGCAACAGAGTGATGTGCCGCGACAAAAGTATGACACTTCACAAGAGCGATAAGGTAAGAAAGATGCTACCCGTGCTTTCGGTGTAAAACGTTTATGCCAACTCTATACGTAGTATATGTAAACTCTTTGATACAACATATTTCATTTAGGTACTATAACTGTCGTTACCTAATGTTTACAGTCTGTAAAATATAGGGATAGGCTCTGCACTGTGTCTGGGTGTTTCTATCTATAATAAGTATGTATTTAAAACTATATAAGTATTATATCAGCTATCTGGCTGCCATCACACAAGCTTTGCTTAGTTTGGGGTCAAATAGAGTTGTGTGTGAATTGTCCACCAATATTTATTTATTTGTTACAAGATAAATCTGTACATTATACATTTATATTTAACCTTCCGTGATAGATGTTCCGAGTCTTGTACTTAATCTATACTATTTAATATAATAAAGCTGAAGACTTTATTTGTTTGTACGATAGGATCTCGGGAACTACATACATGTCCTAATTGAAAGATTGTTTTTCTGTTGAATAGTCCATTTATCGAGGAAGGCTTTAGGTTACCATCATTATACCTCACATCAACTTTAATTCTGTACAGGCGGTCCCAGCCTCGAATTCTGGAGGGGTCACCAGTATGCAGCTTCAGATTTTGGGGGCTCACCAGTAGAAATACAATAAATCGAATAAAAAAGACTTTACTAGTAGCCCTCCACGATTTTACACGCGTAGTTGCGGTTTTAGTTTTTCCCGCGTTAAAACATAGTCTGTTCTAAAAGATTATTTTTAATTTAATGTATACGATTCGGAGGGGCGGTTCATCTCCCCTGTGACAAAAAATATACTTATTATAGATAAATACACGGGCAACTCACGTTTGATATAGCCAGTCCAGTCCAGGCCAGTCATACTCAAGTTTCGGTCGCGTGTTCATAGCTCCTTAACTGTGGGCCTCATAACGAAGCTCAAAGTCACACAGCGAGCTATGGAGAGAGCTATGCTCGGAGTCTCTTTGCGCGACAGAATCTGTAATGAGGATATTCGCAAAAGAACGAAAGTGGCCGACATAGCTCAAAGAGTAAGCAAGCTAAGTGGCAATGGGAAGGCCACATCGCTCGCAGAACTGACAACCGATGCGGAAGAAAGGTTCACGAGTGGCGACCACGAACCGGAAGATGCAGTGTTGGACGGCCTTCCACTAGATGGACATATGACCTCACAAAGGTCGCTGGAAACCGCTGGTTGCAGGTTGCGTTCGTTGTGGAAATCTAGGGGGGAGGCCTATGTTCAGCAGTGTACGTCTTGCGGCTGATGATGATGATGATGATGATGTTCGTAGCTCGTTTAGCTGGTGCTAAACGAGCTGCGAACACGCGCGCGCACTCTCCTTGAAAAAGATCGCCGGACGCGATCGAAACTTGAGTCGGACTGGACTGAGTATATCAAACGTGAGTTATCCCGTTTATTTATTCAAAAATGTATAATAACCAAGTTTTCATAATAATATTTTATTTATATTTTAATGTGTCCATGGTGATTGAATAGATTTTGTTCTTAGTTAATTTGTAGTATTTTTTATTGATTTGTAGTAGGTGATTTTACAGTATTTTGTTTGTAGTTTTCAATGATATCCCATATTTTACAGACTATAGCTATATAGTTTATATAACTATAATTAAATCAAAAACCAGGCAGGTCAAAAAAATCTTGCCAAGTTGTGTTCTAAAGCTGTTACAGTAGCAGAATTTAGTCAAAACAGCTGCCTTTAAGGCGCTGCGCAAGCGTAGACACTAACCAGTTACAGACACTTTTCATTGTCAATGAGTTTTTCAAAGAAAATATAAGTAAACGTAAACATTTTTGTGTTCACAATTGGCCAGAAAAAATGTTTACGTTTGCGCAGAAAGTGGATTATTTCATTCTGGTATACTATAGAAAACGAATCGTGCATTTTCAGAACGCAATTATACATCTCACAGATAGTTTTATATTTGTTAGAAAATGATACATTGGCGCCAACTTTGGCGAAATTGAGAACTATATTTGACAGATATATTTGCAACCCCTATATGCAATGTTACTATGAAAATATATCTTATTGAAGTGAAAACTTCTTTTGGCGCGCCACACAAGATTTTTCGTTAGCTGTGAATTGAATTCTAGCGTCACGCTCGGAAATGATAAGAAATCTTTGGGTATACTCGGGACCGTCCGATCCGTCAGCATTTCCCATTGGGCCATTAATTGCTGACTCATTTCTAGATGGTCATACTCAATGCTCATGACCACGCCCTCCGGTTTCACCCGCGTAGTTTCCAAAGTAAGCTCTCAAACTCCGTGCTATATCAGTTATACCTAAGTTTTCACTTCTATAGGCAGTTCCTACGACTGCCATTTTTTTAAAATATAATTAAGAAGAGATTAGCGTCTGGATCCATCTTTGTACGTTTTGTGCGTATTATTACTTCACATATAATATTCACGTATATATTAAAGGGATAGTAATTGAGTGAGATCTTAAGCATGGTCTTAACTTTACCTATTTTACAAACTAAAACTTACAAATTAATAATCTCAGAATAAGCAGTCATTATTAAAATGAAAGTAAAATTAAAAAAAAATACAAAAGTAAAATTTAAAAAAATACAAAAGATAATAGTCACAGGTAATACAACTGGCTTTTAAATTAACTTATATAAAATAAATACATTCAAATATTATAAAAAGAAAATTACAGATTGATTATGTAAATCTTGTGAATTTGGCTTTCTTTCAATCCTTTTAGGATTTTACTTTAGTGTAAAGAAATGGTGACAATTCAATTTTAATGTAAATGACTAAAAGGGAACTTATTATTTGCGTCATAGAACTTCTTTTATATCCGTTTTATTTCTTTTTTTTTTATCGCTCGCAGGTCAGCGGTTGACCGCCAATTCGCCTGACTTTAGAAACAGTGTGATATAATATGACCCATGATGATTTAGAAAACGCCTGTTTCCTTTTAGATTTCTTTGAAGTTCTAGATAGTACCTATATTTCAGGGAACAATTCGCGATGTAAGATCCAAATGACCGCGACTCAATTTTCTTAATTTTAGAGTAAAGCAAAAATACTGCTAAAACTTTCGACATTTCGAATTTCACAGTCTTGTAAAACAATTTTAGATGTTTTTGTAGTTCCGTATCTCCAAAAAAATTTTTTTTTAAATCTGATATTTTGTACAATATGTTTGCTTTACTCTAAAATTAAGAAAATGTAGATACGCTCTGGTTCTTACATCGCAAATTACGCTGGCAACTTATTCCACTAAAATGAAGTTCTTATGAGGAATTTAAACCCAAACCGCTGGTCGTTAAAAAGTAAAAAAATAAAAGATCTGTTAGTGTACATGCTTCCCACTACCGCTGTACGTCGTACACGCATCTTTAAAGTTACTAGCATTGAAACTAGCAAAATAATCATCATGTATAAACCTGACGATATTCTCTATAGAACATAGATATGTATTATAAACTTTTAAATCATCTATAGGGTGTACTACTTTCATAACGACGTTGTTACGCTTTTTACAAAAACTCAACAAGTTCGTCACATCCTCCCCGTTATAAACTACACGAAAGTAAAAATCTTGTGCCACCGCTTTTCTCTTAGTAAACTTAAATTCATCTCTAAGATCTTTTCGCCTATAAACTTCAAATATCATCCTTGAAGCGTACTGTATATTGTAATGTTGATAATTATTTAATCCTAACGCTAGTATTAAAGCTTGGAGCGTCTTATCGTGCCCCGAATACAAGACAAACTTGGGCTTATTCTCTGATATGATTCTAATCATATTTTGTACTATATTATGTATTAATCCGTAAGCGACTAGCAAACCTCGCTTTCTATTGTGTATATTCTTTATTTCTTGTCGATATGTCCATTCTAAATACGCGAAGAGAGACATTACGTGTTCTTTTTTCACGCAGAATTCTTCAGTTGACTCCGGTGTTGGTTCCTTGTAATCTTCATCAAAATCTGTGTCCATTCGTGCGTCGTTGGGGAAATTAAAATCTGCGTCTAAATTCTTTTTAACTATGACTACATCATCGTACGCCTCAGCATTGTCTATATACCTCTGTTGGTAGTAAAGCAGCTTCTCTCTTTCCATCTGTGCGTCGAAATCTAAAGGCGGTTTTCTGCTGTCGTAATACTTTCCGATGATGTCCCTCGCCTTTCGTCTGATTTCGTTATTAAAATCTAACTGGTTGTTGATGTAATCTAATTCCATGTTCAACGTGTCTATATCGACATCTAATAAGCCTCTGGAGTTTGTGCGTAGTTTCTTGTGCTTCTTTTCTAGGGATAGTTTCGTTTTCTGTTTTGTGTCGGTACAAGGTAAGGGGGAGTCGTGACACATATGGGCCAAGATGGCGTCTCTAACGACGTCCGCGTCGGGGTGCTCTTGAGATTCGAAGAGGACTTTAGTTAGTTTAGTGACTAGGTCTTTTATGGCGGGGTGGGAGTCGAGGCGGTTTCTCGCTTGGTGGTTGATTTTTCTGTAAAAAATACAAAGTTTGGTGCTAAGTAAAAGCAAACAATCACGACATTGTGGTACTACCATGGGATTATTTTGGACTTTGTTTGGACTTGGATTTATTTGGATTTGGAGTTAGAACGAACGCTTTACACCGAAAGCACGGGTCTGATCGCTCGCCTTGTCGCTCTTGTAGAAGTATCATACTTTTGTCGCGGCACATCATTATGTCGCCATGGTTAACATACACCTCATCTGCTTACTATAGGTACATAAGAATTGTGAGAAAACCCCTGATTTATTTACTTATTCTTTATCTGAGGGTATCTTTATCTGGCTGCAATACACAGGGACATAGTTAATAGCTACAGCTATAAACATATAAGCGCTATAAGAAACTTAATTCCAAGCATATTTAACACATACTTGTTGAGTTTGTGATGGTGTGCGCATGCGCAGTCGGCGAAGCAGAAGGCGACGGAGTGCGCCTCGCGCGCGGCGGCGGCGCGCGCGCCGGCCGCGGCCCGCGCCTGGCCCCACGCCAGCCCCACCAGCGACTGGAACGTGCGGCGGTACCGCGTGCTATACAGGACCACCTCGCCTGAAAGTTCGTGGAAACTTCTTGGAACAAAGTTTCTTACGGCAGCCTTAGACCACTGCCAAAGCCTTTGAAAATTGGCAGCCATAGGAACTGTCGATAGAATTAAAAAACATATAAGTAGCTCAGAATTTGATAGCTTACTTTGGAAATTACGCGGGTGAATCGGAGGGCGTGTTCATGAGCAAGGCCATGTAGAAATACGTGAGTCAATGGGAAATGCTGACGCATTTCTAGATGGCCAATGACCATGATCCCGAGTTTTATCTGAAGATTTCTTATCATTCCCCACCGTGACGCTAGGATTCAATTCACAGTCCACGAGAAATCTGTCTGTGCCGCGCCGAAAATAGTTTTCACTTCAAAAATTAATAGTAGAATGAAACCCATCGTAAAAGGAAGATAATTTGACAAACGGCAGCCTTAGAGACCAGTGCCAAATCCAAAGAAAACGGCGAAAAATTAAAAAAAATTGTAGGATGAACTCCATTGTAAAAGGAAGAGAATATGACAAAAATGAAAGTACCGCGTCCTGATTATACTGAGTATTGAAACCAAAAAAACAATAGTATGATGAGACCCGTTGTAAAAGCAAGAGAATGACTTCCCGACCTCAGATCGCTCGTAAATTGTTTTTCCTTTCTATAAAATATGACAAGTCATTTTTTCCTCCTTTTACAACAGGTTTCACCCTACTGTTATTTTTTTGGTTTCGGAAATTATCGAAAATGGCCCTGGAAGGGATCAAGCAACTCTCGCTTCTGACTGTAGTATGGTAGATTACTGAATATATAACTGAATTCAGTAGTGACTAAATTCAGACGACTAAATTTAGCCAAGTGTAACAAGACATTACTATATTACTTTTAAGCTAAAAGTTTTTCTATCTTTTTTATGATTCTACCATGTGGTTTCTCTGAGAAAGGCTGTCTAGATGTAATTTTGATTGATTCTTGCAAAGACAGGTTCAATACTCAGTATAATAGAACTATTAAATATCTTACCATTATCCTTTTTCCCCTGTACTTCCGGCGCGTCATCCAACAGGTCGCCATAAGCTTCTCTTAAAATATTACCTGTAAATAAAAACTCTTTTTTTTTAAATAAATAGTGACGAGACGAGCTTGATATGTGCCTGATGGCAACCAACATGCCTGCCACGTAACAGCACAGTGCCACGCTGCTATAAGATCATGAAGAATCCAATTAATTACCTAGCACTGCACTGCGCTTGTCACCCAGATATCTAAGACGTTATATCTCTAACCTCTGTAATTTCTCCGGAAACATTGCCTTCAAACGGGAACACAGTAATGTTGGCACATTACTGCTTGACGGTAGAATAACTGGCAAAGGTGTGGTACTTCCCCAGGCGAACTCTCCCAAGAATCCTCCCACTGCTAAATATTTTACGGTATTTTACAGTATAATAGTGGGGTTACGAATGGGTCAAAATATACCATTCTAATTACTCAGTCAGGTAGATGGAAAAATATAGGCCACGTATTTTTTGTTTCATCCAATCATAAAAAATCGACAAAGATATAATGTATCAATTTTCCGGAGTGGAGAATTGTAGAAAAGTAAAGAATAGGCGTGACGACAGGTCCTGCAATTATGTAAAATTATTTAATATAATGATAGTATTTAAATACAATAAAATATGTACCAATTTCAATTTTGATATTTTTTAGTTTAACCTACTTTATGATCATTCAAAGATGGGAGGGCAAGTCCATTTTAAAAGTACGAAATTATTGGAAAATTTAATTATTTACCATTGGATAGCCCAATTAATTTCAAGTTAGTTTTGTTATGAAACCAGTTTCCTAAACGCAATATTTAATATAGCTACCATACAAACTTTACCCGCGACGCATAGAAAATACTACAGTGTGACGTCACGTTTCTGTACTGATTTGTATGAAGCGTTTTTGGGAGAGTCCAAAATTGTGATTTTAAAAACGTTTTTAAGTTTTTTTCACGGGAAGTTTTTAAGATAACAAAGTAATTCTTTCACCTATGTTTCAGTTATTGAGTAGCCTTTCGATGGGACATTAAATAAAAAAATTGTCGACATGCCTATTGTCTTCCTTAAAATCGTACAATGAAATGACGTAAGTACCTACTGGAAACTTCTATCGCTCTGTATATTTGTATTTTTTTGGTTGTGAAACAAAACAAAAATTACGTGTATAATATTTTAACACGCTTTTATTACCTTCAATTGTAAATATGTATGTATGAAATCTTAGAATTATAATTTGACCCACTTCCCGGTCTTCGATTAGGATGAAATTTTGCACACGCTCTAAGTTCTGATGACAATACATGACTAGCTAAAAAACGTCCTGTTTGAAATCCACCCCCATGATATGGGTATCAAACGAAAGGGTCAAGAATACGAAAAAATAGTCACGTGACTTAAATCCAAGATGGCGGACATCCAAGATGGCGGATTGGCTATTTGAAATGCACCCCATGATATGGGTATTAAATGAAAAGGTTCGCTGAATGAAATACTTTTGTAATTTTTAGTGCGTGCTAAAAGCAAGTTTTTGCTTTTGAATGCTCGGTTCTCTCCCTCACACGGCCGCGTGTTTGCATCGATGCAGTCGCGATGCTGCAGCGGTGTAGCGCGTTAGTAGCGTGTTGGCTTTACTTTTGTCGCACATTTCAAATGCGACTAACGCGCGTTTACGAAATGTGCGACAGCATCGCTACAAAAAGTCGTCATCGGCGAAGGCCCTTAGTATAGACCTATAGACTATAGGGCAGTAGTCAGCATCAGGCGGACTACAGTCCGTTTGCGGACCGCGAGAGGGCGAACCTCGTTGAAACCAAAATAAAAAGGCAGCACTTAATTATAACGAGTTGTTATTTTCTGGACTTCGTTATAAAATCCGCGGTGTCCGGACCCCACCTAACTCCTTGCCTGTCTCTGCTATAGAGTTTCCATACTGACCTACAGTGATCATCTGCAGCAGCCCCCTGGGGGTGAGCTGGCCGAGCGCGCAGGAGGTGCCGGCGGTGGCCAGCGGCAGCGAGGGGAAGTTGTGGAACGGCCCTGGACCGCCCACCCACCACGCGCGCCCGGACCCACTCGCGTTACCTACCCACTCCTCGTAACTGGAATATTTAAGTAGGTAGAAAAGTTAACTATTGAACTAAGTCGAAAACAAAATAACATAATTATTTTTTTCAAAAAACGAAAATCGATTAGTAATTTATTATATTAATTAAAAATTAATTCAGACTTTCGACCAAATTCCATAAGAAGCTATCTATTACTGCGTCAAAAACCGAGACACTGATTTAGATAAATTATACATAAACTCCATCTGAACTATGTTCTACCAAACAGAAAAGAACCATCAAAATCGATTCACAATAATTGGGACAAAAATAAAATACAGCCGAATTGAGAATTAACACGCTCCATCGTAGACCGCATTGTCGTTTAACATCAGGCGAGATGGCGGTCAAGTGTAAACCTATAAAAGTAAAAAAAAAAAAGAATGTCCTCCTTTTTAGGAGTCGTTTAAAATATACAAAACCTTAAAATAAAATTAATTTGAATCGGGCGACCTTATCGGTTCGAACGATCTCTTCCTTCACACTCAAGAAGAAAAGGAGACAAACCAGGGTTATGGGTCAGGATCCGGGTCACGCATCCTTACCATCCATGAAGCTCAGGGAGACTGACATACGAGTCGGTAATCGCAATCAAAACCAAGGCAAACATGAAGCTGCACGAGAGCGTGCCCCATGCGGTCGTTGCAATCTCACGGCACACGGGGACCTTCACATACTACGCTGACGACACCGACGACGCCATCGTGCGACGAGCGTTGGCTGCATCACCGAAGACCATCCGAGAGTTCAATCTACAGATGGCCATCAGGGACAAAAGTGCGGTCGTTGTGGAGGCTCTGGGCCGGGAGAAGGCGGCTTAGGCAAATAACGATGTTGGGTCGATTACTAGCAGAATCCCAACCGTAGTGATCAGCTGAACAGACGAGCACTAAAATTAGGTTTAAAATGTTCCCAACTCTCCCCTATTTTCCTCTTCTTCTCCTAATCCAAGATATATGTAAAAAAAGAATAGAAATGACAAACATCACTGACACCGGAGTCTGTGGAGTGGCTAATTTAAATCAATAAAAAAAAAGTGGTCTCTTCCAGGCCACTAAATAATTTAAGCTGGCTACTAAATTTTTCCACTGTTGGGGACTCAGGGTTTTTTTTTCACAAGAGAGTCAAGGCCGTAATCCACCACACTGGCCTGGTTCAGGTTAACGGATGGCACATGACCACAAATGATTGGAGTATCCATGCCCGTTTCCTCACGATGTTTGCCCTTCATTGTTAAAGCCAATGGTGATTACAATCTGTACTTGGTAAAATACTCAAGAAGTGCAGGGGACTGTAAATTGCATGTTCTTGTGACTAGACCAAAACAGCTCCCCAAGATACCATAAGATCATTCAATACTATATATACCTTTTCAGTAAAGGTGATACTGGCACTGCGTCGCAGGGTATCTTGTCTCCACCTCGAAGATGTGTCAAGGGCCCTCTGTCTCCATGCCTCGTCACCACCAGGATACCTTGCAAAAGCCAGCTGTCTGTATCCACTAAACCTGGAGTACATTTAAGATAAGATAAAAAACTCTTTATAATAATAATAAATATAGCCACATAAAATAAAAAAAATTACTTACATTTACTTAATAAAGTGAAAATATTTTTAATACACTCAAATATGGCCTTTGTGCCATGCACTTTAAGATACAGATTATATTGGTAACACAAATTAGCAGACCGCTCGTTGCCAGCCATCTGCTAATTTATGTTGCCAATGTAATCTATATCTTAATTGGCATGATATAAAGCCCATGTTTGAGTGTATTTTATTACCTTCTGCATACAACGTGGGGTCAATTTAACCTCAGCGCGAAAAATAAGCGTCGATTCATAGGTGATCATCGAGCAATGAATTTAAAATCCCAGTAGCTGGGCGTAAAATATTGCTGCGTGACTCGGGAACTTAACTTGGTGCTATGTGGACCGCGCTTGTGTGTGCTCGCATGTAAAATGCTTCTTAGATGATTTTAGCCCCATATTGTATGGTTGTAGCTTAAAAGGTACATACTTTAACTTATTTATAGGTATAATTGTAGTCTTTATTAGAAGAATATTTCTGCATGACTCGGGAACTTAACTTGGTGCTACGTGGACCGCGCTCGTGTGTGCTCGCATGTAAAATGCTTCTTAGGTGATTTTAGCCCCATATTGTATGGTTGTAGCTTAAAAGGTACATACTTTAACTTATTTATAGGTATAATTGTAGTCTTTATTAGAAGAATATTTCTGCGTGACTCGGGAACTTAACTTGGTGCTACGTGGACTGCGCTCGTGTGTGCTCGCATGTAAAATGCTTCTTGGGTGATTTTAGCCCCATATTGTATGGTTGTAGCTTAAAAGGTACATACTTTAACTTATTTATAGGTATAATTGTAGTCTTTATTAGAAGAATATTTCTGTGTTAGAAAACGAGGTCTTCCTCCATGAGGGTGATTATGACTCCAATCATACAGCCAAGCATCGGACTCTCATATTGAGACGGAAGAAAAAGACAATCCAAAGTTACATACCTTCTGATCCTCTTATAATACTGTCTGCTGGGTTACAAGCTCTCATATAGATCTTTCGAAACTTAGCATCACTTTTTGATATGTACTCATTTTGAACAACCTTCTTTACTATAGGCTCTTCCTCCACAGACATGTATTTATACATAACTGGAATACAAAGATTACAATTTAATCATTTTATTAGTTTTTATACACAAAGTCAAAATAAGTTCTTTATATCGATAAACAAAAATCACTTAAAAATCTAAACTTGAAAGTACATTTCTGTGGTTAAATGGTTGTAACTATCAGAAAGATAAATTAAAATCATATTTTAAAGTTTACAAAATTTTAATATCCACAAAAACATTCAGTAGATTTAATTTACAATAAACTATTGTTATTACAATATTCATCATTATAATTTCTTTGTCATATCCAATGTTGAGTACAGCAAATTTATTTATCTAAATAATTTTATTACATACATGATAAGTAATATTTATTCATTGGGAGTCAATGTATGATTACACACACCAAGTAAGATTTGTTAGTAAAAAAAGTAGGAATATGATTAATGGTTAGCTGTTATAAATCTAGCTCTTTTGTTGAAGAAGTGATACAATTCAAATCAATATGCAATTGTGGATATAATATATGCTGTGCAATGCTCTAATTGATAATAATCCAGTGTCCATCTTAATGCAGAGAGCACAGAGAGGACAGGCTAGCCTCTACAGGGATTTTAGATAATAAAATTTTGTTTTATTATTATGTTTAACCTCTCGTATGTTGAATGACATTATAGCCCATTTTGTCTTATCTGTTATACCGGGAGCCGGTATGGTCAACAGACAGCCCATTTTTGAGATAGACTTTTACTGTAACTGGATTTTCTCTGTATTTAGTAGGAATCAAGTCAATTCAAGTTAAAATCTTATTGTAAATTGAATAATCTTTATTCACTTTCAACCATTTCTATATAATACCCAATTATAGCTAACATAGAACTTTCAACATAGGGTACTGTGATATTTAGATAAGTTTTGGTTATAATTTTAATTACAACAATATTTGGAAGTTCATAAAATATTTTATTAACAACTTATCACATTAGGTATAAAATACAACTCAAACTTTAAGTGCCACCATACATATTTTTTACACAACACAAAAAATAAGTAGTCACCTAGGCGATGGCGGAGTTTTAACTGACTCTTGTTTAAATTTTTTTCACTAAAGCTGCACGAGATTTTGGCTTCACTAGTCAGCCTGTTTCTTCTTTATGCATTTGTAACGTGTTAGAAAGGATAGGGTATGTACAATGACGTGCTTTAGAGCGATTAAAAGAACACACTTACCCATACCGGCTCCCGGTATGTCAACAGAGCGGCAAAAATGTGTTTATACCGGGAGCCGGTATTTCAACATACGAAAGGTTATGATTAACTTTACCCATTACAAGAAAATACAAAATTGGAGTTCTGTAAGATAGATTTGTTTAGTAAATTAGTTGCTGTACAGATACCTGCAGAATTCCATCACCAATTCATTTTAATTTTAACTTATTTCATTCAGTACCTTCTTTTTATCAATTATAATATTATGTCGGTTTCTACTAAAAATATCGGTCAGTAATAAACTAAAAATAACTGTTTCAAGATTGACTTGAAGTGTTGCATTTGGGGAAAGTAAAATGGTGCATAGTAATATAGTGTTGGATGATAATAATGAGTTCAAACCTGTTATAAGGAAGAAAATCCAAACAGTCATGCCAAGGTAGCAATAGAAAGCGCGATGGTGGAAAGAGAACTTCATCATTTCTGCGACGCACTTGCTCCGAGTCATAAACGTTGGACACATTATTATTCTGGTTTATGTTCGTTACGACCATGGGACCATGACATTTCTGTGGGAAACCCGTGGGAAGATGTTTTGCCCATACAGCATTTTGCTATGAATAGACATGTTAATATTGATTTTCAATACTAATGATTGATGCACTGTCGAGAACTTTCTTTGTAAATTTCAAGGTGTAAACTCTTGCAATAGACAGATTGTAAATAAATATTTTAAACGTAAACAAAACAAAATAGGTACCCCAAAAGCCCATCAAAACAATCGATCGGATTGGATCGGTTGTCGGTTGAAAGAAAGATGAAACTAAATTCTAAATTACCAGCTATAGTTGTAAAGATTTACCCAGCAAAACAGAAACATGAATTTTCCAGATTACATACCCCGTTTTAGCGTTTCAGTCAAGTGCATTGTGCAATGAAAATTCAATAACATTTAAATTAAATATAAATAATGTGTATTGAAATTTGAAAGTAAGAAATATTCGATACAAGTACTGCTCTATTTATTTAGGTACCTATACTAATTGGATACATCGGCTGATGGAGTGGATAGTGAAAGAGAGATAAATGCGTCACAAGTCGAAAGCTTAAGCCAATCCTGCTTCTTTTCATCTCTCTGTAGCTTATTCCATGCTTTCGCTTGCATGGTCAACTCAAGGCTCAAGCAGAACTTGCTCATTTTCGTGTGTGCAATCAGAATTCATCGATGTATAATAAAAAATTGGCAGTTACAGGAACAGGAACTACCGAAAGAAGTGAAAACTTATAAACTTAGAATTTGATTGCTTACGTATTTACGTAGTTTCCAAAAAACGACGTAAGCCGGAACGTGAAACTGGAGGTCGTGGCCTGAAGCATGGCCATCTGCTGATGCATTTTTCTAGATAACCAATGGGAAAAGCTGACGCATTTCTACATTACTAGATAGCCAATGGTCATGGTCCTGAGTTTACCCGAAAATTTCGAAAATCATTCCCGAGCGTGATGCTAGAATTCAATTCACAGCCCACGAAAAATCTGTCTAGGCGCGCCAAAAGAAGCTTTCATTTCAATAAGATATAATTACTTTATAAACTATGCAGTAATCTTTAATTTTACACTAAACTATAAACTTTAATCGTGTGTCGACGACGACATGTTTCAATCACATTCGACGGCGCCTTTCAAGACAGATTTTCGAAATCGCTCTGTTTAGCAACAGCTACTACTGGATTTATGAAAACCACACCATCAGCCGCACTAAAGTATTTTTAACCCTGACACCTCTACAATTAGTAAAACAGGAGGATACAAACGGACTGTGAAAACAAAACCTACAAGCACGACACTCAAAAATTCTGCAACGGGTTCTGAAAAAAACACCACTTATTAAGGCACCCATGGACAGAACAATATGCCAAAATGTATTTGATCGTAGATACAATATCCAACTTAATGCATCATCAAAAGATAGCTCTGACAGCAGAGAAGTTAGGATATATTTATACTGATGGTTCCAAAACCGCATACGGTACAGGGGCCGATGTCTTCTCAAACGACTTCAACATAAAGATATCAACCATTATATGCAGTTTAAGCCCAATATTTCAAGCTGAATGTATCGCCATCACCAAGGCAGCCCTGGCAGGCTCAGCCAGAAATGTTGGAGACCTAAACATCAAAATTGTCTCTGCTAGCGCCTTGTGCTTCAAGTCCTTAAAAATAACACTATAACCTCTGCCCTTATACTGGGATCCAACAATGCTCTCCAATCCATAGCGGGTACGAACAAAGCAACCCTGCAATGTATTAAAGGACACAGAGACTCACTATGTAAAGCCCTAACCACTAGAGATGCAACGGATAACCGGTTACTATCCGCTATCCGGCCTATCCAGCCAGATACTGTATAGTTTCAGTATCCGGCCTGGATAGTAAAGTTCAAGAGTGTTTACCCTCTAAAACCTACGTAAGTTGCTCTTTTTCCTTCACCATCTCGAGAAATTTGATCCTGACACAACAAACATGCCACATACTTCTTATTGTCACTGTTTTAATCAAAATATTGCTAATTTTGCTATATAAAACGAAAACGTCAAGTAACTAAAAACATTGGTGTAAACATACGTACTTAACAAACTGAAAACCAAACACAAACTGACACGCGGGATCGCACTCGAATACTCCCGAGTAGTCCCAGATAGTTCCGATTAAATGGTCGGTAGCTGGATATTCGGCGCTCCGGCCTCATAGCTTGCCGAATATCCGGAATCCGACTTCCAGCTAATTCACAATCCGTTTCATCTCTAGTATCGAAGCAGCAGATGAACTTGCCAAAAGGGAAGCAAAGGCTAAAATACATGGACCGGAACCACTAATGGCTATGGGGTATAGGCATTAGTGGTTCCGGTCCAAGGCTCAAATAAAAACATGGCTGCGCAGAAATACTGAAGAGGCTTATTTAACGGACTGGAGTAACCATGAGGGATTCAGGAAAAAAAAGAAGCATCGAAAAAACTTGCCCGTAACCTCATCAGATTAAACAGGAACAAAATTCGTAAAGTTATAGGTATAGTACCTAACTGGTCCCTTAAATAAGCACCTATTTACCAAAGGTGTGGCAGACAGTCCTCTATGCAGTGCATATATGGAGGAAGAAGGAACGCCACAACATATACTTATGGAAGGCAGCATCGTGGCGGATCAACGGGCAGAATTCTTCCAATCTCCGTCATCTGTTCCGGATGCCTATTGCAACCTTAATAGGATTCTTACCTTTTGGGACGGCCTGGGCTAGTTGGAGTAGAAAAAGGAAGTAGGAGCCACGCACAACAGCCCAATAAAGAGGATAGGAGCGAAAAAAGTCCCCGCCAAACTAAAACTGACATAGGCTACTCTTATTTCACCAAAATAGTTAGGGTTCTGTGAAAAAACAGAAAATCTTTTAAGCGCGGGTGAAACCATGAGCACGGCTAGTATTTAATAAATGCTTTTTTGTTTTTCTTTTTTTTATAAACGAATCTCGAAAGAAATGAAATTTTATTGCGGTGAAAACTTCTTTTCACGCGCCACAGACAGATTTTTGTTTAGTAATTTAAAGGAGAAACATGTTTTACTCAATTTCGCCCAGTTTTGTCGCAGAATTAACATATGTAATTATTTAATAAAAAGATGACGTGAGCATGAAAGGTTAGCCGAGAGCAACCAGACATGACATTGGGTGAGATATGATTAATGGTCTTAGCACACCCTGGACACTCCA
Organism: Ectropis grisescens; assembly: GCA_017562165.1. NCBI lineage: Eukaryota > Metazoa > Arthropoda > Insecta > Lepidoptera > Geometridae > Ectropis > Ectropis grisescens. Next base: position 4,919,574 of record CM029769.1, read on the forward strand.
CTAAAACTCCATACAAGCGCCGCTATGGAGCTACCTACTGTTCACACAACTACGCAGATGTTGTTCGTACACACGCGTGAATGTGTGCGTTAGCGCTAGGGCTACTGAATTATTTTATTGAATAGTTGTGCTCCTTGAGTTCACCTGGTGACGTAAAGTAGTTTATAAACTTGCTGTAATGTTGAGTTACATAAATAGAATGGTGCCAAATTATACTATTCTAATTAAAAGTGTGTATGTATTGCCGCGTAAAATCAAACGAAACCGATGATCGATAGATACTTAAATATCTATTTTTGTTAGTAGGTACACATTCGCATATTTTTTACACTTACCCAAGAAGGAAACTTTATTCTGTCACTATAATTATTCCTCCAGGCATCATCAATCCGTGCCCAAAACTGGCTGTGTAAGCTTTGAGAAATTATTACTACGTAAATAATATTATCTCAATGTGTTAAGTTACGAACTTTGAGTTAAACATTACTACGTTATTATAAAGCAACCTTATTTAAAAGTTTCTAATCTTACGTTATTTTATCCTTAGGAAATTAAATAAAGCTTTTATTCTTGTCCCGTTTATTTGACGGACAGCCGTAAACAGTACAGCAACGCACCATGATGATATTTCGTTAGGAATCAGATGTTCGATACCAGCCCTTCGTTGAGTGCTCCTAACGTATCCGAAACGGCCTGAGGGGTGAGGAAGCTTGAAATTGGCGGGGGGTGGGGAGTGTCCGTTCTATCTATATTATCTATTCTATGGTCTCTCGGGATGATCTCGGGAAATATATTTATACTGGCAATGTTAAATTAACGGATTGTCATTTTATTTCGGCTCATGGACAAGCATCCAAGCCATGTATATAATAAATTAAAAAAAAAAAAAAAAAAAAAGGATTGTCATTATCAATGCCCAATTCTTCATGTATTTCAGATGTCATATTGACGTCTTATATTTACATTCCATTTTTTTTTATGGTTGGTTTTGGTATAAGTCCAAATATAACAATAACTGATTGTCGGATATGGTGCGTATCGCACCACGCCTTGCGCGGTGCGAAGCTAAGCATCTAAGCAAGTCATGATCGCAACGTCTAGCATGTTTGTGTCTTAGAGTACCTATGACACAAGCTTCGCGTTCGTAAATGAAAGAAATATTCGGGTAAACTCGGGACCATGGCCCTGGCCACGCCCTCCGGTTTAACCTTCGTGGTTTCCAAAGTGAGCAACAAATTCTGAGTTGTAAGTTTTTATGTACTCCAAGCGGCAGTCCTATTTTTTTACCATTTTTTTAAGGTTGTCTTTATTATTATCATATTAGGTCCTTACTGTCCGTCCGTCCATATGAAATTGTTGTTATGTTGTACTGGCCACTTTGATCTTAAATATCTCCTGTTTGGTTAGGGATTTCAATTTCAAATTTATACTCATACAGCTATTTACTCAATTTTTAGTAGTAAAAAAATCGTAATCATTTGTTTTTTTCTCTGTTTTTTTTTTTTGCTTTCGGTCACTTAGTTAGCAAAATGGAAAACTTGAACTTTAATTTTAGCTTGGGGCAGGGTTTGACTGGTTAGAGGCTATTATGGAAGCGGATCCATCGCTAATCACGTCCTAGTTAGCTGCAGACTGCGGTGTTAGTGATAAAACTGTTTTAATTTACTTAAAGCAAATCGTGAAGGTGAAAATGCCTGAAAGGTGGGTACCTCATAAAATGAGTCCAGCAAACCAACAAACGCGCATCGACTGCTGTGTTATTTTACTCAACCAGCACAATAATGAAAGGATTTTAAATCGAATCATTACGTGTGATGAAACTTGGATCCTATTCAATAAACAGAAACATTCATCGCAAAGGTTGAACCCTGGCTAATTATTCAGTACCAACTTTGATCTCCGGCCGGCCACGGGCTTGTTCTTTAGGTAGAATTTTCCAGCATGGAAATGTTGGAACCAAAAACACACTGTGTTTTCTTTTGCGACACCGCCGCCATACCCATACACGTCATTAATCTTTCGAGCCGTTTCTGCGGCACTGGTGCCACAATAGAACTCGTACTCATAAATGTATTTCACACGCGATATTTCAAGTGTTCCAGGCTGTAAACTGAGTGACCGAAAGAAAAAACTAGTGGAGGAAAATTCAAATTAATTACGGTTTTTAAAACACAAACGCACGAGTAAATAGCTGTTTACATTTGAAATTGGAATTTCTATTCAGAGTTGGTAATACTGGGTTGAGATCAAATTGGCCTCGTACGACAAAACACTTATGTATTTCATTTGTGAGGACCTAATATTACTAATTCGCCAGTTATTAGACAAATGAACAATATGTAATTGGTGATTTGAGTATTTATTTGGATATCAATATTATTATAATTTATCAACCAAAAGCAACAAAAAATTCATTTCAATTATGAAGTTTCTAAATCTTCTGATTTTCGATCGATCCACAAATCGTAACGCGCCATAATCATGGTGCGCTCGAACCATATTCGAGCGTCTGCTCATAATTTATAGTTTTACTGTGACATCATCAAGACTTGTTTCAACTTGCACAGCTGCAGTTTGAAGCACTTTTTGTCAGTCTTACCAAGGTAGGGTTTCCCCTCAAATTTAGGGAAAAAATTATTTTCATTTTTAAAATCATTTATTCCAGTAAACACCATATACAATAGTTCATTCAAATTGATTATTAACTACATTCAAGACAACTTTAACAGATATTAACATCACAACTTGTCCTAAAACAACATTCATCCATTTGTTTTAAATGGGGCAATCCAGTCTATCGTACTTTGAGGATACTGTTGCTACTGACTCACACTCGCTGTCGTAGAGAGGCGACTGTCTAGCTAACATCAAAGATGCGCTGCACCAGCGAGGCAGCATCAGCATCCTGAAATTTTCATTGTATTGGGCGCGCAGAACGCTGGTAGCCCGGCGAGTATGACTCACCCACAAGCTCGCGCAGAAGGACTAGCAATAAGCCTTGAAAAGAGTAATTTTGACTTCCCTCGAGCAGTGAGCAAACCGCCGAGCAATCATGTTCCTGCGGACTGCCAGCGCCCTGCGCTCCCTCTCTATATCATCATCATCAGTAAGGTCCTCAGTAACAAATAATAATAGAGAGATAAGTGACCCAAGTATTTACTAGTCACCACACCGCTGAGCATAATTGGCGGAACATGAGCGGGTTTAAATGAGTGGTATGGGATTCTTTAGAGTTGTTTTGAAATGAAAACTTCTTTAAGCGCGCCACACATACACACAGACTTCGTTAGCTAAAAGGAATAATTTATGAAATAAAAAAAGTACAACAAATAAAAAGTCATTCGACATATTCTCTAAGATAAACTTTTGACATATAGTAATTGGTTTTAAATGATGGTTTGTACAATAAAACATTTGTTGATGTAAGATATTTTTTAAGTAAATACTATGCTAAACGTTATTTGTAAATTGAAACATTTTTACATTGTAAAGTTTGTAAAAGATCAAGGCTCGAAATATATATTATATATTTTCCATCCTGGTCACGGCTCACCAATTGTAAAGAACCAACGACTCAAAGGACTCCCTAATTAAAAAAAACAATATAATAATATTAATCCTATAATATCCTATCACACGCACAAAATGTAAAAGATCCAACGAGCAACTCCAAGGAGCTGTTCTCTGCTGGGAGAGTCCAAATAAAATGAGTAATTTAAAGAACTACTCTGGCTGAAGGCCAAAACATATTAAATTAAGCTGAAGGCTTTTAAAGGAAAAGAATTATGTAAATTGGATATAGTTAAGGATTTGAATTTAAAAGATTATTAAGTTTGTTGATAGAAGATTGTTAGATTGGCCGAAGTGAACGTCTAATGGAATCTAAAGGACCTACAGGACCTACATTGTAGCCGTCATACCCATAGTTCTATGAAAAGACCGGTTTACCTATATATTCCTAAGAAATAAAGAATTAATAAAGAAAACTTGTATAATTTACCTACTAAAATACAGTTAGAGAAAACCCTAGATATACCTACAGTTATAAGTTTGTAGTAGCAGCAGCAGCAGAATCTCCAGCTCGTCATCGATGTAGATTTTAGTATGTCTAAATGTTTAGGATGCAGTTTGTGAACTCTAGAATCAACCAAGGTCTAGAAAGAAATTCATTATATCAAAGATAACTTCGCTTCCTTATTAATCTACTGTACTAATTTAAACTCTCGAATATAGAAATATACTAAATTTAGATCTTACTGAAAACTTGGCTGAATCAAAAAATAACAAACTAAAGAAAGATATTTCATTAGCCTACAGGTCTTCGAATTTAGAGAACAGAACTGTAAAGATAGAAGTAATTTTACCTACAAAGAAAGAATAGTTAAGGGCATCTGAAGTTATTTGAAATCTCGATCAAATTCACAAAACGAGAGCATTAATATGTGAAACTGCAAATGAACTCTATAGTTAAACATAAATATTAGCTAACGACAGAACAATCGGTCGCAAAATTTAGGTATCTGTAAGAGAAGTTTTGTGAGTTCAAATCGGAAAGTTCATGATAAGTTAATTGATACTGAAACCTGCCTACCTACAGAATTATATAGCTAACTACTTTTACTACAAATGAAAAACAAGTATATGAATTTTAGTTTGGTTTATTATTTTTGGCTTAAACAGCATAGACGGACTCCGAGAGGATGCTCACGTCTCATTGCAAAGTTTGTGACCGTTATTTTCGCAAGGCCCTAGACTTGAGGAAATAAAATAACAAAGAAAACCTCAAATCGGGGTAAGTGACTACACTTTACCCAAAAAAGGTATTCTTTGGGGATTATAATCTAATCTACTACTACCTAGATAGTAATAAAATCAGGATATTGCCCTGCAAGTTCGGAAGGAAAGTCACAGTGTCAGTATCCTGTCCGTTCTAAGTAACAGGAAACTAACGAGCTCGGCTATGCTTGGCTCTCAGACCGTCTTCCAAGTCTGGCAGACCAAAATACTCATTCTATTAGAGTTGGAGAACTAAGAGTTTTATAAACCCCAAGGAATAAACTAACATACAACTTAATTAATCAGTGATTACAATATTCTGTACAAAATTTAATACATATTTTGAATAACCGCTGTCATCTTAAAACACTTAGGAAAACATCAGATTCAATGTGAATCATAATAGACTCATTTCTATTTGCTGATTGCATTCAAAATTAACCGAATATATAAATTTACTCTAAAGCCTCATTTGAACAAAGCGTCATTCTGCATCATTTCATTCATGGCTATATTTCCTCTCTTCGATGCTGCACAGATGAAATTTAGAGACGGACTAGAAACTATTTTTTTTTTAAAGGAAAAAAGTACTCCATTGATTTCCTTCAGAAATACGTTGACATGCCTGGACTCGATCCAGAGCTCTGTAAGCTTCACCGTAAAATACGTGACTGTCTTCCAAGACATAAGACACGCCTGGACTCGACTCAGGATTCCTGGGTCTAAAAAAGCTGCAAAATATATAAATGTTAGTACTCACATATGAAGGATCTTTCCTTCTTTCCCCGTCTATTTTACACGATGCCTCATTTTAGCTTCAAATTACAACAGGATCTCAGTATGGGTTACGGAACTTAGTAGCACTTTTAACACACGAGTTAAAGGATATTTTCTTGAAAATTTATATTTGAAAAATCATTTTTTTTCGAGTTTCTTTTTCGAGAGCGTTTTTTTCCCGAGACCTCCGAGTCCGAGTCACCTCCCTAATTTTTTTCTGACATCCAAAAACAAAAGAATCCCATAATTGGAATATTTAAAAATAAAATTGAAACGCAATACTTTAAAGAAGTTTGATTTGAATTCTGATAACGAGGTCGTACATGGCCCGTTACAAGTTTTTGCAATGTATATTATACGATTAGTTGGTTTTAAAGTGACGTTTCGTCAAAAAATGTTTGTGAAACATTAGTGAAACAATTTTACAAATTTATGTTTACATATTATATCCATTTTAAAAACGCTTTGAAATTCAAATTCAAATCTAGACCTGTTGATGCTTGTCCTTTTGTAAAAATAATGAAATATTAAGAAAACAAAAAATATATGGGGGAAAAAATAACTAAAATACCCCAACAAATAAAATAAAATGGTGGTCATAGGGATTGCCGATAATTATAAGTGAAAACTTAGGTATAACTCAGAATTTGATGGCACACTTTGGAAACTACGCGGGTGAAAACGAAGGGCATTGCTAGTCTTGAATAAATGTTCGAAGTATTGTCGTCTAAATAAGTCTTCCAAGTATGACCATCTAGATAGATGGCCATGGTCAGATGTGAATGTTATGATAACCGTGGTGGTAACAGAAATGAAAATGACACATTTTGGTCATGGTCATGGTCTCGAGTTCACCCGAAGATTTTTTCATTCACGAGTGTGACGCTAGAATTCAATTAACAGCCCACGAAAAATATGTCTGTTGCACGCCAAAACAAGTTTTCACTTAAAAAATGTAGGGGGATTTTCTAGTAATAGCCATTATGACTCATTTTTTTATTTAATGCGCCATCAAAAGGCTACTAATAACTGAAGCATAGGTGAAAGAATTACTTTGTTTTCTAAAAAACTTCCCGTGATATCACGATTTTAAAATAATAATTTTAGCCTGTCCTAAAAACGCTTCATACAAAAACACTACTAAAGTGTGACGTCACTGTCTGGTATTTTCTATGCGTCGCGCGTAAATTTTTTATGTTTGCTACGTTAAATATTGCCGTTAGGAAACTGGTTTCATAACAAAAGTAACTTTAAATTGAATGAGTTATCCAATAACCCATTCAATTTAAAATTGTAATAATATCGTACTTTTATAATGGACTTGTCCATCCAGCTTTGAATTATCATAAAGTAGGTTAAACAAAAAAATATCAAAATTAAAGTTGTTATATATTTTATTCTATCAAAAACAAAAATCTTTTATGGCCAAAACTGTAAACACATCTATTTTAAATAGTGTCATATCAAATCATTTAATACAAATCCAGGATCAATCGTCATGCCTATTTTATGAATTTTAGGGGGTTTCAACTTTGGTTTAGGGATAAGAATTTTTAGAAGTTGGTAATACTGGGTTGTGTTGTGTTTTCCTGTTTTCTGTTAATTTTAGAATTTTACTGTTTTGTGCTGAATACTGATCTGCTGATCGGCTGATCTGTGGTGTTGTGTGTTCTTTCTTGCTGAGACTGTGAGACTGTATTAAATTTAGATGAGATTTAGTATTGTGTGGATTAGAATCGTTTGTTCTTTATTCATTTAAGAAAAAAATTACAATAGTGATACAACAGAAATCAACCGGCTTATTTGATATAGAAAGCAAAATACTTCATTCCTAATTGAATCACTTACATACTCAACATGCCTAGTTTTGTAAAAGTAGAACAAGCCACAATATTCATCATAGATGTTGGTCGAAATGCCGCAATATCGGAAGAGAAAAATCAGAAAAGCTTTTTTGAGTCTGCGAGAGAATTCACTATGCGTCTAATAGAACGTAAAATAATAAGTCAGGGGAAAAACTGGGTTGGAGTTATTTTGCTGGGATCAAAGAAGACGAACAATAGCATGGCAGAACAGTGTAAAGGGGCCTATAAACATATTGACTTGTTAATTGGACTAGGGCCACCTACATGGCTGATGATTCGAGACATACCTGAAGAGGTAAGTTATTATTTATTGTATTTTGTCCATATACTTATTTAATAAAATTACATGTATACTATCTGAGTGAATGATTTATTATTTTCGGTCTGCAAAATATTGGCTTCAAGTATGTGCTTTAGAAATAAGATCAAAAAAAGGGTGAGGGTTCTATGGACCCCTATTGGAACAAAGATTATAATAATTAAAAAAAAGTAAAAAGTATCATAAGTCTTATAAGACTTTTTCTGGTCTAGTACTCTTCCGTTCAAACCATGTAGCACTAATTATAGAAATAAGATAAGCTTTTTGCAGATTTAATGTAATTTCTACTCTGGCATGTATTATATCATTTAACCTTGTTCTTCCCAATATAAAGAAAATATAAATCATTTTTTTTTTTCTAGCCATCAAACAGCAAGGGAGACTGGATTGATGCATTGTTGGTGGCAGCTGAGCATTTCAAGAGCATATCCGGTGCTAAGATTGCACACAAGCAAGTGGTCCTTATGACAAACTTCCAGAATCCAACCATTAATGAGCCCAAAGCTGTCCAGATGGCAAGTATTTACATGATGTTTTTCTTTTATGTATTTATTTTGGTGCAGTGGTCCCAAAAATTCACAAATATTTTTTGTAAAAACTAGCATACCTGAGATACATATAGTTATGGTTTTAAAACCACGGAGTGGTGTTTGATTGAGTTTTAAATTACTTTTAGTAAGACCAACAAACCACATACCTCTGCTGCGTGCTGTAGAAAATCATGTAACTACCTCAATGAATATACATCTCTATATAAAAAATTTGTGTTGGTTTGTGTACGCTTCAAAAACTCAAAAAGTACTGCACGGATCGAGCTGAAATTTTAGAATGATTATAATCTGCATCAAGAATTGTTTTTATCTAATTTTTGCATTACAATGTGCCACAGCAAAGCGTGGCAGGGTATAGTAATTTAGCAACTAGATACCAATATTTATCCTTTAAATGTTCTTGTAAACCTATTTACGACTTTAAAAGTTTGCAGTGTTCCTTGGAGGTATTGATAAAACCAATGTAAAAGGCTTGTAATTAAAGATAATAGTGGAAACTAATAGTTTAAAATACTAATTAACTTTTCCAGTTTTGTGTTAAAATAGTTTAGAAATAGTATCTGCAACATCACCTTTTATTATTACAAGCAAATTATAATTAAAAAGGCATTAGTTGAACTGTAATAGACTGTAGTACTCACCACATTCAATTTTGAAACTGATTTACTGAACTGTTGTAGATTCTGGATGGATTCCAAGAAGAAAACTATGAAGTGGACATAATTGGCCCTAACCTCGAAGACAGTATGCTAAAGGGATATGATTTAGAACTAGCAAGGCAGTTTGTTGAAAGCACAAATGGTCAAACAGCCAACTTTGATTATGCCATGGAGTACTTAATGTTTCATCGCAAAAGAGCTATTAATGCTATGCCCTGGAATGTTGATCTCAGCATTGGACCTAATTTAAAGATACCTGTATCTGCTTACATCAGATTAAAAGATGAGCCAGTTGTTAAAAACTGGGTAACATCTGTTAAAGACTCCCGAGACTGGTACTTCCAGCACTACAGAAACAATAGAGAAGTCTACAGTCCACTTTAACCCTGAAAACCAAAGTGTAGTGGATAAAGAAGACATAATAAAAGGATATCAATATGGTCAGGATGTTATACCATTTTCTGATTGTGATAAGAGTATGCTTTATGAGAGTGGAAATAAATGTTTATCTGTATATGGATTTACTAATTATTCAGATGTTCATTGGCAGAGCCTAAATGGAGACAGCTTGATGTACGTCTTCGGACGAAAGGGAGATAAGAAAGCTCAAGATGCTATCAAACGTTTGGTAGAGTGTCTCCATGAGACAAAGGCTGTTGGCATTGTAAGAAGAGTTTACAACAACAACAATGCACCTAAGATGTTTGCTTTATTTCCTGTGATAGACACAGATAATTATTTCTGTCTCTCCATGGCAGCGCTTTGCTTTAAAGAAGATATAAAATATATGTCTTTTCCGTCCACAAATATGAAACGATACACTCCTGAAGAAGCTCAAGTTAGTGCATTCAAAGATCTCATCAAAGCAATGGATTTAACAAAAGCATTTGATGAGTCTTATGATGATGAGGAAGCGTTTCCGGTGGCACGGACAGTGAGCCCATACGCACAATATGTTCTTGACTGTATAGCCTTCAGAGCTCTGAATCCTAATAAACCTCTTCCTAAGCCAAGAGAGGAGATATTGAGTCTTTTAAAATGCCACCAACTGTGGCCGAAAGAGCAAAAGAACCGTTGGAAAAACTAAAATCAATTCTTATACTGAACAAAATTGAGAAAAAACAGAGAAAGAAGCTGACAATTTTAAATGATGATCCAATGATTGGTACTGCAACTAACGCTCCAAACAACATAGATCAGGTTCATGAAATGCCCAGAATAAATTTGCCATTCAATGATAATGATGAAGAACTGAGAATTTCAACTATAAATCCCATAGGTGATTTCACAAATCTAAAGAATAAAAACAGGCAATTAGCTGACTTGGCTCCAGAAATGATATTGGCAATTGAAGATTTGATGTATTGCAATATGGATGGTGATTATATCAAAGGTTTTGAAGCGATGTCTTTTTTCAGAAAGGAATGTGTAGCTGCCGATCCATCAATATACAACAACTGGTTGTTTAAATATAAAGTTACTTTGAATAATCGTCAAAATAGTGATGTTGTTGAGTTGATAAGCCAGAGGAATGTTAATTTTATATTAAAGTCTGAAAATGATCAGAGCACTTATGAAAGAGAAGACAGCCATGACGAATCTCAGTTGTATGAAAATGATACGATTCCAAAGACAGCTGAACTCACAATAGATACAGAAATCAATAACTTATTTGATGAATTATAAAATGGAATATCACACTTAGTGTGATTGAATCTTTGAGAATATTCATCACATTTTTGAGAAAGATGTTGCAATTTGTGATGTTATTATAAATTATTTAGTTAAGTTACATACTACTATGAATTTGTATTTCTATTCTAATTTTTTTGTAATAAATGTCTGTTTTTATTAATTTACCTTGTTTTTGTAATCCTCATAATAATACTACAGTATGTAGGCCAGAAACTTTTAATATTATAATAAAATCTAATGCATCTCAAACTGTCATAAATTCCTGTTTAATTTTGTCTTATAGGTAATTTAGTGAAATGAAAAATGATCACTGCACACCGGTGGGGTTTATTTTGTTTTGTGAATGGAGAAGCTCGAGGAATTCTTGGAGAGATAAATCTTCTTGGCAGTCAGTGTCCAGGTCATGTTCAAGCTGAGCTTCCATAGAGTTAGCCTCAGGGCTAAGGATGATGTTTTCGTCCAGCACGACGTGGTTCAGCCGCGATTTCAAGCTCTGTAGTATTTCTTCCAACTCTAAACATTTATTTCGAATGGAGGTACCCAGGTCCGATGCGGGGTCGATATCATCGATCGTAGCGTTTTCAGAGAAGGAGTTAGCCGGTGTCCTAGTCCGCGGCGGCTGAATCATGTTGAGCAGGTTGTCTGGGATACCATTGCCGTTTCTCATCGGCGGCGATCTAGACTCTGTGAACTCCGCAAGAATATCGTCAATGATGTCCTCGGCGTTTTGGCGAGGGTCTACCACTTCTTCCGGTGTGTCTGCACCACTGTCATTATTCACCATCTTATTGTTAGAGTCGAGCTTCATAATCCCTCTGCACTTCCAGGATATCACTACTTTTTCTTTTATCAAAATAAATAAAGTAAGCAAGTGCACAACAAAGTCAGATGATTGATGATAAAAGTGTTACCAGAAAGTAAAAAATACTACTCAAACAAGTTCAATACTACCAGGACGGTATATCCGATTTCTACCGGAAAATTAAATATTTAATGATCACAGAAACGGCGTTGTGGGAAATATAAGTCTAAATAAGCTTCTTTTCTTAGTTTCTTTGTTATTTCTTCTATCGACATAATTTTCAGAGCAGCCTTACAGCTGTTGTGAGCATGCGCGAAGAAACAATCCCTCACCGACTGTAAGAAAACATTACATTCATTAAATTAGCGCAATGGACAGTAAGTCCGTCTGCTATTATAAACGGCAAAACAAGTGTAATATAAATAAAGTAGGTATCTATTAATACTAATTTATACCTTGTGTTAACTTGACTGAAAATAAGATGATTTGAAAACTACATGAGGAGATTTCAAAATGAGAAAGGAAAATCGCCCAAAAAACTAAAAGTCAAATCACTACAATTTAACATCGATATAATTAAAGAAAGATGAGGTATGCTATAATCTAAAGACAACATAACGTGGCGAAAATTTGTTTGAAAAATTTGAAAATTGAATTGTCAGCGAACGTAGGTACACAACTCCTTGTTGCGACTGAGACTAAATCAGGAGACGTCACCTGATTTTGCATTGCCATAGTAGAAGCGGGTTTGCCGCTTCTGTCGTTTTTAAGAGTTCGATGCAATTTAATAAATTTTTATAAGTCACGTAATTTTACCTTCAGGGTTATTGTAGATCAATTTTTAAATGAAACACTGTTAAAATACCTTGAACTCAGATAGTCTTGCGCCTTGATATTTAGAGAGACAATGCTTGAATAATCTGTTGTAATGTTTTCGGCAAAGAAATATTCTGTCTTCGAACTGCCAATAATCTCCTTGGAGAGTACACAAACATCCACAAACACCACATGCATCTAAGTTATAGGGCACACATTTAATCTGGAAATAAATAATTTATATGTATTAAATAAAATAAAAAAGATAGTGGGTAATACTATGTGAGTGGTTGTTTAATATGTACTTACTATCAAAAAATTATATGTAATGTGTTTGTTGTGAATGTATAAATTTGGCAAAAAAGACGAGGGGTCGGCTCGGTAACCTCCACGTCCTGGGCATCACACAACAACATGCCTTGGTGGCATCTTGTTGTGTGATGTGGAATCCCAGCCGGAGCTGGTAATGCTACACGCGCTCCTCACCCCCATTGAACAGTACGTGTACGGGGAGAGGAGCTGGAAGACTTGGAAAGGTTACTCGACTGATATAGCAAGTAAAATTGCTAAGTCTTCTAGATGAAGGTTCTCCACGAGCACTCTGACTAGCAGAGTGCTCAGTGGAAGGATAAGGACGGAAGGAAGCGAAAGTATTGGAAACCTCACGCTCCTTCACTGAGGCGGAAGCGGACAGGGGTGCCTGGAGAGTCTCGACTCTGGGCTCGCATCCCGTCTCCACAGGAGGGCCTGGAGCATCGGATGTTTAGGGCTGTCCGGCACCCGGCACCTAGGAATAGGCCTTCGAGAAGGCAACGCGTCGTGTGGCGTGGAGTGGTATGGAGGTGTAGCGCGTCAATATAGATAGCCGATTGCGGGGGTACTAACGACCCCCGCGAGGTGGGTCCAGAAGGGCGGTAGCAAGTGAGTCAGGGTAGTTAACGAGAGTGCGAAGTGACCCTGCGACCCTGACCCCTGGTCATAGGACTTTAGTCGGTAGGGGCCTAAAGGCACCAAATCTGGCGTCGTCATAGTTTCAAGCCTGACACACTTTATGTGTCCCTTCACGGTAGACGGTGTATAAAGGCATTTTTCCCACAAATAAAAGGCAAGAAAGACGAATTAAAAATTAAAATATTAGGGATAAGTGACACGGATGACTGTAGCTAGTATTTTATGATGTTCCGATACCATTTTACCGATGAGCTTTGAAATTGGAGAATTAAAGATAATGTTTACCTGGACTGCACACTTGAGAGCTTTTTTACCAGAAAAACAGTAATTGAATTTCAACTCTCGTTTTTTGTATTGTGGGTTATAATCACATGCCCTGAAATCAAAATGGATTAAAAAAAATCATTTGGAAATATGCTATCTAACATACCTGTAATATGTTTTGAATGACGAATATAAACGTACATATATACCTAAAATTAATACTCAAAGAGAACAAATCTAAAGTTTGTATCACCGCTTTACCGCCTAAGAGTAAAAACACTGGCACGGGTGTTCTAGCAAAAATATTAAATTACGTATTTTTAGACAAGTTTATCCAATGTTGGACTATAACACGACATTAATGCCAGGATGCCATGAAGAAAACAAAAAAGAAGTGTGGCACTCGTAGACTGCCGCGGTAAAGCTATTGCATGTTGCATGCATTTTTATCAACATAAGCAATGGGGATGTTAATAATTTTTCAGAATTGTTTTTAGGAGTTTTGAGGAGTGACATTTGTTTACCATAAAACATTTCACGAGAAATCCGTTAAGTTGGCAACACTGCTAAGAGCATTTAGTCTGTAAAGCTGATACAAATAAGATTCAAAGTCGAATGACCGAGTGGGGAGGACGGCGTTACGGTCTTCCATCCCTCTTTCTTGTGAACATAAGAAAGAGTTGCACGATCACTAAAATTCGGTCCCCAGGCCCGCGATAAAAGCTATGCAATAGCTTAAAAAGTTAAAAACCAAGATTATAGATGTAAATTTAATATAAAGCATGGCAAGTACCAACGGTACTTTATGGATGTCGGGTAAAAATGCAAAAAGATCAACTTAATATTTAAAACTCTGGGTGACGAGCGCAGTGCAGTGCTAGGTAACGAGTTGGACTCTTCATGTTCCAATAGCTGTGTGCCACTGTACAGTTATGTGGCAGGCATGTCGTTACCATCAGGCACATGTCGTGTTAGTCTCGTTACTCTGAACCATAAAAAAAAACCATTTAACATTACTTGTATACCTACATGCACATTCGTTACATTGTATTATGAGATTTAACTTATAAATTCAGTTTAGTATATTTCGAAAATAAAAGGCTATGGTAATTATTTATACAAATATCTTACGCAGGATATTCGCTAGCTTTAAAAAGCGGTTTCCTATACGATGTGGAATTAAAGGGAGCGCAATTTTGCTTGAGTGGTTTTGATTTCGGTGGCTCCTTGATTGGTGGCTGATATTCATGTTTGATCAGCCAGCGCGAAGTCTTTGCACCGACTCCACAGGTACTATAGATCTGCCAGGTAATTGAGAAAGCAATTATTACTTAGAACTGCACAAAAGTAAACATAATTACTATTATATAGCAGCCAATTTTCAATATCCAAATGACTATTATAAACTGGTAATTAGTAAGCTACTGGGGTATTTTCCGTTTATTTGAAATATATCTTACATTGCTATTGCATTGAAATATCACATAAAACAACCAAAATGTTCAATAGATACTTATCAGAATCAAGTACAAAAAGTGGTGTCATGGAAATCATGGAATACCAGGTAGGAAAGAAGTTGTAAGTTCTAAACCTGACTAAACTAATTCTAATTATCGAAAACGCTGGTTCATAATTATAATGGGTTGACAATCTAATAAACTTAAAATCCACTACGTGGCGGTAGAATAACTCTTGATGTATGTCATTCCCCTTATGAACTTTGCTTATAGCAATACTACGATAATACGAGTAGGTATATAGGTTTAAAATGATCTAAGTATTACATGCTTACAGTTCTCCCTCTTTAATGAAAGAGTTTTTAGATGTAAAGACACCCATTTAAGATCGTCCTCAATTTCGCTTAATGTGGGATTAATGTTTCATTTTCCGAATTTTTCATAATAAAACAATGCCGCGTCGCTTAATACGAAGTTAAGAAAGGGAACTAAGCAGAACAGGACTATTTTCATCCTGAAAACACCTCATTCCATTTACTATTAATCATTATTATTCTCTTAGGTGTCAGTCATCCCGATCCTTTCTTAATATCATCCAGGTGTAATACGCAAACTTTATTTATGTCGTCATCAGTTCACGAATTCCCTTCGTTTTAAACAAACCAATTCTACAACCTAGGTACCGGTTTTTATCTAGTAAATTATTTTTAGCGACCCCTTTTTTTCACATAGATACTTAAAAACTTATAAACCACTATAATTTCAAATTAAATTGATTAATTATTGTGAGCTATATTGGCAGATAATAAGCATTCGTTCTAAACGAGACTTTTACTATAAACGCGCAAGAGTTATCTTGACACCTGAGCCCGATGGACTCCAAGCCTCCACACAACGCTCCCATTTTTTTTCTGGGTCTCTTATCGCTACCTTTAGACTTGCAGCACCCACTTGGGAGCGTTATTGCCCACTTTGGGAAAGGCTGGCTTAGAATGAGGGAGACAAGTATTGAGGACAAGTATTTCAGCACCTAAACATTTCAGCAAGTAAATATTTTATAATATTTTCTTCACATACCTTACATGGAACCATACCTTTTCATGGAAATTAAAAATGGTGGAATGAAATTTCACCCGTATTATCAACAGTAACTGTGAATTACTAAATAACTGACAGATTTTCTTGATTGATATTATGTAAATATTTAAAATAAACCAGATACCACTTTTATCTTTGCTAGTTGGTACAAATATAGATAGAAATAAGAAAATGCGAATCAAACTTCGACGTACCCTACTAGTTAGATCGTAAAAGGCATCTCTATTGTTCTCATAGGTCCCCGGTCCCAGGTTGGCTCTGATTTCGGGTGCCATTCTTCTCATGAATGGACTTAAATGTGGGCCGCTCATGGGCAAAACTTCACGCTCTAGTCCAGTGCCGAAGCAAATACGGGGTGGAGCCTTTTGAGTGACGACATATTCGAAGTCTGGGAAAATATTAAAGTGTCAACAATTCAAAAATCTTAAACCAATACTAACGGTCAAGTATAAGAATGACCAAACTATGGATTTTTATTCAAATCCTCAATTTATCGATTAGGGTATTTAAGATTTGAGCTTATTATTTTAGCAAAAAAGTTTATTCATTAGCTAATTACAATTTCACAATAAATGATAACGTCAAACAAATTAACTTAATTATTTTTAGATAATTAAACAATATGTTTAAATTTCCTATCAATTTAAACTTTTATACTTATACCTACATAAAATATTATAAAAATGGTAGGTAGAGTTTATTTATTTGAACGCGCTAATTTCAGGAACTACTGGATCAATTTTTAAATTTATTTCACCACGGATGAATATGCACGTGATCCTCGAGTGCTATAGGCTATAATTATATTTATGTACCACGGGCGAAGCTAGTTTGGACCGTTTGTAATTTTTGTTAAATTACTGAGTACGTGAATATTTAGTGTGATATTCTAGTATTTATATACAAATCTATAAAGAAACAGACAAATCCATAATGATGTCCATAATAATAAGCAATCGATCACTCTTGCCAAATGTATTTTTCAGCTATTCCTTCGAAAAACAGTTTTACGTCCTCCACTGAAGCCAGTAGGTAGTAGTAGTAAGAATCCTAAGCATTACTTGCTTAGGATTCTTACTATTGGAGGGAAATACTCAAAAGTTCAAAAGAGATTATCGCATACGACTTAATTCTTTAAAATTAGGAGTTGTCATCACAGATGTTAGCTTACAACATGTTAAGGTAAATACAAATTAAGTTATGTAAAATTATTAATAACGCGTGATCTATGGTGTTACTAATTTAGTTTTCTCTTACCATTAAAAGCACAACGTAAGTAAGTAAGTTAAATATTTAATCAAATTTTAATGTTTTTAAACATGCCACGAAAATTAAGTCAACAGATTTATCACCGTCAAATCTAATTACTTATAATGCACTTTACCGCCAAACGAAGATTCCTTCATATTATTGGCACGCAAGTACCGCCGCGCATAGGGCCGCTGCATGGTTGTTTTGTGAATTTTTCTAACCAACTGACTGCCATGGGAAGGTTCGTGATTGTGGAGACAATAAAAAAATATGACGAATACGACCATTACGCTTTATTGGAGCATTCCGGCGCACGCTCGGAGCAGTAGAAGGGTATCCATGAGACGTATTGAGATTTAATTTTATTTTTATTTTTGAAGTTTTGGTGGGTGCAAAAACTTAATTATCTTGAACTTAAAACTTGTTTTAAGACATTAATTTTTATTCATGTGAAGTATGTAATGTATCTGAGGTTTTGAATTTTCAGATTTTGTTTCCAGACTTAATACAGAAAATATTAATACAAAACATTCCTACACAGTATTATGTAGTACTTGGTAGTAGTATTCTTTACATTTTCGATATCCCTAAGAATACAGTTCTTCTTCTGCTTGACAGTAATGTGAAAACATCACTGTGTACTGGTTTTAAGGGCCATATTTCCAGTGATATTACAGGGCATGGTCTGGGCGACGATCGCAGTGCAGTGCTAAGTAAATTTGGACTATTCATGATCCAATAGCTACGTGGTCACTGTGCTGCTATACGCAGGCACGCTGGTTGCCATCAGGCACATGTCGTGCTCGTCTAAAAACAGTCGTTAAAGCTCGCTCATAAAAGCAATGAGTTGAGGTATAGATTAAATCAACTATTACATCATCATAGGGTAAGACTTAGAAAAGAAGAGCGTACCTGAACTTCAGTTGCTTACTTAACAATTTTTTATCGAATGCTTTTCGGGGAGTGTAGGTACACTTGATATGCATGATCTAATACCGCCTTGACCGTTTTGCTATTCTTAAGTTACACGTAGGCACGTAGCTTAAAAAAGTGACATCAGCTAAGGGTTCACTTTCCAAAGACTCGAGTGAGGAAATTTGACTCCACTTTTGTAATGAGAACGTCTAGGCTGGGAAACGTGTTACCTTTACTTTGTGTACATTTTTCCCGATAATGTTGGTGTCTTTAAGTCGAGAGTGCATCGGTTTCTTCTAGATATGCACACTTCGTCGAAGACTCCACCGTCGCTCAACATTCGGCGAGATGTTAAAATGTTGTAAGAAAATTGTGTTTATCGATCAATCCTTACTTGAAATCACCGTATTATGAAAATAATGTTTCCTCTTCCTTCTAATTAGAAGGAAGTTGAAATATTATTTTATTAAGTACATCGATGGTTAATTAACTAATGAGGCGGATTCCAGACGCAAAATGACTTGTCAAATATAGTTCTAAATATTGCCAAGAGTGACACCACTATTGGTTTTTGTGAAATTTCTCTAACAAAATAAAACAGTGGAGCCACCAACGGTGAAATTGGGAACTGTCTTTTACAGGTCTTTTTGCATCTTAAAAACGCCCCATTAACTTATTTTTTTTACATTTCTAAAACCGCTTCACCGGTTTCAAATTTATGGGGCCTTTCGAATAAAAAATAATCATCAAAAAGCGTTTGGGTGTTATCGAGAAATCGGAGAACATACATATTATATGAAAATGATTGTCGAATTGATAACTTCCTCCTATTTTGAAGTCTTTTAAAGTAATCCAACAAAAATGATCGTGATATCTGAAATTTTCTTCTACCACTATTATACTACATGGTCACCGCAAAACTAACATCCAAGGGATGGAATTATTCACTGACATGAAACTGAATGACACGAAAAATTGCGAAGGTCGTGGCTTCTAGATTGTAATAAATGAATTAGGGATGTCACCGTTTTATGTGTGTTTTCCTGAAAATGAACGGGTCAATGCACCACAAAATTTGTCCGTTAGGAACTTATATACTACAATACACTAGAACAACTTGTCTCTAAGAATAAGAAGGTTTACTACGAGACCGGAATACATTGTACCTACCAACTTACCTAATGTTATGTCCCAGGCTGCCATTTCATGTGCCTTTCGGCTCATCTTTATGAAGGAATTATAGGTCCTTTTCGATAATTATAACAAGGCAATTCCTATGTGTTCAGCTTTTCAGGTAATTATTATTCTCGGGACGCTCTGATAGATACTTCAAGTAATTAATATTCAGAAAGGAATAAGGTTGCAATTAGATTACCACTTGGCCTGGAAAAGAAATCTCAATATTTGTTGTTCTTATACATGACTAGATGCCCGCCCCGGCTTCGCCCGTGGTACATTAGCACTCATCGAGATCCCGTACATATCCAACGGTGAAAGAATTACTGAAATCGGTTCAGTCATTCTGACGTTGAGCACTGTTACAATTTGTACCCTGCTCAACCACTGATTTAGTATACACTAGTATACACTAACAAAAACAGGTTCAAACCAGGTGTCTATAGCCCTTGTAGATATTTTATGCATCAAAGTGCTCGGGCATTGTAAAGAGTGCTCAGTTTCAGATTTAATAGCTACAGAGATATTACAGTGAATCAGGTCTCTGTGGATCTTTGCAATGTGTACCAAAATATCCAGCGACTATGGCAAACCGTGTATATACTTAAATATGTGTTCTTCCAGACTATAATTTAGCTGTTTTCCTAATTTCAACCAGGTCCGTTCAAACGTTACGAGGTGTTTGAGCAACAAACATCCGAATACCTAAACATCCAAACTCTGGCATTGATACAATTAATGGGTTAAATAATAGGACTGTTTTTGTTTTTTTCGCAGAAAATTATAATATATAAATTACGATACGATGGAGTCAAGTAACAATTTAGGCACCTACCACCTTTATAGATTTATATCGTTTATTTTGTTTTTGAGTTTAAATAGATATAAAATATTACGATTTAGTTTAGACTGTCATTCCTTTATTCTGTGTGGGGGATCCAGTCCAGCATGCAGGGGTGGTTTGACGGCAATGTCGGAAGATTACTCTCGCGTTCAACTGCAACCTTTCCTCTACCACCACAGTTAGCTTCCGGCTTCAGTGACGCGTCACAGAATAAAGGAATGACAATGACGTGGCGGAAGGCTGAGACCCAGCGGCGCGTTACCTCTTTGGAAATACTTATCCTCATCTTGACGATAGGATAAGATAACATAAGATCGGGCTCCGTAGAAGAGTAAAACGTAAGTAATCCAGTATAACCTTTCTGGTAAGCGTGTTACATCTTAGGCTACGGTATTGCTTGACTTTAGCTAAATTGCCAGAAAGCTTGACTGGGCTCGTGACTTAGTTGGTGAGTCTGCTCGCCGAGTCGGAGGTGGGTTGACTCTGATCCAGGACAAATATTTGTATGGTTACTAAGAATATGTCCCGTGTTTGGGTGTTTCTATAATAGATAGTTATGTATTTTTAAAGTTTTCACATTTTCGTGATGCAAATGATGTGGGTTCACAAAGCTTTGTTAATTTTTGAGAATATCCACCATGAACCGGTGCCCGCTTAGATGTGCTGTGCTGTTATGGGTAAGCAACACGTCTATGTTGCTTACATAATTATAGTAAGTATATGTAAACTCTTTTTTTTGGGATAGGTCGTCCATTATGGATGTATTATAATGAGTTTAGCTCGTTAGTGAAGCTAATGAGGATTATTTACCAAGAATGTATAATATTTACCAAGCCAATTTCCGACTAAGGGTTGACTTCTGCGTTGGTCTTGGGTAAGCCCGACAAAGCACAAGACAAAGTTAGATTTATATAATAAGTTCACTTGGAAATGCATGATTTGCTCACCTGAGTTCGTGAGATGAATTTGAAAAATATTTGGTCACATCAGAATTTATACACAAACAAAATACGATATACACGTAGTACCGACCTTTACTTAATGCTCCAATAACAGCATAAGGGCTACTAAAAACTCTACTTAATTTGTAAAAATAACAAATAAACTTGGAAGCATTTGGGATAGGTACTTTTACTCGTATCTTTCGGTACGACGATAGTTATAGAAATGACTTAGGTTTCTTATTGCAATGATGTACCTAGGTAGATTATATCGTACTTTTGAACTAAAACTATAGGTATATTTTGCTATATTGTGCTTTTTAATTTGTGAATAAAAGTTTTTTCTGAAAATGTTCACAATAGGTCATGACCACAGACTTTGCCATATTTACAACATAAATGTCATAACAAAGCATTGCATCTTGATTGCGTCCAAAGAAGTTGGATTGCGTCCATATCGTTTGGCAAGATAATGTCATATTCATAAAAAGTTTTAAGTGTTGTTTGTTGAGAATATTGTGTATTTCAAAGATAATGTAAATAAGAGTTTATTCGTATACTCGTGGCTCTTAAGCGATGTCATTTCTTTAACAATTATAATTATTTTACACCACTTTTTTTTGACCACCATCTCACCTGAACACGTAGTATATTTACATTCTGATTGCTTAAGCGACGACGCAGTCTACGACAGAGCGTGCTTACCTAGGAGCTCAGATTAAACCCTAGGAGAAATTGATTGTCTCTCGATTTGAAGATAGTAAGATTTTAACAACCTAACCACCAGAAAAAACTAACGCAATCCGCAGCCCAAACGTTCTTGTTACAATAATGAAGTCAAGCTTCCTCGTTACTGTCTTTGGAACGACAACCATAAAACGATATCACATTACAGCTTCCGAACAGTCCGATCCCAGAAAAATTGCTCTATGAGTTCAATACAAAAAACGACAAGGTAGATCAATAAAGTTACTTTCGCACGTTTGAAAGGACACAACTTAGTTTTCTTGGTCTTGATTAAAGATATTAGATTGATGTCCAAGAGCTGGAGATGGTCGGTAATCGGAACGGATACACTTCGAAAAGTAGGAGTCAGGTGACGCCGCTTTGATGATGATTTTGCAGAGAACAAACACGCCTGCATCCTTCCCTCGTTAAGTTTAGCCTAATTGGCATCGCCGCGTTCAGAGACTGCCTCAAGGGCCAAGCTCAAACGCTCGATCATACTTTATCTCAGTACCCGAGTTTACTGTTCGCTGGCTTTATAGCTTGCTTAAAATGCCATCATGCCAGACCCTATCGAAAGGCTTTAAGATGTCAATGGAGACTACAAATTAATGCTTCCTTGTACTATTCGACAGCTTAATTCCAAATGTGAGTGATATATATGTTAGAACTTTCCGGTATACCGGTTTCGTCAAAGCCCGTATCAACGAGGAGGGCAGTACGGAGCGATGGGACAAAAAATAGGTGAACCTGATGGTAAGCACCCACAATAGCCTAAACTAGTTGAAAATGCAGATATTTAAATACCAAAGACCAAAAGTAATCTTACAAATACGCTGAAATGTAGTTTTTACTTCCATAATGGTAGAATTTATGAAACTTAGTAAGAAAGCTAATTTTGACACCAAGTTGACACTGTCAAATTGGTGTCAAATTAGCTTTTTTATTTTCACAAATTATTTTCGAACGAAACGAAAGCGAAAGCGCCTGCCTGAAAACTTTTTCAGAATTATTTTTAGCAAGTATTGCAATTACAAAACATTGTTTTGTTTATTACAAACACGTGAAATAATTGATAAGAAGTAAATATAGGCGGTGCTGTGAGTTGTAAGCATTAGATTTGCTCCTCAATTTCAAGGTACACCATTGTTACATCGACTGAAGCTGGTATCATGTTACTGATGAAGTAATTTTTGCACTCGATATTATGTCATAGCTGCTAATAGATATTGTGAGTAAAATCGGGACAGGGCCAAATTGGCATACCTATGGATATGTAAAACTTGTGCAACTTTCTCTGCCATATTCACACCACATGAGACACATCATTTTTGTATATACTGTTGATATTCAGTAGTTTTCTTAGTAGAACTTGGCACTATGTAAGATATCTAATTTAGCGGTAAAGACCTTATAATGTATGATTAATTACTCGTGCATGTCCTGTACATTTTCTTACATAATTTGTTATTATGTTTTAGCAAAATGTCTTCAAAGTTAGTCGTGCCTGTGGCTCTGGGGCTATCTTTGGTCACAGTTACAGCACTTGTGGCATATTATGTCTTCAAAAAAGATGAAGATGACAATGAGAGTAAGGTGAAGACTACACGGATCAACACCATAGAGGTTAAAGTTCCTAAAAGCATCACACCTGTTGTAATTGGTAAGATACTTGGTTTATAAATTTCTATTTAGTTCTTCTTAGTGAATGGTATGTTATTTGTTATTATTTGAGGATGCAATGATTTTTTCTGATGAATTGAGGAAATTAACTATATCTAATGGAGTTGACATATTAAATTTTTGTTGTAAGTAATAATAGACATTTATTATAAATAAATAGTCAAGAAATTAGTGCTACAGTGAAAATGTTACTGTGTTCTGGTTTGAAGGATTGCTTCCAAAGAGATTGGAGGCAAAGAGATTAATATCTGAAAGACAATTGCAATTGTTCACTACCTAGCGGCTAGGTAGTGATCAGGACTCAAGTTCAAATTGTTACATGGTTCTTTCAGGTTATCTATCATGGTTAGGTTCAGATGCATGTTTATTATTTACTGGGTGGGTATTCATGGGTGGGATTGACATATTATAGCTATGAATATCTTTCCATATTCAGATCTTCCATCCTAGAAAACTGCACTATTGTTCTTCTTCTCAAAAATGATATCAGCTTTGTTATTTCATAAGCCTGCCTTTTAATCCATAGCAGCTGGTATACTTATACTTTGACTTTGACTTTAAATAGGATGTTGAATCATAGTAACTGCGTAATTTTGTCCGAAGTTGTAGTTAAAAAAAATTAAAATTAAAATTCATTTAGTTCAGGCCATTATACCCATAAATATACAATTAAGAAATGAAATCCATAAAAATCCAAAAAAAATTAATAAAAATAGTATTCAATTGTCACACAAAATTAAAATGTCAAAATAAATAAAATCAGTCTCAGTCGTCACATAAAAAGTAGTGAGTGATGCGAAATTGGATATTGTATGGGAAATCATATTAGGCAAATCTGCCTACGCCCGAGTCACAAGTTTCAGGTTCTGCTCGGGATTTCTCTCTCTGCGACATGTTGGACCTGGCACCCACACGGTAAATCCATGGAATGCTAAGCAGATTATCTCTGCTATGTAATATAATTGATGGCCGAGAAGCATAGGTGATAAAACCTATCTATTAATATATCCTACAATATAGAAACTACTTATGCATAAAGTTCTATAGATAGTAGACAACACTCGAGGAATACTGCCCTTAGGTCCATAGGTCCCTTTTAAAACAAATAATTGTTATAGTTTGTTTAGTTAGGCAAATTTCACTTTCAAAAAACCTTTAGTTGTATAGAATAGAATATAATAGAATATACAAATTACAAAAAAAAATTACAAATAACACAGTATCAAATAACATATGAAACCAATATCTCTACTCTATTTATCTATTTCATAATGTAGTTGTGGTATGTTGGTATAACAATGAATTTGAGCAAATATTTTGACAGAGGAAGGTTACAAGTGAAGGCTGAGAGGTGCTTGAAGTACAATGTAGCAAGTTTGGCATGAGTCAGTGGACAAGATAAAATGCTATCATATCTATTATGGGTACCATGAAATGATGTCATATTATAATAAGGACATTATTTAATTGTATGTCACAGAGAAAACTTAACATATATTATAGGTATGGTAATGGAATAAGCCACATTTGAAGTGCTTTGTTCAAACAATGAATTCTCATATGTAGATATTTTTTAACTTTTATAGGCTTACACGTGACTGGCATCACTTGATGTTCAGAGACAATGTGGTCAACGATGTTTCATAATAAATGGACCACCAGATAGTCATTTAATATTGTAATGATAGAATGACCAAGCCGTGCACCGGCAACTATGTTAACATGAAGACCTTAAATCACTGCCTAACACTGCACAGGCACAGGCCTATCACCCAGATAGAGTACTACCTACTCATACTCGGTGTTTATAGTGTAGAGCACTACGTAGCATGGTGTCCATTTGTTGTGTAATTAATTACACAACTTTTATAAAGGTAAAGTTTTCCATAAGTAGCCCACTAAATGTCCCCACTCGTGGCACTTATTTTGTAAGGAGAGAGACAAGGTCATAATCCACCATGCTGGCCCTGTGCGAGTTTGTGGATGATGCATGACCTCAAAAGGTTTTTAGACCATGCTGATTTCCTGACTATGTTTTGTAGAGTAGACCCTGAGTCAACGCAGTGAGATCATTTAGTGGGCTGCTTATGCTATCCGTGTACGAAATAACTAAGCTTGGTCATCCAGGTACTACATATATAAATAAAATAAATTTTAGTGGACATATCACACCCCATCTGACCCCAAATTAAGCAAAGCTTGTACTATGGAAGCCAGATAGGTGATATAATACTTATATATTTTTAAATACATACTTATTATACATAGAAAACACCCAGCCACCGTACAAATATTTGAATTTAGCACACAAACATTTGCACTGGGTGGGGATCGAACCAAATCCACCAAATCCACTAATCCACCAAAAAATGATCTATCATTTTAGATAGTAAATAGATATCCATTATTACTTAGAGCTTAGTGATGACCTCAACTAGGTGATGACAGCGAAAAATAATTGTGATGATGAATGGGCAAAAATGCACCATTCTAATTAATTAGTCCATCATGTAACTTTGAGATATGTATCTATTGACTTTATGGTTTTATCAAATTATTAAAAATCGATGCAGATGTAGTTCAGCAAACTTCCGGAGTGGAGGGTTGACAGGGTTGTGACGTCACGTCTTCGTAAAAATCGTATCTTCGTAATTTTTGGTTTTTTGAAGCAAAAAATAAAAATATGTGCTTTTCTGATGGAGTAGTTAGTTTTTTAAATCATCATGCCTAATGTTTGTCTAGAAGTCCAAATCTAAATCTGTGGTTGTGTTTTTCAGGCCGCAGCGGATCGAACATCAAAGAGCTGGAACGTAAGACCGGTGCCAAGCTGCACTTCAAGAAGTCACTGAAGGCGACCACGACATCTGCTGCATCATGGGACGCAACATCAAAGAGCTGGAACGTAAGACCGGTGCCAAGCTGCACTTCAAGAAGTTCACTGAAGGCGACCACGACATCTGCTGCATCATGGGGCGCAGTGAAGAGGCACAGCTCGCTGAGACGTTGGTGCACGAGTACATCAGGAACCAGCCAGATATCACCTCGGACACCATGACGGTGCCAGGCTGGTCTTGTGGCAGGATCATTGGTTAGTGTATAATCAATCCCGGTTTTAACATTACCAGCAGATTTTTTCACTCTCATAGTTTTACACTTGACCGCACAATGAGCAAAGCTTCCTTTGAATAACTCAAATGTATTCGAATAGCTGTGAGGCACTTATCTGATATGAGCAGGTTTGTTGCTTACCATCAGACGTATGCATTGTTCATTTCGTCACTGTATTATTAAAAAAAATATAGAAATACTTCACTTATTTAATTGGATAACGGGACACTCACGTATATACGGTCGGTCAATCCGACTCGAGTTTCGGCCGCGTCCGGCGGCCTTTTCAGGAGGGTGCACGCGCGCGACGGCTGCCCGTTTGGAACTGCGGGCTGCCGCACGGCGCGCACGCAAGCTCTACGGCTGTTGCGGGGGTGCAGGTGAGGGGGTGCGAGAGGGATGCGCAGGTATACACTCGAACTCTTCATCACTGGTGAGCTGCGAGTCGGAAACATTGCAGCACACTGAGCTCACTGTGTCTTCACAACAACAGCCGTTGAGCTTGCGTGCGCGCCGTGCGGCAGCCCGCAGTTCCAAACGGGAAGCCGTCGCGCGCGTGCACTCTCCTTGAAAAAGGCCGCCGGACGCGGCCGAAACTCGAGTCGGGTTGACCGACCGTATATACGCGAGTGTCCCGTTATCCAATTAAATATGTGTAACAACCACGTTAATTTTAATACTAAAATACTTCACTGTTTGTGTTGTATAAAACTTTCTCAGGTTCACTCGCCGCCGGTTATAGGCTGACGATTTCTTTTTTCGTGTGGATGGTGTTAGTTTGTTTTATGTCAATTAATTAAGTGCTTAACTATAGTAGAGGTATACTGTATATACCGATATAGTAGAGGTTTTAACTTGAACGCGTGCAGGATCGGGGGGTGAGAACATCAACGAGATCTGCCACCGCAGCGGCGCGCGCGTCAAGGTGGAGGGGCTGGCCACGGACCGGAGCTCCGAGCGCGTCATCACCATCCGCGGCACCACGGACCAGATACTCAAGGCCAAGGAACTTATTGAGAACCATGTATGTACACAATCCACCTCCTCGGATCCTATTCCTCATGTACGAGCGTCGTGACCTCCAAGCGTCAAGTTTACGTATTTTTTTAAAACTTTTATAGCTTTACACTTGACCGCCATCTCGGCTGATGTTAAGCGACGATGCGGTCGAAGACACCAAGATTATAACTATAGAGAAATACCCACTCAGGCTACGTATTCCAGACCCCAGATAAACATCTAGGGTCTCACAAAACATTTTATCATAAGGTTATCACAAAAGTAAAGTCAAACCTCTTTGTTCGTGTCTTTGAAACATGATGAAATTATGCCGTCTCCCTCTATCACCAGTGACTTCTAGGTCTGTTGACTTTTTTTTGTAATATAGAGTGACGAGACGAGCTGGACATGTGCCTGATTGTTAGCAACATGCCTGCCTATGACAGCACAGTGACAAGCAGCTAATGGAACATGAAGAGTCCAAATCATTACCTAGCACTGCGCTTCACTTGTCACCCGGATAATATATACGATGTTTTATCACTATGCCCTGTTATTTCACTGGAAATATCGCCCTGGAATCCGGAACACAGTGAGGTTTCCTCATTACTGCTTGGCAGTAGGATAGCTGACAAAGGTGTGGTAATTCTGATTCTGATGATGTATCTAGGGGTGCGAATCTGACTTGACCGACACTTCGCATCGGACTGCGGTCTCTTGTTCTTTTGCCGTCAACTTTCCTTCTATCAGCTTCTTCACTCTGCTATTAAAAATATAAAAAACCATTTCCACTCAAAGGTTACCTGGAAGAAATCGCTTTTATCGATAAAGCCGCCTGTTGTAGCACTAGCTGTTATTGTTTTTCTTTGTTTGTAAATCTGTTTTTCTTTTGGTGTAAACAATAAATCTATCTTCAGATTGTCGCGTTCCTTCCTAGCTATATATGTATGTCCAAAGTTATCCAGCAATCGTTTGAGTTAGGCGGTAGACTCTTGTCTTGATCTTCAGCTGCTGAAGTATTGAAATATTGGTCCGAAGTACACAAAAAGGCCTATTAAAAATTATTCATCACAAAAACAACATCAAAAAAGTTCTCGATTGTTCTCGATTGAATGTTCGAATTCGTGAAAATTCGATTATATGTTTATGTATGTATGTCGATTATATGTTCGATATAAGTGATAGCTCCCCAGTTGTGGATCGACGTTGATGATGCTTTTTTTTGTTAGTACTTTTTAGCTGGTCACCCATATAAATTGTATCGTAATCGGTGCAGTGGTTTTACCCCTCCCCCGCCCCTTGTTACACTTCATCGACCATCGACCCCTTCCCTCTCCATTAACGTGTGTTGTAATTTATGGATTTTCCCCGCATTTGATAGAAGCCCCTTGCGTTCGCAGGTGGCGCAGGAGAAGTGCCGCCGCGAGGTGGAGGCGGCGAAGTCCCCGCGCCACTTACCTCGCTCCGCCAGCGCCTCGCCCGCGCCGTCGCCCGAGGAGCCGCCAGGTGACGCTCGCTCGCATGCCAAGTATAAGCGTGCCGGTAAGCTGCTAACTGCATGTTGTGACTTCGGCTCTGGCTCGACGTAGCGACCGCGGAGAGAACGTACAACTTAACTAGAAATTTGAATAAAACACAAATCTTTTGGAGTGAAATCTTCTTTTGGCCCAACCCCATACAGAATTTTTCGTAAGCTGATTGTCGCGCTCGGAATTGAAAGTATCGTTCGGGTGAACTCGGTACCGCCGAATGTAACCGACTAAACTCAAAGTTCTCAAGTGATAAATGCACAATTAACACGACAATTTATAAAAAAAAAAACAAAAGAAAGAGCATACAAATTGTATACATTTCCAAAATTGTCAAGCATTGTACGAGTATAATATGTTTGACCCATTGCGATTTTTACATTTTTATATGAACTAAAAAAGATACAGTCTGCTCTTCACTGCTGTATGGCTGTGCAACGTGATAAGATAAGATAAACATTTATTAACATATTAACACATATATCAAACTTAGTTGCAAAATGCATTGTCAACCAAAAACTTAATACAGTGAGTAATGTCTCGTCCTTCGTACATTTTACAATTTAAAAATTGGACTGGGACGTGGGTCTGGCAGCCGGGCATTTATCCTACTAAAAGTGTTCATAATAATAGGCTACAAGTTAAAAAAAAAATTGGTTGCCTGTAAAGTCGGTATACGGGCGAAAGTTTTACGTGACAACGACTTTGAGTGGTAAAATAATTTTACGGAAGGGACGCGTGCCTTTCACTTTTTATGTCTGTCTCTCTCGCTCTTAGGCGGGCTAACCATGCCCGAGTGGAAGGGACGCGTGCCTCTCACTCGCTCTCGTTGTGAGCGCATAACGTGAGCGGAGCGTAACGCAGTTTCTTGAAGTGTCACCCGGCAAACCAATTTATAAGACGTTGTCACGTCAAAATTGTCTGTCAGCTAGATTGCAAAAAACTATTGTACACGTATTTTTTTTTGTTTTTCCAACAAAAAAATGACAAAGATGCAGTGCTTAGAAGTTACGTGACGTCAATCGTGGGTATGACTTTTGCTTTTACCCACAAGTGACGTCACGACCGGGGGCCGAGTGGGGGCACTCGGAAGATTGATGATGTATATCTTTGTCGGTTTTTAATAATTTAATGAAACAAAAAATTTCCCATACTATTTCATATATAGCTGACGGACTAAGTAGAATGGTTTATTTTTGTCTCAGTCCGATACCATAATATTATTTACGGTTTTACCCAAAGAGTTTACATAATATACTACGTATATATACGTATACGTATATATTTCCGCACGGTTCGTTTGTGTCAATCGTAAGCAGATGACTTGCATACTTTCTATGGCAACAGAAGATGACTTGCATACTTTCTATGGCAACAGAGTTATGCGCCGCGACAAAAGTATGACACTTCCACAAGAGCGACAAGGCAAGAAAGATTCTACCCGTGCTTTTGGTGTAAAGCGTTTGTGCCAACTCTATACGTAGTATTGTATATACGTAACTCTTTGCTATTACCGTATAAATTGCGATTAAGTTTTCACTTCAGTCGTGTGTATCAAAGCACACATTTTTTTTGAAATTACAGTGGTTGTTTTTATGACTACAGCAAATACGCTGTGTTAAAAGTTTGTAGCGTTCTCTCCGCGATCGTGAGTAAAACATTAAAGGAAAAATTAAAGAAAAATAATGAAATTTTGGCAGAAATGTAACGTCGACTTAAAATTTGTCGTTCTGCATTTAAAATAATATCTAAGTGGCAGTTACCAATTACAAAATGGCAAAAAGAAAATACAAAATAGCGTTTGTTTATATTTTTTATTGTTTGTTACACATTTCTGATTCTGTGAAATCTACCAGCCAAAATCATTCATAAGAAAGATGAAAGTGTAAAGATCTGTTGTATGACTAAAGATAAATGTAGACAGATAGATGAACTCTTTATTGCATTCGAAAAGTGAAAACAAAACACAGAAAATCTTAAAACGAATTAGCAATTGGCTAGCAATAAAATTGGCGACGTTATCGCTAAGAGCGATTTCTTCCAGGCAACCGTAGGATGGTAAAGAAGATATGAATAATGGAAGACGGGGAGTACAATTAGGAGCACATAGATACTTATACTTCTGTATAATAAAGAACGTTGGATAGATACAAAACTTTGTATCGGACAGGTATATAGAAGCAATATATTTGTGTGGTAGATAAATCCTATCTTTATATATATTTATCCTTTGTAATATCACGTCTGATGCTACCCACTGTTGTCCTAATATGTGTTGTTTTTGTTGTGTTGTCCTTTATTTATGTATTTTTTTGAAATATATATGTTTCGTTTTGTTTTAGCTGGGTTGTTATGGTGCATTTTGCTATGATTGTAGACTGAGAGTTGGGAATATATGGTGGGAAGGATTGGGTATGGTGGTGTTTTTTTTACCACAGGTTTTGTATGTTGAATTCTAAAAACAGCCCGTTAACTGTTCCCTTTGCTGGGACCCGGAGTCACTGCTGACATTAAACAATGTACAGTCCCTACGCGACAGTAAAAAGAAGCATTTTTCTGTTATTTCAATTATTTTCTCATGCAACGTAAAAACTACGACCTAAGTTATTTATCTAAACTATATTCAGAATATTCACACTAGAAAGAGACCTTAGCTTACCAGTGGGATAACTGGGGGTTAACTAAAAAAAAAAGACATTCAACGTAAAAAAAGAGCTAAAAGTTGCGATATTAATGTAGCGTTTCTATTCTTTAACTTTCACGAACATTACTTACAGTTAAAATGTCACAAATAAATTGTTATTCTCTTTTACATTCATCTGTACCTTAAACTTTAGTTTTTGTTTAATATTTTAAACTACCTTTTTATTGGGCGCTGTGCGTGATGTCAGCCCCGATTTACACAATTTTATTTATTTACAAATTCTGTCCAAAACTTATCAAATCAAATATGAACGAAAATTTAACCAATCATATATTTTTAAATCGATTAGAAAACAAAATGAAAACAGCCAATATCAGTTATTGTTTACTCTGTCGTGTGTGTACAGAGAAAGCAGCGCCATCTATCGAGGTGTACGTGTCGGCGGTGTCGTCCCCGTCGCGGTTCTGGGTGCAGTTCGTGGGCGCGCAGGTGACGCAGCTAGACGAGCTCGTCACCGAGATGACGGACTACTACGGGAAGAAGGAGAACAGGGACGCGCACGCGGTAAGCCTGTTTCCCACTGGTTTGTGAACACCGCAAAAGAATCTATCGAGAGATGCCTAACAGCTCATAGGTAACGACATGAAACTCCCTCCTATTTTCCTCTTCTTCTCCTTATCCAAGAAATGTGTAAAAAAATAAATATTTAATTGTAATGACAAAGATCACGGACCCCGGAGTCTGTGGAGTGGCTAATTTAATAAAAAAAAAACTTACCTATACCGTTTTAGTAGGGTGTATTGACTATTGGTTTGCAAACACTGCCGTCATTGTAGCGTATATGTTGTTAGCAGTGTCGTACTTAGGTTTGTATAGAACTAGCAGCGCCATCTATGAAAGTTACGTATATAGGTAGTACAAGTACATTAGTGCGTACTAAGCAAGTGTATGAGATGAAGGAAAACTACGGTCTTCCCGTAGTTTTCCTTAGGAAAACATGACGCGCACGCGATGAGTCTGTTTACTACTGAAATGCGAACATTGCAAACGAAAGAGAGACGTGCGAAAAGCAAATTTACAAGAAAAGCTATTTTTTCTAAACTAAAATGCACCTTTGGGACATTTTTTTTCCAGAACGGTTTGTGTTATCGTTTGTTTGTTTCAGTTGGAACAAGTGAGCGTGGGCCAGGTCGTGGCGGCCGTGTTTCGCCACGATGGGCGATGGTACCGCGCGCGGGTCCACGACATCCGACCCAACGAGTTCGACGCGACGCAGACGGTGAGATACTATAAATCTAATACCAATGAGTTTACATATACTACGTATAGAGATAGATTTTCCGCACGGTTCCTTTGTGTCAATCGTAAGCAGATGACGTGCATACTTGCTATGGCAACAGAGTAATGTGTCGCGACAAAAGTATGACGCTTCCACAAGAGCGACAAGGCAAGAAAATTGGTACCCGTGCTTTCGGTGTAAAGCGTTTGTGCCGACTCTATACGTAGTAAATGTAAACTCTTTGTCTCATCCTCTCCTTTAACATAACAAGCAATTCTGGATTACATTTGAATTTAATGAAGGCTCAGGGCCGGGGTGAAGCTTTTATTAGTTAGGTTTACTTAGGGATACTTAGGTTTCGAGAACAGTTTTGATATTCAAGACTTCTTGCATTCGAAAAAGAAAAAAATAATAATGAAAACGACTGCTTATGTTAAAAAAGCTGATTATAGAACAATTATGGACAAGAACAAATTAAAAAATTTTGATTAACCCCCGACTATCTCGGATTTGTTATTTGAACAACATTTTACTCGTCAAGCCCTTTCATTTGCTACCCATAATAAGGATTGTGAAAAAGAAATGTGATGAAAAGGATTTTGTGGTAGCGGCCATATTGGATTTGAAATTTGTCATAGTGCAAAGTATTCTACTAGTCAAGCCCTTTCATTTGAGACCCATATTTAGGTAGGTTGTGAAGAAATATTTTGCCCCCCATTTTGTGGAGGCGGCCATCTTGAATCGATATTAACCAAACATAGTTACACCCTTTGTTTTGGTCGGGGCTTAAAAATAATAATGAAAACGACTGCTCATATTAAAAAGGTAGATTATAGTAAAAAGAGAGCAATTATTATATCTAAAAATATCTACTCGTAATTAATTAGGTTTCATTTTCACGCTCAATAACGTCGCAACGGCTGTACGGATCAGGTTAAAATTTGACTATCAAATTGTCTAAAATCTATGGAGCTACACATAGGCTATCGCTTATCGCTGGAAAATTATGGGCTATATACTATTTGCGGCTAAATAATATAACCTTTCAACAACAAATATTTCGTGTCGAGTCAGTCAATCAGACAAATGAATTGAACACAATACAATCTTTGAATTCTTAGTAAAAATGATATAAATTTGCAGGTGGCTGATGTGTTTTACTTGGATTACGGCGACAGTGAGTACGTGGCCACACACGAACTGTGCGAGCTCAAGTCGGACATGTTGCGGCTTCGATTCCAGGTGAGGGAGTTGTCTTGCAAAGTCACTATAAGTTTTTTTATCGCTTACTAGCTGACCCGGCTGTTATACAAACCTTGTTCCGAAATAACGAATATATAAAAAAAATTTGGTACAGTCATACAAAAGTTATGAGCGTCCATACATTTCGAAGATCCATTTCTATGTATGGTCGAAGATGACGCACGGTGACCTAAAAGTAATTCACTCTGACTTTGAAAAGTTCTAGATTGTATCTCTCAGGGAGGCCAAACTGGGAAGTCTGGGGAAGTACCTTTGCCAGTTATTCTTATTATTCCAAGCAGTTATTTCCAAACATCACGGTTTGAAGGACAATGTTACAAGAGAAATTGCAGAGAACTGAGATAAGTCATGTTATATCTTTAGTCTCTAGGCGAGGAGCGCAGTAGTGCTATGTAATCCTTGTAATTTTGAGCGTTCTTTAGGAGTCCACTGCCCAAATAGTAAGCAAAAAAACAAAAAAGGGGTCTAAAAAAAACAAAAACGACGACGAGGCTGTTTTAATCTGGCCTTTGTAACATTATTTTTGTTTTAGGCTATGGAGTGTTTCCTTGCGGGGGTGAAGCCGGCGGGCGGGGCTGAGGCGGTGACGTCACAGGGCCAGCGCTGGGACAAGTGGCACCCGCAGGCGATAGAGCGCTTCGAAGAACTCACGCAGGTATCATCATTATAATTTCTGTCGGCATAGATCAACCTATTGCTGGAGTAAACCCTTGGCTGGAGTAAAATCTATATTTTTATCACATTTCTTGTGATTTCGAAGGCATGTGCGTAATGCCGCTAACTTAAAACGGTGAAGGAAAACATCGTGAGGAAACCGACATGTACCTAGAATCTTTCGAAGTCATGTGTCATCCACCAACCCGGAGTGGGCCAGCGTGGTAGATTATGGCCTAAACTCTCTCCTTGCGAGATAAGGCCCCGAGTCCCAGCAGTGGGAAAATTTAGTGGGCTGTTGTTGTGATTTGAATTGTAATTTTTATAGTATTGATTATATTTTATACTATCTGACTCAAACTTTGTACCTACCTACCGGAAAAAAAACAAAACACTTTTTTTTTCTAAATTCAAAATGACTAAATTGATAAAAAGGTAGATTTACTTACATTAATGATTGTTAAGTTTCACCATAAATATAAATAATACATACATCTAATATCTTCTTAAATTTGCGTACCTTTGGAGTTTTGACATCATAATTATCACGATATTTTTGTACCCATATTCGCAAATAAAGATGTTATAAATTATCATATTATTCTCATTACCATATTACTATATCACTATATTGGTAATTTTATATCACAGAAAAAATGGAATAGCGATTTTTGTATATTCCAAGCAGCGAAGTTAGAGCAGACATTAGTTGTAGTTCCCGGCAAACAAGTTGACCCAATGAAGTTAGCTGCGCATGGCTGCGCAGAAATGTTTTAAGGTATCTTTGGTGGAAGTGCACATGCGCGAACTTTCCCCTTCCACGTCACTTTTGGGTCAACTTGTTTGCAGGCCACTATACATAAAATAAATGTACATACAGTGACTTATACTCAGGTCACCAGTTTTATGTTACCATATCCTGATTCCTGCTGTATTTTTCAACCAGGTCGCGAGATGGAAGTCGCTCGTTTCCAGAACGTGCACGTACAAGAAGACCGTGTCAGCTGAAGGAGAGAAAGAGAAGGAGATACCCGGCATCAAGCTGTTTGACGTCACCGACGGTGAGATTAAAATTGTATTAGTTCTACCTATCACGTAGAATTAGACGTCTAAAACAGGTGAAAATGTCGCATTTTTAATAGTTAATATTTTCGGGCACTTTACATACAATGAATAAGGACGGACCACGTTCTTCGTGTAATTTAAATTATTATTGTTTTTTTCACATATATCTGTAATTTTGTTGTGAATAAAAACCTAAATTTGAATATTAAATGAGATGTTTTTTCGTAAACTTGACAATTGTTCTCGCGTAACGCGCTTAATCCAGATAGCCACGCCAAGAAGCGTCGCGATCACGTGACCGCAATAAACAGGCCTATAAAAGTTGTTCAGAACAACAGATATTATAAATGATAGATAAATGAGTAAAAAAATATATAAATTAAAAACTGAATATTTTCCTACTTCTAGGACGCGTCGCCTGTTCTCGCAAGGAGACAATTAAAGCCATAAATCACGCTGGCTTAGAACGGGTTATTATGAGATCCGACGTCTAGTCTCTCGGACACTACGTCTTTTTATAGCCACTAACTAGGCTAACTCAGTTTTAAGCCTCTATAATTAAACAAATATAGTTTTGTAGTGGTTTTGCTAGTTATTCTGCCGCCAAGCAGTAGTGTGCAAACATTATTGTGTTCCGGTTCGAAGGGCAATGTTTCCAGAGAAATTACTGGGCTAAGAGATAAAACACCTTATATATCCGGATGAAGAGCGCGGTGCAGTGCTGGGTAATGATTTGGGATCCTCATATTCCAATAGCTACTGTGCTGTAATGGGCAGGCATGTTGCTTACCACCAGACACATGCTCGTCTCGTCGCTCTATTATATAAATAAAAATGTGTTTTGTACGTATATACAGAGGGCGAGCTGGACATCGGCGCGGTGCTGATAGAGGAGGGATGGGCGGCGGCCGCGGCGGGGGAGCCCGCCCCGCCCGCGCCCCCGCGCGCGCCCTTCGGAGACCTGGGGAACTCGCGGTAACCGTACCCCTTACACTTCATTCACGACCACTATATACATACATATAATAACTTTAATGGTATAGATAGGTAGAATTACTTTATTGCATTTAATCAGAAATATTCGGTCCGCTACTTCCAATTCTCATTTTTACCAGGACGTAATGATATCACGGTTTTTGAAACATGTATGTAAGAAAAATTTAGTTTTTCGTTCACCTCGTATACCTCGATGGCTTTAGTGATGGTTTGTTACGAAATTTGGTAAAGAGTTTGAATTTAATTTTAAATTGAAGTCGGCTTTTGTTTTTTTTTTTCCGAGAAAATAAATTGTTTAAACAAAATTTTTGTGTTTGTTGCAGAGTGCTCAGTATGCTTGAGCCGAGTACGAGGTCTTTGTCCCTCCCCAAAGACCACAAAGACGACAAGGCACCACAGACCAACGGACAACATGATACCAAAGGTTGGTATTAATAGTTAATAGCAAAGAGTTTACATATACTACGTATAGAGTTGGAACAAACGTTTTACACGGAAAACACGGGTCTGATCGCTCTTGCCTTGTCGCTCTTGTGGAAGTGTCATGCTTTTGTCGCAGCACATCACTCCATAGCAAGTATGCACGTCGCCTGCTTACGATTGCTACAAAGGAACTGTGCGGAAAAACTGATCTATTTACTTATTCTCTATCTAAGGTTAATAGTAATAACACACAGCACACGATTGAAATACCATACTGTTTCGAATTGAGAATAGAAATTGAATGAAGTGTGCAACTGATCTGCATGATCTAACCATCTTGCCTTTTTTCTATAGGGGTGCACTGATCCATGATTGATGTTCCAAAGATTTTAACGAGGAGGGTTGACTTCACTTTGACAAAATGTTGAGGCTGTGGAATGCGTTGCCTGAGTGGGGTTTTCACGTATTTAACTCGTGTATTGAAGTTTGTCAGTGAATCGATTTTTTCCTAGGTATTAAGCGCGCTCTTCGCATCGTCGCTTAATATCTCGCGATATGGTGGTATCGGCAAACCTATCAGTATTGAAAATGAATAAATATTGAAA
Source organism: Ectropis grisescens (assembly GCA_017562165.1). Classification (NCBI taxonomy): domain Eukaryota; kingdom Metazoa; phylum Arthropoda; class Insecta; order Lepidoptera; family Geometridae; genus Ectropis; species Ectropis grisescens. Next base: position 4,957,705 of record CM029769.1, read on the forward strand.
GTTTCAATTTGCTTTGTTTACTCTTTGTAGAGCCCCGAGCCAGCAGTTGAAAAAAATTGTGAGCTAGTCTATATTTATAAACTATTTTCGTACAAAAAATTAAACCGACTTCAAAACCAAAAATAGACACTGAAAAGCGAAAAATAAACTAAAATCATTATTATAAGCGCTACTCACTCATCTATTTGAAGTCGGTTAAAACAATTAATCGGGGGTTAAAAACAAGTTTTTATTAAAGCATTTACACAACTTTGTATTGACAGGGTCGAGCTTCATAAGTTTTGTGAAGTCTACAACTATGTCATCCAGAAAATTGTACGCAAATTTTAGTTTTTGGCTTGACCGATTTCGATAAGATTTATATGGGACCATTCGGGAAGCATACTCATCCGAACACAAACAGAAAATTTTAAATCGGTGCAGAGGTTCTCGAGAAATCAGGTAACATACAAAAAAAAACAGTGGTCGAATTGATAAACTCCTCCTTTTTTTGGAAGTCGGTTAAAAAAAAAGGGTGTACCTATATCATAGATACGGACGTTTGTTGTGCGTATACCTACACAAAATGTCGGCGCTTACTCCACTGTACGCGATATGTTACATTCAACAGTCCACACTTGATCTAATTATTTCTTTGTTTATTTAGCTATCCAAAGCTGTAATTGAATTTAGGATAGAAATTATACTTACGAAGCTGCAACAAACCAAACCAATCCCAAGATTTTGTTATCATTAGATTTTTTGACTTAAAATTTCTTCCATAGGGAGTAGGTACATGGCAGTAATTTTAAAGACGTCGCTATAAATTAAATTGTAAATCTTTTCCTCAGAAAACGAGCTCCTCACCGGATCGAAGTCACTTTCCTCGGTTCTCGACAACGCCGACAAAGTTCTATCCGTCTCGAACTTCGACCTGACCCTCCCCGACAAACCCAAGCCCCACGTCAACGGCTCTCACGGCGACTTTCTCCACAACGAACGAGAGAACCTTGACAAGGAGGCGTCCTCGGAAACTTTGACCGAACACTCGGCCATCCCACCCGAATTCAAGGCGAATATGAACAGGATAGATTCCCATCACAGCAACTTGGAGACCCTTGGGAGGTCCACGTAAGATTTGCAGAAGTAAATTTGTAAGAAGCGGGGTGTATAGTGATTGGTAATACAGGAATGTATAGTATGATTAGTGTAAATTAACTATTGGATGTGAAACTGAATTTAAAGTCACAATAGGCGCTTTTTAAATTAAATCATGAGTCATCAACTCAAGTGTGATGCGATAGGTATAGTCAGACTTAAGTTTCGGCCGCATCGACTGTCTTTTTTTAAGGAGAGTGCACGCGCGCGAATCAGATCTGCTCACCTGGCTCTACGTAAAAGGCCGCCGGATGCGGTTGAAACTTAAGCCAGACTGGACCGAGCATATAAAGCGAGTTACTCGTGTATTAAGTAAAAATGTGTAACAACTAAATTAGTTTTCATAGGCCTAACCTTTAATTAGTGTTATATCAGTTCTCATAGTTGGTCTACAATATGAGGTAAATTTTATTTGGTGCTGAAAATAGTCTGGATCTTTTAAAAAAGTGTATAGTTTTCAAATATATACCTTACACAAATCTGGTATTATACACTTACAAGAAATTGTATATCTCATCTAATTATAAAATTCTTACAAATATTGTATGCAATATTCTCACAAAACTTGTTCAATGGAGTCTCCTTTTAAGCATAATAATATCTGTAGTAGGAAACTCCACTGATTTATTTTAATTATCTGGCTATGACTTTTAAAATAAGATCTGATGTTTTCTCTAATTTTGTTCTCCCAAAGTCGCCTTCTGATACCAGATCAGAAGGTGGCTTTCCTCGCATGTGTACATTTTTCAGCAAATTCTTTCTCATTTCGTCTTTATGAAGCAAATTACACGGTCTCCAAACATGTCTACGTCGAGACTCGGTTGAGACAAAGCTTTTTTCTCTAGATTTATTTTGTTTTGGCATATCGTTGTTAAATGTTTAAGTTTTAGTTTAAGGGGACAGATCAGATGAATCAAAATTTTGTAATCTGACACCGAAAAATAAATTTTGTACTTACTGTATATTAGATTTTATATTAATTAAATTATAGTGTCAAAAAGTGGTTTTGGAAATTTCTAAAACATATAATGGGCTTGTAAACAGATGTGGCTCGAAGCTAAATAGGCTCTGATAATTTACTCTGAACAACCAAACTCTTGCCGCTATTTTCTAAACATTCGGTACTTTCTATATATACGTGCTATTGCTTATCTTATGTTATCGTGATATTGTTTAGCAACCCGTAAATGGCGGCCAAACCTAGACCTATCTTGTAACAACAAAAGAAAAAAAATAGCGGTAATAGGAACTGCCTATAGAAGTGAAAATTCATGAAATTTTATTACGCGTGTCGGCGATGCGACCTCAACATTTCACCCATCGAAAAAGTCCCGACATCTTAACGGGCACATCCCGCTCCGAGGCTAAGTTAGCATGTCTGTGAAATGAACCAATAAGATTTTTCCCTAATAAGTGCTCAAATCGGCTAAAGAAGTGTCCACTTCTAAACCACTCTCAAGTAAGTAACTAAACACCACCAGTTACTTTTTTAGCAAAGCTTGGTATAGATATTTTTATCATTTGTGATCGCAAATAAACTGAAAGAGACATTAACGACACGCTACAGTTACGCTAGTATTCGTACTTCGCCTAAAGATTACGCGTCAAACGCACATTGTAATGCTTTTGCTTCGATTCTATTGAGATAGAACCAAGTGAACAGATAGAATATCCTATCTTATAATAAAAGATAATGGTCGATATTTGCATATAGGTGAACCGCTCTTACCGTCTATTTAGTGACTTCTTTTTACAAGCCACTAATTTACTTCGACTGTATTTCACACACTATGTGTTTGTGCTTTATAGGTTGTGTATTTTGTAAATAGGCATTTTATTTTATACCTTTTTAGTATTCTAGAGTAATGTAAATGTACACTATCATGGATTCCTCTCGATAAAAATACATATCCATATTTCCATATCCGTCTAAGGTTGGAAATAATATTAAAATGAAAGTAAATACAAAAAATCTAATATTTTATTAAACGTAATTGGTATGCAAGTAAAGTTGAGTCACGTGTAAAATCTGCTAAGGCAGACTTTAGTTTCAACCGCATTTCGCGGCTCATTTTGAGGCTATTATGCAGGAGAAACAGCATTCATTGTATAGATCGCGGTTGAAACTTGAAGTGGAATTTTTCGATCATAACACACGCCGATTAAGCAATATCACGTCTACAATATTTTGATGACATAGGTTAAACACAAAAACATAATGCAAATTTATTAATTTCAAGTTTCGCCTCAACCTGGGATGTCATCTGTCAGTTCAAATACGCGTAACTATCCTGTCAATTAAAAAAAGGTATGAGCGTACGTGTGTACGCACTCAAGAAGTTAATACTTCTTCTTTTTATTCCTCGAAGTGTCACTTTAAAAAACCTAATATCTTTAACGCAAGACGTATGAACCTGAAGTTCTTTACAATGTTTACTAAAATGGAGTAACATTGAGCTAGCTTCAGGGTTTCGGGTTTTGCGTTTGCGCTTTGAAATTACAAGTACCTAAATCTACAAGTTTTTGAATTTGAAAGTTCTTCAACCTAAAAGGTCGTCGTTAGTTACTTGTTTTAAACATACGTCACTATGATAATGTATATTTATGAACTAAAACCTTAGTCTGTGATTGTAATTAACATTTAAGCATACTAATTTGCATTAACACAGCTTTAGCCTAAGTCTAGTATTTATAATCTCGGCGAACATTCTGCCCGTAGCTAGGTCAATTGATTGATTCTACCAGAAGTCAATTACTTCCCTCGTTTTTCATTTGACACTTCACATGGTTTTTTTCAGAATTTTTCACAATATATCACAATGTTGTTCACGTTACTTCACGATTTTATTCACATTTCATAATTTTGTTTATGACGTTTCACAATATTGTTCATAAAGCTGTTCACGCCATTTCACAATGTATTTTTTTTTTAAATAAAAAGTGACGAGACGATCAGGACATGTGCCTGATGGTAAGCCTGCCACATAACAACACAGTGACACGTAGCTATTGGAACTTGAAGAGTCCAAATTATTACCTTGCACTGCACTGCGCTCGTCACCCAGAGATGTAATATGGTTATAGATCGTAAAACATCGTAATTTTTAAAATGTATTTAACTTGTGTATGTTTGTAGAAGTTTATCTGGACAATAAATTGTTTAAACATCGACTTACCAGTGGGTATCTTATCTGTAAGGTTACGCAGAAAATCAGTACGAAGCTGGAAGTTAAAATCGTAGTAAAAAATGTGGTTTGCAAAAAATGTTAATACTGTCGAATAAAAGCAGCCTTTCGACTCGGTACATCTAACCTGCGTAACCTGTTATTTATATCTCAAATACTATTGTGAAAAATGGGTGCATAATGGTGCTATATAAAGTAACATGGAGACGTTCCGATTCAAATCAACAGACAGCATTGACGATAGCAACAATACTCGTCGAAATTTCATACCTAATTTAAAGTATTCTTGCTAACCATTTTCATCCCAAGGTTGCCTGGAAGATATCGCTTTTAGCAATAAAGCTACCGATTGTAGGACTAGTTTTTTTTGTTCTTTTCTCCTGTATAAGTGTATTTTGTTTGTTACTGGCGTGGACAATAAAAAGTAGATCTATCTATCTCTTTTAAGTTATGGATTCAATAGCCATCGTAGCCTAGTGTAGAAAACGTGAGAAGAACCACTATGTTATTGTGGCCTATTTTGCAAATTGGAATAATTCTTTGAAATACTTTCTAATTGAAATGACTGAATACTATGAAATTGGAAAAAAATCATATGACTGGTAAAGACCAAAGTATAATATTGAGAATCGGGGAAAATGCGGTGTAGCGTTATAACTGATCACAGATTACGATAAAGTCAGTCAGCTATTTGCTGCTTGTGTTGGTGTGATTCGGAACGTGCCCAATTAATTTTCCATATACCGTAGAAATATAGTTTAATGTTTTACATTTTGTTAAAAATCTAAACAGTGTTAGTAAGTTGAATGTGGAGCTAAACTTATGAGTGCCATAATAAGATCAGTACAAATATGTTAGTAATTATAACTGTGTGACGCCAAAATCCCAAAAAATAAAGTTTACATTTGATCTACACCGTAAGCTGTCATAATAAATAATCAAAATGGCGGAGCAATGACCAATAATATTGATGATCCATGAGACATTTTCAGAACAGAATTATTATACCTTCAATTTCGTCGAAAGGTAAATAGATAAAATAATAACAAGGATATAAAAATAGTGGTGGACATTTTTCATACTACACCATTTAGCTCCAAACTAAGGTAAGGTGACGCCAATGTTTTTAACAATACGAATCATTGTCTTAAAAAAGTTTCGGCTGGTCTAGTTGGGAGAACGGCGCCAGCCGATCCGGAAGCACCGGGTTCAAATCCCACCCGCACCATTGTCTTTTCAAAGTAATGCTGCTAATTTAAAAAATCGGCGAAGGAAAACATCGTGAGGAAACCGACATGTACTTAGACTCTTTCGAGGGCATGTGTCATCCAACCCGCACTGGGCCAGCGTGGTGGATTATGGTCTTGACTCTCCCTTGCGAGAGAAGGACCCGAGTCCCAGCAGTGGGAACATTTTGTGGGCTGTTCATGCTTATTTCATGTTTTAAAACTTAAAGAAATTGTTACGAACTGTGATTGGTTATTATACGCCATGTTTGTGTTATGCCAGGTAGGTGACTGAAGCATACCCTTACGCTGTTTTTATTGTTTGGTTGTACCTAAGTAGTTTTATTTACTGAAGTCTATTAACACTCGAATAGGATTTATAGGAATATTAAATGTATATTTCTGTGTAATTACTAGTTTTATTTCTACCATATTAGTCTTAATTAATATTGCAATTTATTTTTTATAGTATATACTGATAAGACCAGCAGTACATGTGCCTGATGGTAAGCAACATGCCTGTCCATAACAGCTCAGTGACACGCAGTATTGGAACATAAATAGTCAAAATCATTGCCTAGCACCGCACTATGCTCGTCACCCGGAGATTAAGGTGTTTTATTTCGTAGCCCAGTAATTTGCTTAGAACTTTGCAGAGAACCCTACTCCTACAGAACCAAATTGGATTATTATAGTTTTGGTCAGATTTATCGTTCCTTCACAACCTTATCGCGGCCTACGATGGAGCGTGCTTACCCAGTATTAACCGATTCACTCTACGATTTGAAGACACCAAAATTATAACCATCAACTAGAAAGGGCAGGGCAATGCGAAAGGGCGCGGTAGGCTCTAACGCAAACTATTTCCTTTACGGAACTAATCTTGAAATGATGATAAATGTTTTGTCGCATGATGTAGAACTATCGTGAGCAACTTTAAGGCCAGGTAGTTCTGTCAAATTAGGCATTTAACGCTGTTTTGTTCTCGCGACCGTCACCGACCGCGGAATCAGTGCCACAGTGCAGAAATAACATTACAATATTTGACTATGTAATTTAAACTCATTTTTTGTTCAAGATTTGTTTATACTAGTGATAACAATTTAGAAATACAACAAGAAATATTAAATTTATCTATACTCGTAGATATACAAAATTCAACCTTTTCTTTTTGGTCACACTATAAGTTGAGAACGGCTTTTCCAATTTCATGCATATTTTAAAAATGTTTCCTAATAATTCACAAGTTCGTTAAACATTGAAAAAAAGGTGCTGAAACGTAATGAAAGGCCAGTAAAAATAGAAGGATTTTTGTTCAACTTTGCACTAAATTTCTAATCCAATTTTTTCTATGAGGTAAAGATCACTTACTGAGCATAAAATTACAAAATTCTCACAGATCCAGGTAGATCTTCAAACGCCAATTGAAAAAAAACTGTTTTAACCGATATTTTGGAAACTATATATTTTGACAATAATTGTAGAAAATAAAATTTTGCATCTTTTGTTGCTAGTAAACTTTTTTTTGTTAAACTTACCGTTTACGATTTATAACCCATTCAATGATACGATTGCTATGATGCCGATAATAGTGGATGAAAATGATGTTGTCTACGATGGAACTTGTTTCTCTAATAGAAACAAGCATAGTGTACCTCGTAACCCCAAGGTTCGAACCTTCGACAAAAACCCACTCTGGCAATGCGTTTCACAGCTTAGTTGTTCTTATTACAAAAGTGGAGACCAAACTCCTCGTTCAACTCTTCAATCATGATGATGAACGGTGCTGTTTATTCGAGCAACGAGCAATATGATAGAATAACTTTAATATAAAAACCCCGACTACAAAAAATCTACACGTAAAAAATATTACCTACTATCTAAGGACACTTTGGCGAGCCAGACTAGTCTTAGAATATCTTAGTTACCAAAATCCATCCAGCCGTTTGGAAGATATGTGGAAATAAAATATTTACAAACATAAAAGATACGCGCGAAAAACATAACCCTTCTTTCATTCCGGTAAAAAGGGACATGTTTATGCTACTGGGAACAAATTCACATCTTATTATTTTTACATTGTTATCATCAAATTTGACATAATAAATCGTAATCGGTAAGTTCGAAAAAAAAAGTTTACTGGCAACAAAAGATGGGAAATTTTATTTTCTACAATAATAATAGGCTTTATAACTTTTCAGAATATCAGCCAAAAACGTTTTTCGAGCTGGCGCTTGAAGCTCCACCTGGATTTGTTATTATTTTGTGATTTTATGCTCAGGAAATGATTCTAAACCTTATATAAAAATACGAATCGGAAATTTAGTGCAGAGTTAAATTCTACGAGTAATTTTACTGCCTAAAAGGCTTCTTATCAAATTTGGTCAGTGTCTAAATTTCTATGAACAATATTAACATTTTCATACAAAAAAAAAAAAAAAAAAAAAATTTTGGTGGTGTCACAAACTTGGAAAGAAATAAAAAATAAAAATTCTAACAAAACAATACGTGTATCTATGGAAAGGTGTTCAAAATTGTATTGAAGTTCCTAACATTTTTATTCTAAACTGAATAGTTTGCGCGAAAAGTCTCTTCCAAAGTGGTAAAATCTGTATGTGAGGACTTTTCTTCCACGTACTAAGTACCTTACTACCAAAGAATTTACCTAAATGGCAGATAAATGCAAGTTAGGTATCATTTATGCTACCTTACTTGCATTTATATTAGGGGATTTACGCAGGGGATTTCTCCCCTCTCATTATTTCCTTATCCCGATCTCTGATTTAACGGACGAATATTTTACCGATGCTTATCTATTTTCCATTGCATCCGCATTGAATTTTTACTGATGTGGTATCGACGTCAGTTTTTGAGACTCCTTATTGGTCTACAACATAAAGTAAACAGCGTACTAATTAGTATCAGCGTCTATTTGCAATTCAATGAAAACGGTATCAAAAATCAAGATCATAGCGTGCTTCACTAGTAATACCTACTGATATTGTTATACTGTGGCACTATGATCGTAATATTTAAAATTTATCGGTTGTCAAAATTGCAAAATCAAGCACAGGCCCGTCGTCCGTGAGCGCCGAAACGCGACTGATCAGGCTGGCCGAACGGCGCGCTATATATATGGTAGATATTTAAACATAGTGAATAGCTGATAATTTTTATCAAGTCAAACTCTGCGAATGCATCTATAACTTTTTAGTGGCTTTCGTTGAGTACAAAAATTTAGTAAAAAAAATCATTAGTTTAGTCATAAACTTGAAACAACTTTTTGAAAAGGGGTAACTTTGGGATTTTTTTATCAAGTAAAATTCATTAAATCGTGTTACTGACTGCGAATTGCACTAGATTAGATCCTTAACTAATACATATATTTTTTTCAGAGTTTAAAACACTATTTTAAAGGTCTTAAAGTTGTTTTAAAAATTCAAAATTACGGCCCACACGCCCTTAAGAGTTAGTGGCGAGTCAGCAGGTCTACTACGAAGTCCGATAAACGATATATCGGCCGAAGTTATGGACGTTTTATACCACGAAACACAATCGGTCGGTTGATGACACAAAAACTGTCAAATAAGCCTCGGTCGGGATGAACGAAACGCCCGATCAGATCAACCAACCGATTGTTTCGTGGTATAAAACGTCCTTAACTTCGGCCGATATATCGTTTATCGGACTTCGTAGTAGACCTGCTGGTCTTTGAGCCATGGGTTCTATTACCACCCAAAACAAACATTTGTGTGAAGAATTTGGATGTTTGTTCTATGTCTGGGTGATTATATGTAGGTATCATAATTATAAATTCCCGTTTCCTTTATTTTCTCGCAATAAATAGCTAACCTATGTGCTATTCCTAATTAGACTATAAACAAATTGTGTTCGAAAAAAATACATCTCGATGGGTTCAGACGTCCCGGCGTGACTGAGCAACAAACATAATTTTTTTTCGCAATATAATATTAGTACGATTATTTTTTCTAATAACTGGCTCTGAGTCTTTCCTGGATAAAACATACGCAAACTGCTGGATGCAGTGCTCCTCTGAATGGTGATGCTATCTGCATCAGAAACGAGGTAGAACGTATCCTGGTTCAAAAACGACATCCAATTTCGCGATCACTCCTTACATAACCGTGTATTTGCCATAAAAATGTCACAGTTATACTTTCGCTAAAATAGAAATGCTTTCTGCGCGCATGATAATCTTTACCATTGTCCATCTAACACCATCATTCTGACACCATACATTGTATAATATGTGCTTTGACAACAACTGATTTCCAGAGGTGAAATAGATAACCATTTGTTTGGAGAGAGCATTCGAGTCTCCGCTTTCAAAGGTTCTTACTCCATTGTCATGCAGAAGAATAAACCTTCAAACCATTTTCACCTCTATATTTTTGTGATACTAAGTTTCATTTGTTGTAGCGTAGTCGAGAGATATTACAACGAATTGAGTGATTACGTAGAAAACATAATTAAAGGGCCATTTGCCGGCGGAGCGTCAGAAATGAGAATTTAATTGTGAAGATGTGATTTCAATCAGAAAGCGTTCGTTATTGAGAGGACGGCACGGTTACAATTATTATGAACCTAGATGGGAATTAGTACGAGGTGACTAGCCCAAGATATGAAATAAATGGTGTTTGTTACAGTGTTGTTACGAACAAACTTATACCTAATTATTTTAATAAATATACAATATTAGAGTCTAATACTTACGTAAGTTATAGTCTACGTTGTTTAGTCGTGAGAACAACAACAGCTGATCCAGAGCCCCTGGTTCGCATCCCACGCGCACCACATCAGAGTAGTGCCGCCAACTTAAAAAACGGTAAAGGAAAACATCGCGAGGAAACCGACATGTCCCTAGAATCATCCGAGGCCATGCGTCATCTACCAAGCTGCACTGGGCCAGCATGGTGGATTATGGCTTTAGCTCTCTCCTGGCGGGAGCAGGCCTCGAGTCCTTGTATTCCTTTATTTTAATTTGTATCAAATAATTAATATGAAAAATGAAAAAATGAAAAAATTTATTACCACAAAAATTACCAAGATATACAAAAATTACCAAGATATACAAGACAAAGGTAGAACAATCACATCGATTTTTGGATTTTTGTACACAATTATTAAAATAATATAGTAATATCCTTTGGTTTCCCACTAAGCAAGCCTGTATCGGGAAAACCAAAATCCAGAGGAAACAATAACAATTAGACCAAGTCTCGCATTCAAGACAGACAACATTTGACAGGTTAAACTAAATGAATGATTATTACATTATTACAATGAATATGTCCCACATATTCATTGTAATAATATAATAATCACTTATACTTGGTACAAAAGACTTACACAAAACTTAAATAAATTTAAAATCCCCTATGCAATTTTCATTAATCATTATTAGGCGGGTAAAATTGTATGTTGCCTCAAATTGTTGTATTTATTAAATTTTGACACGCTGTTATTGGAACTTAAAGATCCCAACTCATTAGCTAGCACAGCACGTTACCCTGACATATAAGATGATTTATCTCTATGCCCTGTTATTTCACTGGAACCATTGCCCTTAAAACAGGAACACAGTAATGTTTGCACATTACTATTTGGCGGTAGAATAACTGGCAACGGTGTGGTACTTCCCCAAGCGTACAACTACAATCCCCTGCAACAAACTACAAACAGTGCACGTCTACCCATTAGTCCACCACGCCTTTGTTTTTTAACCCCCGACAAAAAAAGGGGTGTTATAAGTTTGACGTCGATGTCTGTCTGTCTGTCTGTCTGTCTGTCTGTCTGTGTGTGTGTCTGTCTGTGGCACCGTAGAGCTCAAACGGATGGGCCGATTTCGATGCGTTTTTTTTATTTGAAAGTTAATATCCGTGCGGGTGTTCTTAGCTATGTTTGGTTAATATCGATTCAAAATGGCCGCCTCCACAAAATGGCGGACAAAATATTTCTTTACAACCTACCTCAATATGGGTATCAAATGAAAGGGCTTGACTAGTAGAGTACTAAACGCTATAACAAATTTCAAATCCAAGATGGCCGCCACCACAAAATGGCGAATTATATAATATTTTTCACTACTACCTCAATATGGGTATCAAATGAAAGGGCTTGATTAGTAGAATACTTTGCACTATGACAAATTTCAAATCCAAGATGGCCGCTATCACAAAATGGCGAATTACATATTAAGGGAATTGTGAAAAAGGTTTCACAATTCCCTTAATATGGGTATCAAATGAAAGGGCTTGACTAGTAGAATGTTCTACAGATAACAAATCCAAGGTAGTCGGGGGTTCATCAAAATTTTTAATTTTGTTCTTGTATATTATATAAATGTTTATCGACATACGACAGCGGCCCGATCCGGCTTCGCTCGGATATTTTGTCAAATAAAGACCTCAGTAACCTTTTTTGGCTCATGAACAACAACTTTTCATGGGTATCATTTTATTCATAAATTACAGAGAAATTACAAAGGACATACAGATACATATTCATTTTTAGGGTTCCATAACCAAAGGGTACAACTTAAAAACGAGACCCTATTATTGAGACTTCGGTGTCCGTCCATCTGTCACCAGGCTGTATCTCAAGAACGGTGATAGCTATACAATTGAAATTTTCACAGATGATGTATTCCTATTTCCGCTGTAACAACAAATACTAAAAATGAAATAAATATTTACTCTTAAATATTTATTTTATTTGTACTACATACTACAAACTTGTATTTTTTACCGTTTCTTGCTCGTTACTAATAACGGTGATAGGTAGACGGTTTAATTATTCACAGAATATTTAGTTGTATGTTCTCTTTAAAAATATACATAATTAATTATATAAAAATAAATGAATCATCCCATACAAGGGGGGCATTACATACGGGAATACAATAAAAGAGGTTTTCGCCGTTTATTTGCTAATGGTACGGAACCCTTTGTGCGCGAGTCCCACTCGCACTTGGTCGGTTTTATATTTATCTGCATCTGAATATAAGATACGAAATTAAATCTTACATATACATTTTCCCAGACGTTATCCGTACTACCACAGTAAAACATACAGTAAAATATCTTCATACAAACGTGCCACTCTCGGTTTGAATGTGTGCGTGCGCTGCGCGCCGCGTCGGCACGCGATTTCACGCACACGTTAGCATAGGTAATATATGGGGGAATAAGGTGGCGGCTGTACGGGCTGTACAGCGCGACTGTGAGCACGTGCGTACGTGTTACATGACCGCTCGCATTCTCAACTCTCGCCAACCTCGCAAAAGTGACAACCCTGGGGATCAACGCAAGAGTAGGCTAATAACTCGGCAGGCGGCCTTAGATAACTTACTGTTATGTATTTACTGTTGTACGCTATATTTATCAATGCATGTTAGGCCCGGCTCTAACTGCAGCTAATAATTTATTTTGTCACAGTGGTGTTAACGAAAGCGTTATGCAAACTTACGTAAGCTATCTCCGATACGGTGGATAGCCACCGTCATTTATATCTCGATTCGCGAAAGTGATTACATTTTTCACAATACCTATTTAGAACTGTTTATCTAGTGACTTAAAGATGACTCCGTAAACTTACTGATCTTAAACGTACTTTATTATGGTATTACTTTTTGTATATTATAACGGAAACGGGATCTACGTGGGTAACACCGCGAGGCTAGTTTTTAATATCAGTGAGATGTTTCTTGCTCAATCACGTAGTATTGTCCGAACGGATCGGGTTGAACTTTGGAACACAGAATAGCACAGACTTAACCTATTTCCGGAAAATATCGGGGGCTGCGCGGGTAAAACCGTGGGGCACTATTTGACCTCCGATTACCTTGGATTTTATTTTATTTTATTTTTATAGTATTCTACTAGTCAAGTCCTTTCATTTGACACCCATATCCCATATTGTGGAGGCGGCCATATTGGATCAATATTAACTAAACATAGCTGAAAACTACCGCACAGAAACTGGCTTTCAAATGAAAAAAATGCACTAATATCCGATCCCACAAACAAACACACTCACACCGACAGACAGACAGAGATTGGCGTCAATTTTATAACACCCCTCATTATCCATTGGAAGTTAAAAAGGGGCGCCATAAAGTTTTGGAACACAGCTGGTGGGGGTAGGCGAACAATGTCGCAAAGTTACTGTCGAGCGTCTTGGCTAAGAGTGTCGGCAGCGAGAGATCCATCATCACAACTGTGTCCACATCGCAGCCCTTGTCCTTCCACTGAATGCTCTCCTAATAAGAGTGTGCGCGGAGGACTTTCAACTGGAAGACTTAGGAATTTTAATTGCCCGAGTAACAGACAAGTAACAAGTAACCATCCCAAGTCATCCAATCCTCCCACGCTTTTATGTTTTTTTTACAACTAGCGATCTACGCCGGCTTCACCTGTGGTACATAATATATAGCCTATAGCATTTAGGAATATCGCACATATTATCACACATCACACATACCAGATTTGTAGTGGTAGGACTCTTGGCAGAGTTCGCCTGGGGAAGTACCACACCTTTACCAGTTATTCTACCGCCAAGCAGTAGTGTCCAAACATTACTGTGTTCCGGTTTGAAGGGTAATGTTTCCAGAGAAATTACAGGGCTTAGAGATATAACATCTTAGATCTCTGGGTGACGAGCGCAGTGCAGTGCTAGGTAATGATTTGGACTCTTCATGTTCCAATAGCTGAATGTCACTGCTGTTATGTGGCAGGCATGTTGCTTACCATCAGGCACATGTACTGCTCGTCTCGTCATTCTTTATTTAAAAAAGATCAATAATAAACTTTGACTTTGACTTTATTCAACGGTGAAAGAATTTTTGAAATCGGACCAGTAGTTGCTGAGATTACCGCGTTCAAACAAAAACCTCTTCAGCTTTTTAATATTAGTATAGATCCTGATCAGAAAGTTTATTTTTCTTATAAAAATACTTTTCCTGTAAAATAATAATAAATGAGATCGTAGATTACAACAGAACTGGTACCTACTATAAAATAATATTAATTCTAGCATAAAATTTAATAAGTACGGAAATATTTTAACACTTGCGTCATTTACATGCAGCTGAGGTGAGTGCAAACACCCACGAGGCGTGATACCGTGAAATTGCACATTGCATTTATGAACAAAAGTAGATCTGGGACGTCTGGGTCCTTATTTGTTTAATTACCCGACTGAAGAAGGGTTGTTTTTCGCGCGTATCTTGATGTTTGTATTTTTTTTCCCCACGTATCTTCCAAACGGCTGCATGGATTTTGACAATTAAGACATCATTAGATTCGTCTTAAGTGTCTTTAGAATATATTGTATTACATATTTTTTTTATGTGTTGATTTTTTGCAGTCGGCGGTTTTAAATTAAAGCTATTTCTATGTTTAACCTTGCTACAGGGACTTACGGCAGTTGGTCTCCTATGACCTATTTAATGAAAGAGCAAAAAAATAAATAAAAAGAAAAAACTTGTTCATAAAAAGAAATAACAAACAATTCTTTATCTACTATATAAAAGCAAAAGGTCACTCAGCATGAAAGCGAAACTACAAATGCTAGTCTCAAATTTTTCATGACATGGCGTTAACTTTTTTATTAAAAATGTAAATATTTGCTGTTAGACAGATCCCTAACGTTGTTCAAGGTAACACAAATTTATGTTTTAAGCCGAAAAAGGAATTCCAATGGTCCACTCTTTCACTCTGGTTACACAAATTAAGTAATCTGCGCTACATATCATATGACAAGCCTATCAGTCATAAAAAAAAACATGGTCAGCTTTAGCTATGGGCCATCCCTGAAACCACAATGAAGAAAGCTGTAGAAAACAAAAATCCTTTTTAAAATGTATTCGTAGGCATGTTTATATGCAACACCCACCAGCCCCAAACTAACTATGAAATAAGCAAGCCAAATAGCTGATTTAATTTTAAATACAAAACAAAGACAATAAGAAAGACACAATACCAATTACATCCGTATTCAACACACAGATTTTTTGTCTCTAGCTCTGGGGTTATTTCGAGAATTCAAGTGTTTACGCTACAGCTATTATAAAAGTATGAATACAACACGACCTTTCAGGTTTGTGTAGTCGTTCTGCGTTACCCTGAAAATGTAAATCGGGTGCTCTATTTCATGCATGAAAAACGGATCTTTACACAACTTAAACAGAATAAAGTAGGTGGAGGAAGGAAAGCAGACCATGTCAACATTTGCTCAAGTGCATGTCTGGAACCTATTGGCGCTGCATTACCGCAATTAGACACTGAGTCCACAAAGGTTGACTCACTCTACTTTTAAGATTTAAGGAGAAAGTTTTTAATTCTACGATCTTTATTATGAACTAGCAATGCCTGGAAGTTCACCCACGTAGTTCCCGATTGCGTTCAATTTCCTGGGATAAAAATTACCGCATGTGTCAAAGAATAACTCATAGACTTTTTTTTACCTTTTATAGGCTCACACTTGACCGCCATCTCTCCTATGCGGTCCACGATGGAGCGTGTTTACCTAGAAGAAACCGCTTTACTCTCGATTTGAAGACACAAAGATTGTAACCATCGGGGAAAACCCACTCAGGCAACGTATTCCACAGCCCAGACGTTCTTATCACAAAAGTAGAGTCAAATCTCAAAAGTGTCTTTGGAACATCAACCATGAAATGATGTCGCTTTTTCGAGCTACGAGCATTCCGATAGAAAAAAGGGCAAGGTATTAATTAGATCATGCAGATCAGTTGTACCTACACTCTCCGAAGTCTATGACTAAGATTTCATTTGGTCTATATTATCTATTCTATGATTTGGTTTATCGATGTAAAATTGCAAAATATGTGACTTCACAGCTTCCCACTAGGCGCTCACAAATGTGACCAGCTGTGACAAGGACGGAGAAGAAAAAATCATTAAATTTACAGTTTGAACACTTTCTTCAAATTAGGCCACTTTAAAAAAGAAACCAATTTGGAGTAGCACCAGAAAGAAATTTCGATATCGGATCATAATTAACGGATTTATCGAAAGGCTTAAAAAGATTAAAGTGCTGGCTTATCGATCAAACTTTTTATAGTTACAGTGAATTTTCGCGAGTGATGGCGAAGCTCCTATAAGAGTGAAAAGAAAAAAAATTGGCATGGGTCAGTACAATTGTTATAAAAACATATTATACGAGTATAATTGTCAGTTTTCTGTACTGTAATTATTAAAATAAGTAGAGTAAAGTGGCAATTTCAAACTTTGAAAATGTATACAATTTGTATACTCTTTCTTTTATTTTTATTTATATTTTAATTGACGTATAAATTGTATACCTATTTATGAGTAAAGTACTTTGACTTTGCATCCATTAAAAAAAACAGTCTTTTTCGAGGTCAGTAAAAAAAACTTCGGTGACATTCAGTATTCATGAAAATTATATGTACACTCTCTGAAATCATCCGATAAATATCAACAAGGAAGCAACGTTGCGCTGGTGTTCGACACAGCAGTTTTTGTGAAACACGCGAATATTTGCCAATAAGTTTCTTGACACGCATTTTAATTGAAACCAAAGCTTGTAAAACCTCTGGCGCTCTCACACGGAATGTAAAACGTAACAAGTCGTAAGTCGGCGCACTACCACCTACCTATACAATGTAGATATTCCCAAAATTCGTAACAAACGGTTTGTGTCTTTCATCACACGTGCAGCCTTAGTAGAGTGGAATAAATTGCTGGCTTCATTGTTCCCTGAGAGATAGAATTTAGAATGTTTCAAGGTACTCAAGATTGAAACATGTACTTTCTAGGGCCTAGAAAGTACCTACATGTAAAAATACCACTAAAATACTACCTAGAAAATACCACTCTTACCTTGAAACGTTCTAAAGTCTATCTCTCAGGGAACAATGAAGCCAGAATCTTGCCTAGAATCTAGGCCAATGTGCGTCATCTTTGTTCACCCCGTCACTTCATCATCAGGCAAGTTGATAGTCAATCATGAACCTATCCGCGATACAAAAAAATATGATGGTAGTATTGTAGTGACCGTCATAAGCCACCATAAATACAGATCTACCTACATGGAATTTTCCTCGTGCAAAGCTCGGCCAATCTCATTTTTAACAAACTCTTTCAACCGAAGATAATCGTACCTTTATTAACATTTGATTACCGGAACGTTTAATTAAATAAGTATATTTTAAATTTTAATGAAATTTAGATGAATTTACGGATGAATAACGCATAATCTTGAGAATTCATAATATTTTTGGATTAGGTCGAAAGTTTATTACAGAATAAATTGAATTGTCATACATACCGTTCAACATATAACAAATATCACATGATTAAAAAGGGCTTTGTAACTGGCTCGTTGCTTGGTCAATAACTGATCGCAAATAAAAAACGTAGGTAAATATTGTTTCTCCAGATACATTTAGTAGATACGCTAAATGTATCTGGAGAAATAATATTTAAAGAATCTCAACAAATGAGAAAGGCTCTCTCTCAAAAATTCGAAGAAAATATCTTCAAATACCTAGGTTACATTTCATTTTTAACCCCGACCAAAAAAAGGGGTGTTATAAGTTTGACATCGATGTCTGTCTGTCTGTCTGTCTGTCTGTGTGTGTGTCTGTCTGTGGCACCGTAAAGCTCAAAGGGATCGATCGATTTCATTGCGTTTTTTTATTTGAAAGTTAATTTCTGTGCTTTGCTAATAGAGTAAGATCCCAGGGCCGCCAGACGTCACGTATTTGGTTTGGTTATTTGGTTAATATCGATTTAAGATGGCCGCCTCCACAAAATATTTCTTCACACCATACCTCAACATGGGTATCAAATGAAAGGGCTTGACTAGTAGGATGCTATGCACTATGACAAATTTCATATCCGAGATGGCCGCTATCACAAAATGGCGAAATACATTTCTTTTTGCACAACTCCTTCAGGGGGGGGGGGGGGTGGTTAATTTTGTTCTTGTTTATGTTACATTGAATGAGAGTACGTTTGACCTAGACATACAAAATAAAAGTAACATATGGTGCTAACAAGGTCTAGGCACAACAGTCTTGCCTATAAAATACCTATTGACTCTTAGTTTTTTATTTATTTCCAGATTAAAGAGTTTGGAAACACTTCTACTACTGTCCCAATATTCCGCATTTACACTATTTCAATTATGAATGGCTCGTACCGTCGCCGTTGAAAATGTTAATCATAAGTGTTCCTCGATATTTAAAGGCAAAGGCAAAAGGGACGACATTGATAGATACAGACCGTCGTGTCGATTATACTAGCAATAGCCAAAGTATTTGAAAATGACTTAAATTGACGACTAGTGGTCTACCTAACCGAAATCGAGGCGCCCTGTGAACAACAATACGCATACCGCGAAGGGAGATCTACGACTTCTCTAACGCGTGTAGTGGTTCGCAGTGTATTGGCTACTCGTGAACGCAGACAGCAAGTGGCTCTTTCGCGCTGTGAGCTGTGACTTATCGAAGGCCTTCGCTGTCGTAGACCATGAGGCCTTAGCTTTAAAGTTGAAACACTATAGCATAGCTGGGAAATCATACGCTGAGATGACTGACATGTTACGAGACCACTTATTATAGAGATTTCATTACTGTCATTGTTTAACATTCTTACTTAGTCCATCTACCTAGTCCACTGGCGGACATTATCGTTTCCCATGACACACAATTTAGCTTTATATGTTTTTCTTGGCTAACGCTAGCCTCATTATAACTAGGAAAGACAGCCTAGGGGCTATCTTCACTTTTTATTGCTCGATTGAACTAATCGGCATAACTAGTTTAAATAATATATCTACAGTAAATTCATTTCAAGATCGAATTGGAACAAATTCTACTTTAAAATAAAACCATGAATTTTAATCTTAATAAAATACTTATAATTAATGCGAATATGCATACCAGACAGAAACATTTTAAATAAGCTATATATTATATACCGGGCGTTTCCTATAAGTCAGAAAATGTCACTGTGTACGTTGCAAGGTCGCCCAGATTTTCAAATGTTTCTGCCCATAATTACTCTTACAGATTGCACTTATGGAATTCTTTCAATATTCCAGTTCTGATGATCGTAAAGTTGAATTTAACGATTCGAAGCGACAGGAACAATAAGACCTCATCTGATGAACTATCCGAGTTGTACACAAGCCGCTCTACAGTAGATAATCATGACGATCAAAGCTTTTTTTTGAGATGAGATAAACAATTAAACTCGCGACACTGTAATCGGTACAAACACTGGTGTATATGTTTGTATATTATTAAAACAGTTCTAATCATTGGCGATTGCCACCGGATAATTCAATTTCCGAATTCTTAGAGGCGGTTTTGCAAAAACTCCTTTGTTGTTGTTGAGTCTCTACATCCAGATGTTAGGTAAGGCTAGGCTTTATATCACACATCGCTTTATGTCAGTGAATCACACATTGTCCTAATCATGAAGCGAAGTGGCGGTCAAGCGTACCTGTCAATGTTGAAAAATAAAAGATTTTATGTAGTTATTGACTGTCTTTATTACACAAAGAAACTACAGTTAACTTTCCACAAGGTAACAAGCTCTGAAAGTCTCGATCAATGTTTATGATTATGGAGCGCTTATGGCCCCACAGGAGCCATTGTGCACCATGGGCACCTTAAAAAGTGGATCACGTTGGACCGGCCGTGTAGAAAGTGAAATGGCTAACAGCGTTGCAGGAAGGTTGCTATAAAAATTGTGTCGGCGGTTGGAGCCCGCTCAGTTGTCGCGGGGCAGTGGTGTGGACAGCGTTCTGCTACCGACGCTACGATCATGGTCAGTGACGTTCCATTTCACTTTCGATTGTGTTTGTTTTTTTAATTAGCGATAGTGATGTAACGATAACATCGGTAATTTTAAGGTAACGATAATAAGGGCATTTAAAAAGAAAAAGTGGCCAAAGAAAAGGTTTGAAAGAATTTTTATGGCGCTATAAAAAGGGATAAATTAAATTTCCAGATAGTTAATAATTAATAAATGTATAATAATTAAAGTTAATAGTTGATAAATATATTATTTGGATCGCACTCCAAAGATATCAGCAATTTCTTTTAAATTAAACATAAGAGCTCTTTAGTTACAGTTGTTGCAGATATTTGCCATAGTTCTTAAAAACGATCTAAGAAACATTTTCCTTGAATTTGACCATCTGACGGAAATAGATTTTTATGAAATCCGCCGTTTCAAAAAACTATTATTTAAAGCATTTACGAAAAAACTTAAGAAGTACTTGCAGTTTTTCATTGTTCAATAGATATTCGTAACAGGCGTTAATGTTCGGTAAGGACGCTTTGGTGAAATATTATATTTCAGAAAATTATTGTTTTCTAAACAAAGTTCCGACATAAACAACCTAATTAGTCTAGTCCCGGTTAAGTTAATATAGAGTAGGTACTTTTTCAGTTTTTATGTTAAGATTTAATCGTAAATTTTAAAACTAAACTAACCATGAAAAATTCCCGCAAGTACACCCATACGAAAGATGCTAATTATCTCACAAAGTCATATTTATTTATATTGTTTACAAAGAACTGTGACACTTACCGTCAAAAGCATGCACCTAATTTGTAAATTAAAAAAAAGACAACGCAATAATGAAGCATGAATTCAGTTTACCTACTCATAAAAGTCCGAGGTAAAAACTGAATATTTCTGTATATGCTAACAAATTACCTTTATATTGCATGAAAGGTCTAATTATTATCTGATTACCATACATCTACTTACTTAACACTCACCTACTGTTCTATAAATTAATAAACATAATTATCAGAGCAGACAGTCTGATAACGGAAGGCCACTTCAGTTACACAACGCAATTATAACTGTAATATTAGTTGCAAATAATTAACTTAGATAATTACGCTAAATCTGTCAAAACGTTAATTAATTTAGCGGTTATCTTGATTTAATGTTAAGATCTGCCAGTATCTTAAAACTTCATTTAGTGTATGATTAACCTTTTACTTTCTGGATTATTTATTCTTTAAGCCGGTAAAAAAACGTAATTATACATTTTAATATCTACATATTTACAATCAGTACCGGCGGTAAGGTAGGGTGCGGTAGAGCGACCGCCCAGGGCGCCGGATGTAAAGGGGCGCCGCGCCGCAATTTCAGGCGCCCTTTTGTATCTAGTCTGTAACCATGCCTTGCTCATTGAGCGGTCAAGTCGAAGATGACAAAAATCTTGCCCAGTGCGCTGGTAGTGCTAAAACCGGCACTAATATAACAAAACACTGTATTTTCATACAAATATTTGTTATTAGATGGTAAAGGGCCTGAGTCCCAGCTGTGGTAACTTAAAATTGATTGCTTAAACCTTATGCTTGCTGTAAATTAATCCTTCGATGGTCAGGCACTTAATTTTCTTCTCGTTGTTACACTTTCGATCAAAGATCGTGTAAGGAAGAGAAGGGAATTGTCTGGTACAGCCTAGATTTTATCGCAAACGACTAGCAGAATTAAACTTGCTTGTTGTAATACGGAACTTAAGTCTAATCTGAAATCGCAGTAGTAAAGTAAAAGATTCAACTTATTTACTTTTACTTTCATTTGAAATTTTCTGTACTGGTATGAGAGAAAGAGAAAAAGTTTGAATGTGTCAGCTTCTTCTCTTTGTGAGTTATCCCACTTCGCACTAATATTTTATATGCTAAAGTTTGTAGCTATGGATGTCTGCTACTAGTTCAAACAAAAACTACCCACTGAAGGGATACTAACTCAAATGGCTAAATCACCAAACTTTGGCATTAATTAATAATTATATTAGTAGAATAATAGTAGGATGAATGATGTACAACTGATGTTGTCGCTGACAACCCTTGTGGGTTTGCCAATCCCGTGATCTTATCCATATAAGGATAAATATCAATACTCTTATGTTTAAATGTAGTCACCACCATCAAAATTGGATTCTCGTGTTCTCACAGATTGTCTTCTTAATTTAATATTTGTCACCACTATAGAACTGACCTTTTTAAATTAGAACATGTACCTACTTAACATAGCTTCTGAATAAATGCCGTAAAATCTGTAGGTCATCTGATCATAATACACCTACTTTAGGTCATATTTGCAAAAGTTGGTAGGTAAGTATAAATGTATGTGTGTTTGTTTGTCTTTTATAAATATGTAGAATTGGATGCGAATCAAATTTCGTACAGAGATAAATTATAGAGTGGATTAAAACGTTTGAAATGGTTATGTGGGGAAGCGCGGAGCACTTCTTGTAGATATTATGTTATAATATACACTCGCTGTGGGTATGATGTTTTATAGCAAGTATATGTATAAGGTGTGATACTACAACCTTCACACATTCAATTTAAATATAAAATAATGAACCGAAACGCATTCAGCCTTGTTCCAAATTGTCACGTCCACAGGCCCTGAACGAAATTGTTAATTTAAACAAAAATTATAAAACAACAAATTAAATTATCCTGACCGAGCCGTTAAATTGGTTTAAAATACGACGAACTTCTTACGATTTTGATGTATAAAAATTGTGTCTATTCGTTTTTAAAATAAAGTACAAAATTGACTTTTTTTATTGATTACTTGTTTTCAGGATGTGAATATACATACCTGCTACCGGTCAAAAATATATCTTAGTTTCACTAAAGGTGGCGCCAATGTTTCAATTTGTTAACTTTCTGTAAATTTAATTATGTAGACATAACAAAATTAAGAATATGTAAACTATGTGGGTGTTTCTATGCTTTAATAGGTATGTATTTACAATTATAAATGTACTAGCAGCACCCCGTGGTTTTACCCGCGTAGTTCCTGTTCGCGTTATGTTTTCGGGATAAAAACCTATGTGGTCTTCCGGACTATAATCCAATTTTCAACACGATCTGTTCATGCGTTACGACGTGACTGATCAACAAAGATCCGAATATTGACATTTATAATACTTATTAGTAGGATTACGCAGCTTTCTGGCTTTCTCATATTACCTACAAGCTTTTATTAATTTAGTCAGTGACAAATGTAGAACAATGCATACCTACTATAAACGTATTAGTAATTTAGAGCCTTAAGTACCTACAAATAGGTCCTTTAATTTGGTAGCGCAGAAATACCTGCCGCAGACTGACCCATTGAATCAACAACAATTATAGTCACGAGCGTATTTTAGCCCAAGTTTACTTGCAAGGCCTTGATATTGTGACAGATACAACGAATTGGTTTTTTGTTGAATTATCAGAGGCGGCATTGAGATACCTTTCACAACGGACGCGGTGAAGGTTGACAAGACATGCGGAACAGCCGTTTATAGCGCGAGTTTTATTTATTCATACGCTAGCAAGGTTGCTTTTTTTCATTTCTTGAGCATAGGTAATAAATAATACTTATTTAGTATAGAGATAGAGTGCAGAACATTTTTTTTTGTAATTCTGCATAAACAATACATTAAATTAATTAAAAAAAACAATACACACGCATACCTCAAATAAATAAATATTTATATATCTATCACGTTGACCAATAAAAGAAAAGTAAAAACTGTTTTAAGTTTTCTCGCCTTATTCTCATCCTAAGCGAAATATTGTTGTTTACGACACATTACTTGCTGTTCTCAGTCTCCTTTGAATAAAGCTTTCACCAAGTGATAAAAATCTTGCAGACAATAATAGATTATCACACAAGTTTCTTACTGAAGTTTGGTAATTTTGTTTTTAATGATGAATGTGGTGAACTTTCAATAAAATTACATAAATGTTCACTCTTCCACATCAACCTCGATTCCAGAACAATTGGGTACCAGAAAACTGACAGCTAAAGTTAGAATTGAAAGAGAAAAGCAAAAGATTCAATATCGAAATCAAAGAATGGAAAACCATTAAGTTAAATCGATTAAAAAAAGAAATTGAAGTAACAAAGCAATAATTATCGATGTCATTGCAATTACCTCAGCCGATTAAAACGATCGATATAGATCGTTACCAATTCGATTGTGTAATCGAAATCTCGTAAAAACCATGAATTCGTATTTACTTTCTAATAACGTTACGGCATTTCGAATTTAAACAATCGCTTGTTAAATTTAATGTTAACCAAAGAGTTATCCGTAGCTGACATGTTACGTAAAATTATTCCGATTTAGTTCACGACTGACATGCATTCGAAAGCGAGTCGTGACCAAACTTGTAGATAGGTTTACCCTAAAGCTATTCGGAAGTAGAGACGCAATGTTAGTCAATACTACCTAATGTAGGTATGTACTTAACTACATATATACGAGTGTGATGGCTGTCAAACACAAACTTATTATTTATAACATTAACATTATACAGGTGAAAGTTTGTGTGTTCATAAATGTGTTTGTTTTCACGTATCTTGTGTAACGCGTACGTAGTTGTAACACATAGGCTACTTTTAACTAACTTCCAAAAAGGAGGAGGTTATCAATGGGACTTCCTTATTTTTTTTATTTCACTAAAATCAAGAGTCCCTGTGGGATACTGCAAAATATTTGTTTGCAAAAATTATTGGTATCTTGAAATGGATTAACAAATTTGAGTGAAATTAAATACGTGATTTCTAAGCACATTAAGTACACGAATTAACATAAATTGGATATCATGAAAAACTAATAAGTCACAGATTAGATATACTAAGTGTATTAAGTTCAAAGAAATTATTTGTTATGACGGTGACGATACGGTCTAGTATCGTCGCCGTCATCGCAAGAAATGTTAAAAAAATAGGCATCTAATTTTAGATATACTTAACAAACAAAAAAAACCGGTTTCAATCGGAACGAAATGTTTATTTTTATTGAAATTTATTTTTATTAGTTCTATGGGTGAGAGTGGTGTTGTAAGTGAGATATAAATATTTACACGAACATTTATTCCTTTTACAAATCTACCCAAATAGCATTTATTTTATGTGTCCATTAATTGCCGCTTATAATAATTGTTGTCAATATTACCGAGTCTTAAACTATGATTGAATTTGAACAAAGAACGAAGGCCAACCGCCCTTTGCTTGTTATGAAACTTGATTTCTCTCCCAGATAATGGGCTGCGGAAACAAGAATGTGGGCGGCGCAGCCTTTACTATTCAAATCAATAACTGCTACAATCGCTAAGTAACAATAGAGTTAAACCACTGCAAAGATCAACTTCACCCGCTCGTAGCTAGAAAAAGTAACATCGTTTCATGATTGATGTTCCAAGACTGGAACGACGAGATTTGACTACGAAAAAGTGCTTTTGTGGAGGTTTTTGAAGCAACTATAATGTTAAAGCCTTTTGGCGACTTTAAGAGCCGGCTCACGTCGTCGCACGAAATTCAAAAAGTTTGTGTTCCGATATTTCCATCTTTAGTATTATCTAGAAAAAGATAATTACGTTCAAAAAATAGGCCGATCTTTCTTGTTGACGTTTCCTTGTTTCAATTTTACTAATAATAAAGCCTTTAGTCGTAGGGAACGATCTCCCATGACCATTTCGCCGAAAAGTCGCCGCCGTGTCAGTTTCAGACTTCTAAATCTACAAGTGATACTCAAAATTTATACTTAAAAAATATGGGGAACATCATACACATATTTTTTATTAATTCATTCAAGTCACATATATCTGAATTTTGGTCCCATTTATTAGAAAAAACAAAATCATAAGCCAATTTTAAGTTTTATATTGCAGTTTTAGCGTTGTCTCTGTGTAAAATACACAATAACTCCAAAATAAAAATTAGACACGATAATACTTTGTTCTTTGTAGAATCCAATTCTATAGTTACTTTTCAAATCATAGTTGTCAATTTTTCAAAAATATAAATTACCAGCAGTCGAAATTACAATAAATTACGCTGCGCAATTTAGTATGCCGCGAGCGGCCGTCGGGGAGGACCTGCGTCAGTTAGCGTGGGAGTCGGTTACGTAATATTTCGCGCGTTTATGACATAAACTAGAATAATTATAGTGCGACCACAAAATTTTAATTCGTTTGGCGTTTTATAACGTTTCATTCTGATTTTCGGATCGGACCATCACATTTGATCTTGTTTACTTCATGAAGAAGCAGAATCTGTCAATTTTTTGACGTGACAACGTCTAATAAGTCGATGAACGCGATGGCCGCCACCACAAAATGCCGAATGTCATTATTTTTACTACTACCTCAATACCATGACCATGACCATGCACATGACCATGACCATGCCCAATGACCATGAGGAACGGCCATGACCAATGACCACGACCAATGACCATGAGCAATGGCCATGATCAATGACCGTTCCGACGTGTTTGAGCAACGAACTTCCAATATTAATTAAGTATGTACAGTATGGGTAACAAATGAAAGGACTTGACTAGTAGAATACTATGCACTGTCACAAATTTCAAATCCAAGATGGCCGCCACCACAAAATTGCGAATGTCATTACTTTTCACTACTACCTCAATACCATGACCATGACCATGCACATGACCATGACCATGCCCAATGACCATGAGGAACGGCCATGACCAATGACCACGACCAATGACCATGAGCAATGGCCATGACCAATGACCGTTCCGACGTGTTTGAGCAACGAACTTCCAATATTAATTAATCATCATTAATTTTATTACTACCTCAATATATATATCAATTTAAAGGGCTTGACTAGTAGAATACTACGCACTATGATAAATTTGAAATCCAAGATGGCCGTCACCACAAAAAAGCGAATGTCATTGATTTTCACTACTTCTCAACATAGGTATCAAATGCAAGGGCTTGACTAGTAAAATACTACGCCCTATGACAAATTTCAAATCCAAGATGGCCGCCACCAAAAAATTGCGAATGTCATTATTAAATTACTACCACCTCAATATGGGTAACAAATGAAAGGCCTTGACTAGTAGAATACTATGCACTGTCACAAATTTCAAATCCAAGATGGCCGCCAACACAAAATTGAGAATGTCATTATTTTTCACTAATACCTCTATACCATGAGCAATTACCATGACCATGACCAATTACAATGACCATGAGGAACGGATATGACCAATGACCACGACCAATGACCATGAGCAATGGCCATGACCAATGACTGTTCCGACGTGTTTGAGCAACGAACTTCCAATATTAATTAATCATAATTAATGTTTACTACTACCTAAACAAAGGTATCAATTTAAAGGGCTTGACCATGCACTATGACAAATTTCAAATCCAAGATGGCCGCCACCACAAAATTGCGAATGTCATTATTTTTCACTACTACCTCTATACCATGACCAATTACAATGACCATGAGGTACGGATATGACCAATGACTACGACCAATGATCATGAACAATAGCCATGACAAATTACTGTTCCGACGTGTTTGAGCAACGAACTTCCAATGTTGATTAATCATCATTAATGTTTACTACTACCTCAATATAGGTATCAATTTAAAGGGCTTGACTACGCACTATGACAAATTTAAAATCCAAGATGGCCGCCACCACAAAATGGCGACTGTCATTATTTTAACTACCACCTCAATATGGGTAACAAATGAAAGGGCTTGACTAGTAGAATACTATGCGCTATGACAAATTTCAAATCCAAGATGGCCGCCACCACAAAATTGCGAATGTCATTATTTTTACTACAACCTCAATATGGGTAACAAATGAAAGGGCTTGACTAGTAGAATACTATGCGCTATGACAAATTTCAAATCCAAGATGGCCGTCACCACAAAATTGCGAATGTCATTATTTTTTACTACTGCCTCAATATGGGTAACAAATGAAAGGACTTGACTAATAAAATACTATGCACTATGACAAATTTTAAATCCAAGATAGCCGCCACCACAAAATGGCGACTGACATTATTTTTCACTACTTTTCAATATGGATATCAAATGAAAGGGCTTGACTAGTAAAAAATACGCACTATGACAAAGGTGGCGGCCATCTTGGATTTCAAATTTATCATAGTGCGAAGTATTCTACTAGTCAAGCCCTTTCATTTGTTACCCATATTGAGGTGGTAGTAAAAATAATGACATTCGCCATTTTGTGGTGGCGGCCATCTTGGATTTGAAATTTGTCATAGTGCATGGTCAAGCCCTTTAAATTGATACCTTCATTTAGGTAGTAGTAAAAATTAATGATGATTAATTAATATTGGAAGTTCGTTGCTCAAACACGTCGGAACAGTCATTGGTCATGGCCATTGCTCATGGTCATTGGTCGTAGTCATTGGTCATATCCGTTCCTCATGATCATTGTAATTGGTCATGGTCATTGGTCATGGTATAGAGGTAGTAGTAAAAATAAGGACAGTCGCTATTTTGTGGTGGCGGCCATCTTGATTTGAAATTTGTGACAGTTCATAGTATTCTACTAGTCAAGCCTTTTCATTTGTTACCCATATTGAGGTGGTAGTTAAAAATAATGACAGTCGCCATTTTGTGGTGGCGGCCATCTTGGATTTTAAATTTGTCATAGTGCGTAGTCAAGCCCTTTAAATTGATACCTATATTGAGGTAGTAGTAAAAATTAATGATGATTAATTAATATTGGAAGTTCGTTGCTCAAACACGTCGGAACGGTCATTGGTCATGGCCATTGCTCATGGTCATTGGTCGTGGTCATTGGTCATATCCGTTCCTCATGGTCATTGTAATTGGTCATGGTCATGGTAATTGCTCATGGTATAGAGGTATTAGTGAAAAATAATGACATTCTCAATTTTGTGTTGGCGGCCATCTTGGATTTGAAATTTGTCATAGTGCATAGTCAAGCCCTTTATATTGATACCTTCATCGTCATGGTCATGGTAATTGCTCATGGTATAGAGGTAGTAGTGAAAAATAATGACATTCTCAATTTTGTGTTGGCGGCCATCTTGGATTTGAAATTTGTGACAGTGTATAGTATTCTACAAGCCAAGCCCTTTCATTTTTTACCCATATTGAGGTGGTAGTAAAAAATAATGACAATCGCCAGTTTGTGGTGGCGGCCATCTTGGATTTGACATTTGTCATAGTGCGTAGTGTTTTACTAGTCAAGCCCTTTTATTTGATACCCGTATTGAGGAGGTGGTGAAAAAAGAAATGTATCTCACCATTTTGTGGTGGCGGCCATCTTGGATTTGAAATTGTCATTGTGCATAGTATTTTACTTGTCAAGTCTTTTTATTTGATACCCATATTGAGG
This sequence comes from Ectropis grisescens, assembly GCA_017562165.1. Taxonomy (NCBI): domain Eukaryota; kingdom Metazoa; phylum Arthropoda; class Insecta; order Lepidoptera; family Geometridae; genus Ectropis; species Ectropis grisescens. The sequence continues at coordinate 4,987,499 of CM029769.1, forward strand.
AAGTAGGGAAAAAAAGAAATGTATTTCGCCATTTTGTGGTGGCGGCCATCTTGGATTTGAAATTTGTCATTGTGCATAGTATTTTACTCGTCAAGTCCTTTCATTTGATACCCATATTGAGGGAGAAGTGAAAATTAAATGTATTTCGCCATTTTGTTGTGGCGGCCATCTTGGATTTGAAATTTGTCATAGTGCATAGTATTCTACTGGTCAAGCTTTTTCATTAAATTTGATACCCATATTGAGGTAGATTATGAAGAAATATTTAGTCCACCATTTTGTGGAGGCGGCCATCTTGAATCGATATTAACCAAACATAGCTAAGAACCAATGCACAAAATTACCCTTAAAATGAAAAATAAATATTACTAGTTATCAGATTTTGAAATGCAAGAATAATTTATCGTAACGTTACGGGACAACGAACGTAACGGGACAATAAGTCTTCAATTTTCGTGCACGCAGCCAGCGTTCATCAATTTAGTAGACGTTGTCACGTCAGAAAATCTCATAAAATTTTTAGTACACTGCCGTTACGGCTCAAGATCGTTCTGTCCGCCTAAACGCTCGAGCTGAATCGAACGGACGCACGCTGACAATGTTGCAGGATTTTACCTAAAGTTGAGTTCTGTCTTTTTGTGAGAGGGCTCTTAACTTGCAGTCAAAAACTAAGTATATTATGAAAAAATATTTTACTAAATTTACACGTCAACGTTCGTAACTGAATTATTTTTGTCCTAAATCATCCCAATCGTCATTATATCGCCTAGGGCAGCTTAACTAATGCATGTGGGCGTGAAAATCTCACTCCTACGTAAACCTTTCAAATTCAAATGATTTCCCAACACGTTGAGAAACACCATCACGCAATTTTATTATGTGGGTAGACAGCAATTAAAGTCCATGTGTGAATTACGTTTGTTATACATTTACCAATCGTTTTACGTGGGAACTCATGTACTAAGGGTAGAACCACTAGCATTACACAAATTTTATTATGGGTAAAACATTCCGGATAAGCATCTAATGGCCTTCATAACAAAGTACCATAAAAACAGATGTCGTAATTTCGTCTAAGTGGGTAATAATAAATCTGTGGGTATTGAATGAGTAAATAAAAAATGGGCGTTAGCCGACAACTCTTACTTGGCTAACGTGTTGGATCTTTACTCTCTCCTTGTGGAGGCTCCGAGTCCCAGCAGTGGGAAAACAAATTGGGTTGTTATATTAAATAGCAGTAAACAATTTATACATACTCTATCTAGTATTCATTTGCCAATATATTTGCCTATATTTTTAATTCTTACTTTATTCAATTTTCAATTTCAATTTGCTTTGTCTAAGTGAGACCTCATAGACAGCAAACTATTCTAGAAGGAAGCTCTAATGATTCAGTTTCCTATTTTCATCTCGAACCTATCGTTTGAAGGAATTGATTATTGCCGTTATCCAATTGATTATGATCATTCAAAAGTGTGATTTCAATCAATAGCTCATTAATTTCTAAGACATCTTTTACACGAGTGGCGACATATGTTTAATATCTTCACAGTGAATAGCTTCTGGTGTGTTTTGGTGGTTTTAATCGCCTTCTTAGTTACTTTCGACGCATTTATCTTGCTTAAAGCTGTAGAAATCGTTGTTACAATTAGAAAATGCAGACAAAAACACACAGGTAGCAACAATCTATTAAACCACCAGCTGCCACAAAATTATGCTCCCATTCATTTATGTTTAATGTTTTTTTCCTTTTCAAATTAAAACAGTATCAATGATGCAATTTACAAGCTATTACCAATTTAAATAAACGGTTTATTAAGACCCAGTTTTATATATTAGGTAGCTACATCAGATATTATTATCAAATAGGTAGGTACCTAATGTTGCCCGGGAACTGCTGATATTTGCGAACTGACATTTGATTTCCATGCAACTAGCCGACTTACCTGACGAGCTTTTTATGTTTGACATTCTACATTCAGAATAACTAAAAACTTAACAAAGGCCAGTGAGCGTGCTCCGCATTCTCCAAATGCAGACACTGAGTAATCACACTAATATAAAGTGTCTACATTATATACATTGATACGTATGTAGGTATGTACCCACTCTAGTAAAAGAATTTAGATTACCTAAAACAATCCGGGAGACTAACTGTACTTTCTATCTATCTACTTTATATATTTTGGACACAATTCAAATCCCATCATATTTTTTCAACACATTAAAAAAAAAGTAAATTATTAGTTATAATGTACAAATTACTGTAACAAATACGCCTCTGTCAACGGACCCCAAAACACCCTGACTCTATCTTCCAAGAGCGGTAGAAATGGGTCCGAGGGTCTACTAAGAAAATCAGTCTGAGGATTATTATTGCTCCCTTTTCTTTTCGCTTGAAATTATAGAGATAGCAATAGTAACACCAAAGCCGATTTAGTCAGGCGGAGGTGGGCTAGTTTGCATTATTCTCCGCTTAGATTCACCTTAGAGTTTCCATCAACGAGCATAATTAGATACCCTGTGCTTCAGCGTACGTGGGTAGATTGATGTGCTATTTTTTCAGATTTCCTGAAAATCGTTGAGTATGATATAGAGGTATCTATACTAAACCGTATTTTCATAAGCATGTGTCGCAAGTAATTTGAAAGTGTTTAAAACCTTTAAAATTTTAACCATGTATGTACAGCGGCTTCACAAGCCACTGAACAGTTGAAATTTGGAACATAGGTATGTAGTATATGTATTCTCTTTAACCTTTATCACATGATAATAACGGGAACGGGGGTATACCGCCGAACGAAAATGTCGTAGTTTTCATATTTCTCTCTTTTTCTTTTCATTTGCAATGCTAGAGACAGCAATAGCCCATTTAGTTAGGCGGTAGAGAGGCCGGAGCTGCACGGGTATAACAGCTGGGCGCTGTTAGTCCTATATAGTTATATATCTCAAAAATCTTCCATTTTAAAGATAAATTTAGGCAAATATTCCCATAGCTACTTTAAAATATTCTAAGTTAAGTCGTGGTCCAGTGCGCACGTCAGCATGTCTCACGTTATGCAACGCGCAAGCTCCAATTACTGCGACTTGCGCAAGAGCAACTAAACAAGCGTAACTTGTGGACAGTTCGCTTTGCAATGTCGCTACTGATCGATCGCGGGCACGACTCTCGTGTTCTAATTCACGCACATACAAAGCATAGAAAGAAAATATTTATTAGATCACCCTTGTATATAATGTTAGTAAAATTTTGTAATCGATCATACTTATAATACTTGGACAGAGAATTCGATGATGGCTCTACCATTCAGAAGTTTGATCTAGTTTGTCGACACAAAGCGCATACCTTGTCGCAACGTTGGAAGGTTTGCGACAAAAGTTTGTAATAGAGTCATTAGTTAACAATGTTAGTGTTGAAATTAGTTTTTATTGTCGACGGAATAATTAGGTTTACGAGTGCAATTAGCTATTGTCATGTTTATAGCTCACTTGCATCATGTGATAGTGTCTTTATGGTCGTTTTTAGTTTTCTTAAACTGTCCTGCTTTGAATTCAGCATTTGTTTTCGCTGTTACTTGTTTTATTTGAGCAACTGAGCAATATTAATATTTCTTCGTTTACACATTTACTTTGTCTTCTCTAGTAAGTAGGTACCTACCCTCAGAAATAGACATTCTCTAACATGGTACTCCAAGAAGAAAAGATGAAGCAACGGACACCCCTATCATTGATAGCCATCGGGCGATTTGTACTCAAACGTGGATAATAATCCTACTAACATTATAAATGCGAAAGTCTAGATGTTTGTTTCTCAATCACGTCGGAACGCCTGAACGGATCGGGTTAAATTTAGTTAGATTGTGCCTAGTCTGGAAGATCACATAAGCTATTTTTTATCTTTGGAAAATAACGGGAACTTGAACTAATCTGGTAAAACCTCTGTTAGTAACATGTAATTGGAGAATAAATAAAAAACCTGACTGAATTCGTTACGAGGGCTAACAGTGACTTTCTTTGTTACAGCATACTTTAGTTCTCGCGACGTTGGCAGCGGTGGCGTCGGCCATGCCGTCCTACATCGCCGTCCCCGCAGACCAGATCGCGTTCCTGGACCTCCGCGAGATGAGAGCGAGGCGAGTGCCGCGCCAGACCCTCGCCCCGCCCGCGCCACAGGCTGCCTACAGCCAGGACTTTCAGATACCACTCCAGCCCTACCAACAACATAGTAAGTCGAGCAACTGAGTAAGCAAGCCGCCCACTAATCATTCCCACTCGGGACTCGGGGCCTTCTCTCGCAAGGAGACACTCGAGATCATAAGCCACCACGATTCAGTACAGGTTGGGGAATTACGCGTAACCTCATGCGCGGTCCGAGGGGGGTCACAGGGGACATGACAATTTCTTTTCCGACTAGACAGAGACAACAGATCTTTTGTAAGCCGATCATCAATCCTAATATAAATGCGAAATTTTGTATGTATGTACGGATGTTTGTTACTACCTACTTCAAGCAAAAACTACCGAAGGGATCTGGATGAACATAATTAAATAGTAGTAAAAGGTATTTGTGTCAATAGTAATTTTATATAACTTTATAAAGTTTTACACATGGTAAAAGGTCTTCTCTAATTGGGACTCTAGGTAAGACGCCAGACAACAAAATATGTATGTGACAATAGTTGTGAGTCTGTCGGTACAGTTTAACCTTGTTGCAAAACGTTTCAAATAACTCCAAAACACAGTATAAAATGCTCTACATCAAGGTGTTTTTTTGTTGCATTGTGAAGCGAACAAAGAAAAATCAAAATGGTCAACCCATTGCAAAACTTTACATCATTGTGGTTAAACGACTCCAAATCTTTTATACCCTGGGTACCATATTGCATAATGTTATACGGTCAGACATAGAGAAATGGATTCATATCACCATTGTACCATTGTCGTGTCTTACGGGCATCAATCAAGATCAGCTGACCTCTCACTTTCGCGCAACACAAAGGATCAGCTTTCTATGCACGGTAACGGGCTTGTTTTACATTCAATAAGATACTTATCACCGCATATTTACGACCAAGTCATTTACTGATTTGAATGAAGGAGCCACGAACGAATTTTAGAGAAACGCATTGTAATATTTAGTTCTCTCGTTTGAGCACTTTTACAGATCAGTCTCGCTATATACAACAAAAGAAACGGGCTCACTCGTACCTCGTACTCCTTTCACATTGCGATAAAACAACTAAAAGAACTACAAAGTGACAATGGGCATCCTTGTTCTCTTTTACACTGCAACGAGCGCGTGAAAACTAGTGTCCGACCGAAAGTTCGGTTTCGGTTTCGGTTTCGGCCGAGTTTCGGCCAAAAATCAAGTTTCGGCCACAGTTTCGGTTTCGGCCAAAATCGGCCGAAACTTTTGCCGAAACCGAAACTTAACAAGTTCAAGCACGTTCACGATCGCCTAACTTTGTTTTCCGCGGCAACGCTTTGACGGACGCTGTCGGCCCTTTTCGGGAATTATCGTGCGCCGTTCGGATAGTTCTGTAGCAACCAGCGATGCCAACCGTACGAGGTTCTTCGTACAAATACGAGATTTGTAGTCTTTCGTACGAGGTACGAGGACACTATTAATGAGCCGTTTTCCGACGAGATAAAAAATGGTTCGAAAAAGGACGATAGAAGGCGCTTGTAAGTTTTAGATTGCGATGTCAATGTCAAAAGCCACTGAGCCACATAGTGAGGTCCACTGGGAACGCTGAACTTAGCTCGCATACCTGTGTCGAACTAGTTCGCTCCCATCTTTCGTTCGTTAGGTCTTTTTTAAATATTTTAGAAGACAATATTGCAATTATTTTATTCATACTGCGCTCCAATATTTAACTATTTCATATAATGTAAAATACAAAAATTTCACATGAATTGAGAAAAGTTCCGGCTGGTCTCGTCGGGAGAATGGCAACTGCCGATTGGTATCGTTTCGAAGATAATAATATGTACGTAATGCCGCTAACTTAAAACGGAAAACTTCGTGAGGAAACCGACATGTACCTAGAATTCTTCGAGTTCATCATCAGTGTGGATTGGTACACTGCGCCAGCGTGGTGGATTATGGGTAGGTATGACTCTCTCTTTGCAAAAGAATGCCCGAGTCCCAGCAGTGGAAACAATTAGTGGGCTGCTTATGCTTTTGCTACCTGACTGTAGATGTCTACGATTGTTGTTATTTGCTATTGTTGTTGTTGTGTTGTTGGTTGCTATTGCTTATGAACAGCTGCAAATTTGGAAACGCTTTGTACATGCATTAAAATTCAAGAGAACTATAAATTGTCTGATTTAAAAATTTCATCGATCTCAATATACGGATATTGTCCAAACCTTAGATTTGGATAGAAATGTTAGACGTAATATAAGCGCCATCAATCATTTCTTCGTTTTAATCTCTTGAAAATGTCTAGAAAATCTGTATCTAGAAAAAAATACGTGGTAGAAATGATACTTTAGAAATGCTTAACTTTCTTTTTACTGTCGCTTTTTCGTTTCAATGATTTTCAAATCGCTGAATACGTAACATACAATTCGGGTAAGAGCAAACTAAATCAGTCAGTTGACCATGCGGCATTACTGAACAATAGTGGATCGCCGAAAAATAACGGTCACGGAAACAGATAATCGATGAGCTAATTCGCATAGTTCACTAAAACTTAAGGAGCTGTTCTGTATACTCGTGGTTTGGTAACTAATGTCCCAACACTATTAATTTTGTATTTATTCCTGGCCATAGATACCTACCACAAAACACTAGATAGATACCACAGACTAAGTAGAGAGAATAGATACTAGTCGTTCAGCCACAGATAAATATTTTCGTATCAGTGTTGCTATTTATATTTTTGAATCTTCCTTTTACTTGTGCTTAGTTTGTGTCTCTGCATCGAGAGTTTTAAAGATTTTTATTGAAAATGGAATGTGATCAGTAACGATTTTTTATTCCATTATCAATTTAATTGACTATTTTTATTCCCAATATTTTAACACTAAAAAAGAAGAAAATTTGATTTATAATGAAATTTTTTCTTCGAGTATTTAGGGTTTATAGAAGGTAAACGAACCAAACACATCAGCTGAGCTGAGAAGAAAATTATAATTTACCTAAAATAAGTGATGTGTTAGGGAAACCTCCAACAGTTTTAGTTATCGCAAATAATTTAGATTTACACTTTTTCCCTGAAAATTGGGAGAGGCTTCATAGTAATTACACTTTTGAGAGTCTATGGTACAGACAAATCTTTTTGAAATTTCACACCGCCATCTAGTGCGTACTTTGGAACTATTTTTGTCTCGTCGGAAAACGGCTCATTAACCTCGTACAAATAAGTACGAGATTATAATATTACTATTATAAAATAGTGAAAACTAGAGCCATCTATCAGAACTCAAAATAAATACCAATACTTAGTATTTAATGAAACAGTAACAATTATTGATTTGATTTAGTTAGATGACTGATTTGACAGAGAACTTAATTTGAAAAATTATTAAAAATGTTATTAATATGTTTTTATTTTATATTCAATAAATGATTACAACAATCTATATATATTGTGTTTCCATATCATGCCCTAATTAAGGCAAAATAATAGGTAAAATGCACCATTTCAGTATTTTAATAAATTATATACTTGACCACGTGAGTTTCGGTTTCGGTTTCGGTTTCGGCCGGAAAATCAGTTTCGGTCGGACACTAGTGAAAACACAATTCTTTAAACAATTACGCTCAATATTCTTGTACCTACGACAATACAAGAAATTAACAAAAGAAAAAAGCATTTGACGCATAAGTAAAATTTCTTCTACAAAAACACGTGTTTCCGAGCGTAGTAAACTAAAACTTAAACAATAACCACTCGTGTGTAACTAATTTTCTTGTCGACATTAATTTGATTTCTTTCAACATTTAAATATTAAATTGAATGAGTTGTAGTTTTTCTCAAGTATTTCATCTCGATAACCGCAAAGAACGATAGTCACGGCTTCCGTCATTCGATCCACATTGATTGAATCGATAGAACGAATCAATTTCACGATTTCTCTATTTTGAAATTCGCAACTCTTTAAATAAAAAATATGATAGGTTACGTAACGGTTATTTAATGCTAAATGAATCTGAGAAATTGCATTGGATGCATACTTTCTCAAAATAATACGATATTTGCGAACTTAAAACCCAATCTATATGAAATTTAACAACTTGTTTAAATTCAAATATGAGTAAAGGTTTATTAAAATCAATTTAACCTAGAGTCAAGCAGAATCCTTAAACCAAGCCTGTATTTAAAAATAATAAATAATTTGTATTACTTATAAGTTTTTTTTCACAAAAACAATAAATTACCAATAACCATTCAACGCAGATAGATATATCTGCGTTGAAATAACGCAAATATGTAATAAAATTACCTTTGTAAAGTTATCTCAAAAATCTAAACGATCCATGTGCTATTGCTACAGTTTCCGCCAAGACAAGTCCTACTACTTTCCATTAGACCATTACATAAACAAGGCATGACGTCGCAATCGATCATGTGCGCAGAAGTGACAGTTTTACTAATTAGTTCTAAACTAGTCAGCTCATTCATTATTCTATTCACAAACAAAAATAAACACACACACATAATTTGTAGTCAGATTTCCTCACTTGAAACTTACTCAATGGAGCGTTCGCGCCATTTTAAATCGATGTTATCGCGTTTTTTTCGCATTGCAAATTGCCAACAATTTCGTAAATATCCTAAATAAAGTTTCACACGCATAGCATTGCATTACATACTTGGAAATAATCGTATCAATTAGCCTGCGCTACCATAACTAAATATGCTACATAACATTTGTCGTTCGCCAAACAAATTAAACTTTTAGACTTTTACCTATTAGAAATCTCTGGTAAGAATCATATGACTGTTTTTCACTACGAGTACATTGTTTCTTTGTTGTTGGTTAGATTTGGACCTACTTTAGTCATTGCGACTTCATCAAAAAAGCTTGTCATCGAAGATAGCATCGGCAATTTCTATAAATGTCGTCGAAATTCTTACCGATTCATTACCTACTGAACACTCTAACTCTACATAATATATGTGCGTAGGTATAATTACCTAATAAGTTTAGGATAGGCCCTGCATCTTTTGCGCTAGACCAAAGTGCGAAAATCAGGAGAGGCTATCTGAGGCGAACCACCATAGGCTCCATTATAAAACTGTAAAAAACAGTTGACTGACCAGTCTAACTTTGTTTATTTGTTCAGCAGTTGCCCTGTCGCCGCCACCAGCGCCCGAGGCCGCCCCCGCGAGGCTTATCCGGGTCCAGGCAGCCCCAGATAACTCCGGAGCTTCCACCGTTGGTGCCACCTCTCACTATGCTGAACGACCCCCCGACTTCGGAGAATACGTGGATTTCGGAGCCCATACAGGAGACCACGGAGCCTTCGGTTGGTACGCTGACTACCCTGTCAATAATCATGAAGATTCTTCAAGCTACCACTAAGGGACAAGCTTCAAAGGGAAATAGGTTGAATTTGATAACTCCACATTTAGGAGAGTTAGGAAAGGTTAGGATTAAAAAAAAAGGCACGAAGTCTTTGAGAATTGCACCTGCCTAAGCACGAATCTTACCAAAGACAGTATTAAACAATTTTGTATAATTTTAGGTATGCAGAATTACCGCACATTTGTTTAAGACGGTTAATTCCGCTGTTTTCAACGCACTGCTTATGAAAACAAAGTTCCTTCTAGGTTAATTAAGTTCGTTCAAAGTACTCTGTGATACGCGCTAGGTAGTTCTCTTTACGAACACAAGTTCATGCATTCTGTTTTCTCGCTCACTCTTGTATCTGCTTTTCAATCTTTCTCTTTCACGCTTATCTGTACCTACTTTTAATCTGTCGCCTTTCATTACACTTCTTTCTTCTTTTGTTTCATTTTTTAAATTAATATCTTCGCTTTCTTTACTATTCTTCCTACATACTATATAATAAGTAATTTTTGTATTCTTAATAATTATTCTTATTTTTGTAACTGTGCTCTAAGTATCATGTTTATCATTTTCCATCCTGCACTCTGCTATTATAAAGTATTTGTCATACACCTTTTATGATGAATATACAAATTACTATATATTTCTTCTTTGTTTCATTTCATTGCATCAACATCACTTCTTCATGGCTTTCTTTATCGCATAATATTTTCTTTCTTTGTAATTTCCAGCACTGCATATCATTTAATTACTTACTGAGTTTTAATACTATACTACCATACATAAATGTGTGTTTAAGACACACCGTTTTTAGTCCTATCGTTTTTATTATTTTCTTTTTCTCTCTCTCTTTGTCTTTTTTATATTTTACTTCTAACTCTATTTTGATAGATGTCTGTAATAGGTTTTAAAAATAAAATAGCTAAATAAAAAAATATGTATCAACTTCCCATTTTGTGCTTTCTCTATTTTTTGTCCAACGTTATATTCAAAAATATGGATGTAAAATATAAGTTTTATTTAAGACTGTTTTCGTTGCAACAATTTCTTTATTCTTTTACTTTTTTTTTCATCTTTTCACACTTTATTTCTTTCTTTCTTCATTTGTCATCTTCTATTTTCTATCTTCTCTTCTCTCTCTTCTCTATTACTATCTTAATCCCACGCTTTCTTTCTATCTATTTATTTCGTTTCTTCCTATAAGCTTTCTTTATCGCATAATATTAAGATTTTCTTTTTTTGTAATTTCCAGCACTACATATCATTTAATTACTTACTGAGTTTTAATACTATACTACCATACATAAATGTGTGTTTAAGACACACCGTTTTTAGTCCTATCGTTTTCATTATTTTCTTCTTCTCTCTCTCTTTGTCTTTTTTATATTTTACTTCTAACTCTATTTTAAAAATTGTCTGTAATAGGTTCTAAAAATAAAATAGCTAAATAATAAATATGTATCAACTTCTCATTTTGTGCCCTCTCTATTTTTGTCCAACGTTATATTCAAAAATATGGATGTAAAATATAATTTTTATTTAAGACTGTTTTCGTTGCAACAATTTCTTTATTCTTTTACTTTTTTTTCATCTTTTGAAACTTTATTTCTTTCTTTCTTCATTTGTCATCTTCTATTTTCTATCTTCTCTTCTCTCTCTTCTCTATTACTATCTTAATCCCACGCTTTCTTTCTATCTATTTATTTCGTTTCTTCCTATATTTAAATTATTTTCATTTATTTTTTCACTTTAATATCTCTCATTTTTCGTTTGTTCTATGACTCAAAACAATACTGAATAAGTATATATATTCATATGCCTGTTTTTCTTTGGGTACTTCTATGTAAAATTGTATTTAAAATTACTTACTATTTAGATGTGCCTTTAAAAGGTTAATCTTACTAGCAAAATTTTCACTTTTTCTACACTTTTATTTTTTTTAATTTATTTTTTTGCTACTTTTTACTATCTGTTCTTGTAATTAATGTAAACGATTTCTAATTTTATTCTTAACAAAATTCTGATACTTCAACATCTTCTCATTTCCTATTTTCTTTATAGTATATTTTTTACAATATATTATGTTCTCTGTATTTAATATTATTTCTCTTCTATTTTCCATTCATCCTTTTTATCCGCATGTTACTATACTACGTAATGTTTTATTTATTTGTTGCCTTTTTATACTATTCTTTTCTTTTTTTTACTTTCACCAAATAATTTTATTTTTATCTAATATTTTTCATAAAAGTTTATTAGTTTATAAATAATAGAAGTCTCTATCTGTTTCTTTCTGTTTATTCGTGTTATACTTTGATTGTTTCCTAAAAATACTTTTATATTCCTTTTTACCCGACTATTCTATATATAATGTGTATGTAAAATCTTATATACTACTTTGATCACAACTCTTTATCTGATTTTAATTCTTGTTCCATTGCCATGATACATTTTTCTGCATGATTATTGTGTTCGACGTGCGAATATGTGTTAGAAGTTACGAATACAAGAATTATTTATTTAGGCATGTCATTTTGATTAAACAGACGCTTCGAATGCCTACGTGTATGTACTACTATTACTTTAGTTATAAATCGTATAATCACGGCAATGATGATGTTTGTTTTTTTCTCTGTCTTATATATTTTATAAAAACTCACCTATTTAATTTACGCTTTATTTTTCTTACTCGAATTTCTTCAGATATTCTAATTTAAATTATGTTCAACCAAACTCCTTAGAAATTTCTGTTATTCTTCATATCAGACTTTACTTTCTTTTAATTATTTGCTTCTCGCTTTATTGAACTTTTTTCGAAATTGCAAACTACTATTGTTCAAATTTTTCGATTTCTTTGAGAACAATGATCTTATTCTTATACTTTTCTTTTTACTTCTATTTTTTCAAATTCTATTGTAGGTAGTACTATTTATTCTTATTAACCATCTTTTGATTGTCATATATATATCTTTTGTATCATGTCGAACATGACACTATATTTTACAATATCAAAAATTTAATCATTTTATTCACAATTTTTCAATTTTTTTCAACTTTTTTATTGGAACTTACGCTCTCTTGGTTTATTTTTTCTTAAATTGACAATTATTTCTCTCCACGCTCATGCTACCTTTTGCTTTTCTTTTTCTCAATACATTTTATTGCCTTATCAATTTAATAATATTCTTCTTCGGATTAAATTACGTTGTCAATTTTATCTTACATTAATATCTCTACTTATATTTATATTCTATGCTGAAATTCTAACCTCTTATATTATTTTATTCGATGTGTCTATTTTCGAGTCTACTCAAATCAGTTCTTATTTTATTCTTACTTTTGGTACTTTCTATTTGTATTTTTTTCTCCCTCAAATAAAATTTTAACACCTCAGCTTTCTACGCTTTCAATAATTTCTTTCTTCTTTAGTAAGTAATGTACCAAGATATTTGGTCACTTTTCTTTGTTCTTATCGTTTTTTTTATATATGGTCATATTTTAACACACTTTCTCAGAAAATTTAACTGTTATATTTTTATTTACCCTTAATTACTTCTCACCATACTCCATCTATGATTTTCATTTTGATACCAATACCATGAAGATTTGCCCGCATCTCTCTGTCTCTATTTTCTAGTCTTTCTTATTTACTTCTTACTTGAAATAACTATATTGTTTCCTGTTATAAATATGTAGTTCAATGTTATTTACTTACTTTACAAATTTTCTCCCGTTCTTATATAAAATTATTGATTTCTTTGAAAAATTATTTGTTATTTTACGTTTTCCTTTCTTCTTATATCAATTCTTATATTCTAAATAACGTTTTTCTCTTCTTCTTCTCTTCTCTTATTTCAATTTCTAATTTCCTTTTTATTCCCTTGTATTATTTTCAATGCTATTTACATGTATGTTTTTATTACATTATAACTTTTTTTCTTATAGAGTATTAGAATATAAAAATTGACTATTATCATCTCATATGATCTTCTGTTTTTTCTTCTTTTTAAAATTGAACGTCTTATTTTTAAACATGATTCTTGTATTATTACTATCCTTTATTGCTCTTTTTTTTAGGCGTTTTCACTTGTAATTACTAATGTTGAGTATATGTTTTAGCTTTTATTTTCTCTTATTATCCACTTCTATAATTGTAATAAAATGTTTTTCTCTTCAACGTCTATTCTTCTTCTATCTATTTTGCTTTTTTTCTATTTTTACAATATTTTTGTTAACTGTTCTTTTTTTTGTTGTAATTGTATTTTGAATCTTATCAAAAATATTGCACCTTTACTACTTTACATTTACCTCTATTATTCTTTACTATAAGTATTTGTCTATTTTTCTCGCATTACTTCTATTATTTTACCTACCTATACTTTCTATCCTTCTTATCTTTCATTTTTCACTTTACACATACAATAGAGGTATATTATCCTACACTTTTTTCTTAAAGCTTTGACACTTCAAGCCCTTCATTACTTTTATTTGGATTCTTCTTCTTAGCCTGTCTATTCTCTATCTTTATCTGTGTATAATTATTACAATCTTTATCTCATCTTTATCTATCTATTTTTTCTTCGTGACTTTTAAAAATCTTTTTTTGTTTTTATTACACAAACGTAGTTGAAATTTTTATCTGCTTGCTATGATTTTTATTTCTCACTTTACTCATATATAATTATGCATTTTTTCTTAAGACTATACCATTTACTTTACCTTAAATTCTTCATCTTAACCGATCTATTTGCATGTCTATTATAGACCTCTCTTTGTATGTATTATCTTTATCTCATATTTAAATATTTTTTCTTCGTTACTTTACTGATTTTTTACTGATTTCTATTCTTATTTTGAGTATTTTACTAATTTCTGTTCGGCATTTTTTTTTAAATTTTGTTACCAATTTTTTACTTTGATTTATACACTAAATCTAACTTTAACTTCTACACTTCCAGTTACTTGCATCTTTTTCAGTATGCCAATGTACTGTGGTATAATTCTATAATTGACATTTTAATACATTTTTTAAATCTACTCTTCTTTATTATTCAACTTCTACGCTTCTTCATTACTCGTCGTACTTATTTGTCACTTTTTACTCATTGTTTATTTTATTTTTTCTGTCTTTCTTATTCTACTTCCTTGTCTTTATTTTCTACATTCGCTAAATTAGCAGCGCTTTAGAAAGCAAAACTTCCATTTTTTATTAATTTAACAACAACAAATAAACAAAACAAAAAAAAAAACAACAAAAGTTATTTACTTTTACTCTATCTATTTTTAAAGTTATTTCTTTTTGTCGGATATTAAAATGCTACTTTATATGATTCACAGCATATATATAAATTTACTACCTGTATTTGAGTACACTTTATCAAATGTTTACGTTATCTTAAAAATTCTATATTTCACTGTTTTGACTTGATATGTAATCTTTAATACAACATAACTCTATAGTATCGATCATCTTACATCTATAACATAATAATTTTAACATGTTTCATCTCTATGTAATTTGATCCTATTACATTAAATTTGACCTTCGCCCACTTCAATCTTTATCTTATCAATATTTTTTCATCTTTTATTTCTTGCTTCTTTCAATTTACTTTATCTCTCTTCTTTCCTACCTATCGACTTCAAGCATGTTTCTTACGTAACGTCTTTCCGTTTCTTTATATAATTTCACTAAATCTTTAACTTTTTATCATTCTTTGTATACTTTCGTTTCTATTCTTCGGCTTTAACATGTATTTTCTTTTAAATATTTTGAAATGTTTTTACTCTATCCTTAACGTACCATTTGTCTGTCTGTACAAATATATATATATCAATATTTTGTCATAAAATATATATCAGTATATACCTATATCAATATTTTGTCATCATTTCTGTCGTAAATCGAAACGTTAATACTTTACGTCAACCTTTTTCTGTTTTTTAAACACTTTTTATCTTATAAATTGTAGGTACTGTTAACTTCCTAAAATTCTGATTAGATTTATTACAACTATCAGCTATTCTCTATGTACTTCATCTGGTTGTCTTATCTATTTACTTTGTTATTTTCTTTTCCTTTACACATTTATATGTGAATTAATATGAATCATTTCTTTTTTCTTCTTTTCAACTTCTTCTTTACAAATTTTTCGCCACTTTCTATCTTTACTTTACTGTTCTTTTGCTATTCTCACTCAAACTTCATGTTATTTTCTATTTATTTTATTTTGCTACTTTTTTACTTTATTACACACCTACGTAGGGTGCAATACCCTAGCTTTCATATAATTACCTCTTACTATTCCTTCTACACTTCTTCTTTCTACATCTGATTCTATTGTTTCCGCTTTGTCTATTTTTCTATTCTATTATTTCATTTTATTTAGTAAAATCTGTTTATATGTTGACACAATAAAGTTGTGTAAATCTGTGTAAAACTTCGTCCAAGACTGTTAGGCTTATAGACAGCTCTATCAAGTACTAGGCTGAATTTAAGCCTACCTACATTATTGTTCTGAATGAACTGCCCAGTGCGCCTTAGTATAGTTTTTTTACTTGTTGCACAAATTTTGTTTTATTTGTTGAATAAACATGTTGTTTGTTATGTTCTTGTTTGATTTGAACCTATGAAAATGGACAATGTACCTGTAAGTATCTATAAAATTAAAACTAGGCACAATGACTAAAATACAGTAGAGTACCTATTACATCTACTGATTTCACACCTGCCAGACCTATTTTATGGCGCAGCGAGGACGCCGTAGGTACTCCACTACACTAGTAAGCAATAAGAAATAAGATGAAAACCATGGGAACACAACTTAAATGGGAACACAGTAATGTTTCCACATCCCTACTAAGCAGTAGGTGTGATTTTTCTCCCCAGGCGGACTTACTACAGCGCCCTACCACTACTTGGGACTGTGTATTATATATCCAAGTCAAGCAATGAATAGCATACCTAACAACAAGAGTTTCAAAACCTAATGTAAGTAGGTACTTACACAATAGGTAGGTACACCTAAAATTTAAACAGATCTCAAAATAAATGTACGGTAAATAACAATGAGTATACAGAATTGTATCTACCTACCTATTGAAATGCAATAGATTAATTGAAGAACTAGAGACTAATTTTCTCATGAATATTTAAATACTTATATGCCAAACCAAAAATAACGAACGAAAGCTGTTCTAAAATATAGTCCGTAGGTACGTGGAACAGCTCACTCACTCTACTCAGGCCTTTTCGTCTATTCTTTTTTGGGGGCAAGATAATTCTCGAAAATTGTAAGTCTAAATATTATTGGAGAACTCGTTGTGCCACCGGTGCGCTTTTGGAGGCACTGCGTGCCCCCACAAAAAGCCCTGGGTATACTAATAACAAACGCTTGAATATGGTTCGAGCGCACTACATCCAGTGTATAGACGGCTCGGCGGTGCTGATTCAACGAATATGGTGCGCACGCCAGACGCGGTCAACCGCTGTACGAGCAATGTCTCGTTGACTTCACAATGGTAACGAAAATACCTTATTTTAATATCAATAACATAAAGGGTATATATAGATCGGCACCAAACATGTTAAGATGGAGAAAGAGATAGTTTTTTAGTGGTAGTACTCTTAGCAGAGTCCGCCTAAGGAAGTACCACACATTTGCCAGTTATTCTAACGCCAAGCAGTTATGTGAAAACATTACTGTTTTCCGGTTTGAAGGGCAATGTTTCAAGATAAATTACAGGGCTTAGAAATATAACATCTTAGATCTCTGGGTGATGAGCGCAGAGCAGTGTGCTAGGTAATGATTTGGACTCTTAATGTTCCAATAGCTGCATGTTACTCTGCTGTTATGTGGCAGGCATGTTGCTTACCATCAGGCACATGTCTTTATAGTCTCGTCACTATTTATTAAAAAAAAAAGATATTAAGTTTACGTTGCTCCGAACAGGGAGCAACGTGTGGTTACTAAAATTAAGGCGATTTGTGGAGTTTTGATGAAATAGGTGTTATGCCACCGTATGCAAGACGTGTTGACACGCTGAAACTGCTGAAAGTTCAATCGTGCATTGCGAACTGACGCACCGAACGGTGCGTCGGTTCGCAATTGATATGAAGCACACCGTATTGGAGCGTCTGTTAGGAGTAGGTAGGTACTGAATAATATTTTGCGAAAATTTTCATCAATAAAGACAACTAAATTTAAAATTATATAAATAAAAGAGTAGTGAAATTTTAAGTATTTATTTCATACAATTAACATATAACCTGATACATTGATATTTAAAATAGATTTCTTTGATTTTATCAACAGAACTGAGTATAGAGAGACTAGCATAGAGTCGTATATACTTTTAGTACATATCAATATACTAACACATAGATGTACATAAATAGACAGAGGTAAGCACAAATAGTCTTAAGTAACACCGAAGTTATCGAAGGTAAAATATGTTAATTTCTATAATTATAGGCTACTTTTATACAAAACAAATAGCTATTCCTATAGAGAAAGATGCTACTAGTTACGATAGCTGTGTTTGTAGTAGGTGGGTATACGAGTAGAAATGTAGGAGTAGAGATAATCTTGTTGCACGTTTGTAATTTACTATTATCACGCACGCATTAAACAAAAATAATGATTTTAAAAAAATAGACGAAAAAAACATCTTACATGACTTGAACAACTTACCAGACATAATGATTAGTGAAAGCATATAATCGGCCTTACCAGAAGGTTACTTTTGTAACCTTTTAGGTGATTTTTGGACTGCTTTGGTTACTTTAAGTTTACTCTAATCAATGAAAAGGTTACTTTTAGGTGTACGACAACTGCATATCAATTCTTAATGCATCAATTTATATAAGATCAATAAAAATAAATCACAAAATGCTCAAATGCTCATGGATGTTTCTATAAGTCAATACAACTAATATTCGATCATATCAACTTTTAGTTTCTTTCCGGTAAAAAATATATGAAAGGTTACTTATTATGTAAAAGGTTATTTTTTTTTTAAATTTCAGGTTATTTATTTATGACAAGACCTGACTGGCAGCACTACATAAAATTCAAATCCTAGCAACACAAAAAAAAAAAACAAACACAACTAAGTATACAAAAAAATTCCAGTGCCCAGTCGTTTGGCACTCTTCTTGAACACGGATTTATTTCAGAATGAATTTACGTCATAAATCAACAGTAAATATTACATTTGAAAACGAAGCTTTTCAATGATTTATTCGATTAAACTGCTAAGCTTCAGTATCCACGTACTGAAAGCTTTTAACTCAAAACGTAGACAAGTAGTTCCTGAAATGAAAACTTATGGAGTATGCAGATAATTAAATCGATCCTATTGTTTTCTGCTCACTTTGCTGCATTAAATGCCATTAATATTACATAAACCAATAATCAAATGTTAGCTCTACAACTCCTACGTAAATAGTTTAAGAACATAACTCTACCTAAGTAATTACCATATATTTAAAAAAATACCATTGAATAAAAGTGATACCTACAATTAATATTTAGTACTTTATTGATCTCTCAAAGTAATATGAATGTTAAAAGATGAGAGTTTCCTATACAATTAAGATTAATAATACTGATTGGGTTTATCACAAATAAACCGAACTAATTTATAAAAATCTTGAATAAATAATCTCAAAATTATGTATATAATACTGTATAACAAGGTGTTTTTGAAAAGAAATACTCAGTGAAGTGCGGTCGAAACTTTACTCGAAAAAGTATACTCAAGCGACGCGTCTAAAGGAAAAATACCGCAGGACACGGTCGAAACTGTGTCGTGACGGTCGAATCTGTTTCAAAGTGTCAATTCAATGAGCCGTTTTCCGACGAGATAACAAAAATGGTTCGAAAAAAGGACGATAGAAGGCGCTTGTAAGTTTTAGATTGCGATGTCAATGTCATAAGCCACTGAGCCACATAGTGAGGTCCACTGGGAACGCTGAACTTAGCTCGCATACCTGTGTCGAACTAGTTTGCTCCCATCTTTCGTTCGTTCGGTCTTTTTTAAATATTTTAGAAGACAATATTGCAATTGTTTTATTCATACTGCGCTCCAATATTTTACTATTTCATATAATGTAAAATACAAAAATTTCACATGAATTGAGAAAAATTCCAGCTGGTCTCGTCGGGAGAATGGCAACTGCCGATTGGTATCCTATCGTTTCGAAGATAATAATATGTACGTAATGCCGCTAACTTAAAACGGAAAACTTCGTGAGGAAACCGACATGTACCTAGAATTCTTCGTGGTCATGACTGTGTCATCAGTGTGGATTGGTACACTGCGCCAGCGTGGTGGATTATGGGTATGACTCTCTCTTTGCAAAAGAAGGCCCGAGTCCCAGCAGTGGGAACAATTAGTGGGCTGCTTATGCTTTTGCTACCTAACTGTAGATGTCTACGATAGTTGTTATTTGCTATTGTTGTTGTGTTGTTGGTTGCTATTGCTTATGAACATCTGCAAACTCGGAAACGCTTTGTGTACATGCATTAAAATTCAAGAGAACTATAAATTGTCTGATTTAAAAATTCATCTATCTCAATATACGGATATTGTCCAAACCTTAGATTTGCATAGAAATGTTAAGTAATGTTAGACGTAATATAAGCGCCATCTATCATTTCTTCGTTTTAATCTCTTGAAAATGTCTCTAAAATCTGTATCTAGAAAAAAATACGTGGTAGAAATGATACTTTAGAAATGCTTAACTTTCTTTTTATTGTCGCTTTTTCGTTTCAATGATTTTCAAATCACAACGCTGCTAAAGAAAATTTCACTACAAAAATTCGAAATATATTAAAATCGTTGAATACGTAACATACGATTCGGGTAAGAGCAAACTAAATCAGTCAGTTGACCATGCGGCATTACTGAACAGTAGTGGATCGCCGAAAAATAACGGTCACGGAACCAGATAATCGATGAGCTAATTCACATAGTTCACTAAAGCTTAAGGAGCTGTTCTGTATACTCGTGGTTTGGTAACTAATGTCTCAACACTATAAATGTTTTATTTATTCTTGGCCATAGATACCACAAAACACTAGATAGATACCACAGACTAAGTAGAGAGAATAGATACTAGTCCTTCAGCCACAGATAAATATTTTCGTATCAGTGTTGCTATTAATATTTTTGAATCTTCTTTTTACTTGTGCTTAGTTTGTGTCTCTGCATCGAGAGTTTTAAAGATTTTTATTGAAAATCGAATGTGATCTTTTATTCCATTATCAATTTTATTGACTATTTTTATTCCCAATATTTTAACACTAAAAAAGAAGAAAATTTGATTTATAATGAAATTTTTTCTTCGAGTATTTAGGGTTTATAGTAGGTAAACGAACCAAACACATCAGCTGAGCTGAGAAGAAAATTATAATTTATCTAAAATAAGTGATGTGTTCGGGAAACCTCCAACAGTTTTAGTTATCGCAAATAATTTAGATTTACACTTTTTCCCTGAACATTGGGAGGGGGGCTTCATAGTAATTACACTTTTGAGAGTCTATGGTACAGACAAATCTTTTTGAAATTTCACACCGCCATCTAGTGCGTAACTTTGGAACTATTTTTATCTCGTCGGAAAACGGCTCACTTTCAATCAATTATGTCAATGTTCAATACACAAATTGAGTTCCCGCTTTCCCAGTTCATGTCTTTCAAAGACTAGACCATGTAGTAAGTAGGGCGCACCCTTCGGTGCATTTTAACAATATTAACCGGGCGAGTTCGAATCTTACTGCGATCTATACATTGACTTTCTTGTACATGTACTTATATTTTAAGCAAGCACGAGACCTTCAAGTTCTGCCACTTATACTTACGGTAAAGTAAAGAAGTCGCTAGATGGTAAACAGCACGCATGCCTACAATTCCTTCGCGTTAAACAGTAAAACGATGTAAAGTTAAAATCTCTGTACTACGTTCCTCATAGCGAGATATTATTGTACAGATGTATATTTATACTTTGGGTGATATCAACTGAACATTTGTATTGTTTATCTGAATAATTTTAATTCATCACTAATTAAATTCAATACAAATTGACTCGTAGTATTGAGTATCCTTGAGAAAATGTAGCTACTTGATCGCCCCGTTTATAGTTAATGTGACGTAACTAAATACAATTTAAAGACCGCTTGAGCACTTAACCACAACAAAATAAAACATAAGCAATATGTAACGTACATAATTTCCCAGGAATTTTAAGCTCATTCATCGAAACCAGGTTCTTATAGCGTTTTTCAGGTATTTAAATATTCAATAATCACTTCCAAACATACTTGAGTTCAATTCCTTCAAACAAGTATGAATCGCGTAAAACTGTATGAGCAGTCAGATAGAAGCGTCTAGTATAGACACACAAGACAGACGATTTTTTTTTTAAATAAAGAGTCACAAGACTAGCAGGACATGTGCCTGATGGTAAGCATCATGCCTGCCACATAACAGCACAGTGATACGCAGCTATTGGAACATGAAGAGACCAAATCATTACCTAGAGACCAATCACTGCACTGCGCTCGTCGCAACCTGATGTGGCCTAGCTATAATCTGTGTCAGTTGATTTAAAATTCGGAATATTGTTTGTATCAGCCATCACATCACCGTATTTGTCATAGAGCAGCAGTAAATTTGCGCAGAGTCCTCAAAAACATTTGAGACCTCAAAGTATCCATCAGTTTTCGAAAATAGAGACAGCTCATAAAGATTTGCGTCGAATACAAATTCAGTCACATCAGAATAATTTAGGAAAATTCGCAATTATATCTCTTAACTCCTTACTTAGTTAAATGTCTATGCTCGTCTTACCTTACAATGTCTTACACTGATTTAATAAATATGAGGTCACGCTTAAAGTCGCACTAAGTCGGAAGAATACTTGATACTTCCAATACTTTATACCTACCTATAAATTGTTATAAGCTATCACCGTTGTTAATTTCTAGTATTAATATTAGTTACGGAATATTAACTGTGACTGTATGGTGTAGCGAGTCTTCGATATTTAGATGCAGTTTCATTATATCCACGGGTAGATTAAACCATTCTATAAATGCACGCCCCTCCATCGCAATTAGTAAGTGTAAGTCGCTGTGGAAACTGTGTTGCCAGACATATTGCATGCCTCTAGAAGACGAGGCCAGTTTGTATGGGTCAACTTTTAAAATGTTTTGTATCACATTATCTTACCTGCAAACAGCAATAAAGATATTTGTATTTTTGTCGCAGTAAGCGTTATTTGCAAGAAAGGTGTAAAATAAATATACATAAATTGGATTTTATCATTGGCTCACCAGTCACCAGTCAGACACGGAGAAGGAACGGCAGGATCTGTCCGATCTGTCGGCCAACTAGTGCATAAACGAGTCGAGCGTGCGATAGAACGCACGTGTTGTCCAAACAAAAACCGCGTTCCCCGCCAAACAATGCTTCCACTAGACTCATCGCACAACTTGCTAACGCGCGGATGAGTCCATATTTCCAGTAAAGTTGCAGCACGCAATAAGCATCGATATAAACCACTGGATGATATAGACCCAAACTTCAAGCGCATGGAATCATGTCATCGTTGGAAAGAGTGAGCTCACTCACTTTCCGTTCTAGTTGGTTTCAGGAAGCGGTGAACGCCGAACGTTTTTACCTATTACTAATCGTTGTCAGCAACTAAAATAAGTAGAACCACAGCATATCTCACCGCTAGCGATTCTAGGGGTCAAGTAGATTGGTCGTGTATAAATCACTTACGCTACACACAGAGACGCCGTTTATCACCAATTTAACCAAGTTGCCCAGGGCACATCTTTTGGTTTATATTGAAGGCAATAAGTATTTCCTCTTACACGTTGAAATTATCACGTTTTGTAGAGGGCCGTGCATTTTTGCAATGGTTTATCTCTAAACACACGTATATTGCGGGTAAGTTTTCCCGTGAATATAGTGCGAGAAACTGCATCGAAATATCTAATTCAACTTATTATCCATTTCGATTACCAAATTATCTCATAAACATAACCTTTTACTTGAGAACTTTTACCTTTCAAATCGTGTAAGATTCTAGTATGAAAACTAACGTGAGTATTACACATATTCAATTTATTAATTATTATTCACTACTAACTCACGTGTGATAGGTATGGTCGGTCCATTCTTACTTTAGTCCGCTGCCGCTTCAACAGCGAACACACGTCCTTGAAAAATGGCCGCAGGATGCGGTCGAAACTCAAGTCGGACTGGACCGTCCATAGAACATGTTAGTAAGTAAAATAATTAAAAATGTGTAACATTTATTGATATCGTGGTTCTAAAAATTACCTCACATAAAAAACACATTTCGCAAAATCGGCATTCTTTCTTCATAATACTAATAAAACGACTGAATATTAAATTTGCACATTTTTTGGTATATTTTATTTTATACTTAAATAGGCGTGTTTTATTTGGTTTAGAGATCAAAGTAGTTTACAACATTATTTATAAGTTACTTACATTAGTGCCATTAAATTTACATCTAATATATAAATTTTACACCAAAATCTACATGACTAATAATACATTTTCAGAAAATACACATTTACGCTCTGAGCTGTTAGAAACTGATATGACACTGCCAAGCTATAGTCGAGGAACTGCTCAGAGGGTTTGAAAACCCCGCTTTCAAGGTGGTTTCATAGAAAATATATATCGGAATGGAAATAAGTTTTACCTTCATGTTGAACAACACTATCCACGATTACATGGATCCGTACTTTTTATTGATAAAAAAGAAAAGAAAAATGGTAATTCCTCAAACAACAGTAATAACTAGCCCCGAACTAAGCAAAGATATGTAACAAAAATTTATTGTAAGAAATGTGTATGGGTATGAAAAAGTTTCTAATTAAAAAAAATACAATCCTAAAGGTACAAGTTCGCGCTGAGACCGCGACAGGCACTTGGCTCTATAGAATTGAATGGGCGCCAGTTCGCGCCGAGACCGCGACACATGTCTCGCGACACGTGTCTCGGTCTCCTGTCGCGGTCTCGTGTCGAGGTCTCCGGGCGAACCGCTACCTTTACACGTGAAAGTGTAATGCAAAATTGAAATAGGGACCAACCAAATATTACCTTAATTATAATTTTCATCTAGGTAAAACTTCATTCGTTCATTTTGACAGATATTTTCTATCTTTATAACAACTTTTTAAGACACTCAGAACTAGATGAGCGTTATCTCGACTCGGTTGAAATAGTTTCATCTCACTCCCTTATGAATAGCGAGGACGATGAAACTATCTCAAAATTATTCTTCAATACCTTTGTACGTCACAGACAGTATAGATAAAAAGCTTATTCTGAGTAAAAATGTATAATAAAGTTTTCATAAAATGTTTTTGCAAATAGTATTACGAGTAATTTATAAAACAAATCATAATTATGTAAACTATGATCATGATTTTATAGTTTTGTTTTTTAATTAAACAAAACTATATTGTGTCAAAAGCAACGCGTCATACACAAAAAAAATAACACTATACTTTGGAAGCTTGAAATTGCATACATAATATTAAATCAGTAATAAACAAAAATGTCATTCAACTCCATAAATATTAATATTACTTAAAAGTATTTCTGAGCAACGCCAGCGCCATCAAACTTAGTAAAGCCTGTACTACGGCGCCAAACAACTCATATAATTCTTATATTAATCGAAAATACATATATGTACATGTACATGTGGTACACAGAAGCAACAAACACAACCACACCAAATACAACGCGTTCCCTTTGATTTTGTACACCTTTTTAAGTCCATAATGAATCATAGAACAATAAAAATACAGTTTGAATAAAAGAGAGAACCTATGCAAAGTTAAATAAAAAAATACAGTCAGTATAAAGAGTACAATGTAAAAAAAAGTTTTACAAAAATAAAGGCTAAATTAGTTTAATAAAATAATTGAGCGTTATTTCATATTTAAAAAGCCTTCGATCACTTATCTAATAAACCTCTAAAGCCTTTATATTAACCATATGAAGGATAGAGAAACAGCACAACACCAATAATACATGAAAACATTACACAGGACATAATCGCGGTCTAAATTACATTTATTTCCCGACGTTTCGGTCGCGTTAGAATGGCCGACGTCCCGACATTTAGTTCGCGATTTACCACCGTACCATTTAGTCGCGACTTTTGCGAGCCAACATCTTGACACATGTTTGAAAACTGTGTAATTGGTGTAGAAATGTACAACTTTTATGATGTCTAACGACAAAGCGACGAAATTACTCTTAAGTTATGTTTCGTAGAACGTACGTCCTGTATAATGTTGCCAATAATATGGCAAAACCAAATTGCTGTACCTAACACTGCAATTATTCAAACTCGACTTAAAAGCCCACGTTGCTAAACGCGATGCGTCGAATGACAACGTTTTACAAGGTTCATTTAGATTTCCCGGCGAGTCGACCGCCTAACTAAAAACTGTCTTAGCTTTGATATTGGTCTCTCTTTTCATTTCGCTTGAAATTATAGAGACAGCAACAGCAAAGGCAAAGCAGATTTATCTAGGCGGTAGACCCGCGGTTTATTTATGGGGTCAAACTTATGAATTGATATTTGTTATTGATCGTTTTTCTGTATACTATTTTTAACTACCTCTATCTAGCAAAACAATATTGGATGCCGAGACGCATGCCAGGTATGCATCGTCAGAATGATATATAAGACGGCTTGTATTTAATAATATGTATTTTGGATGTATGACCATCCTCGTTCGTCGTTAATAAATAAATAAATATTGGTGGACAATTCACACACAACACTATCTGACCCCAAACTAAGCAAAAGCTTGTACTATGGCGGTCAGATAGCTGATACAATACTTATATAGTTCTAAATACACACTTATTATACATAGAAACACCCAGGCAAAGTACAAATATTTGAATTATTCACACAAATATTTGCACTGGGTCACTAGAGAGATGAGGTAGGCCTGTTTGAAAAAGATACAAACTCAAAACCGAAAGAAAAACAGGCAATAAAGAAAGCATTTTCAGCTTTTGAGCCAAGTAGGACAGAGTCGGTACAGCAATTCCGTTCCTTATAGCAAACAACCTTTGGCTAAGTTTATACACACTTATTATGCATATAAATAGCCTATACACATATATATATATATATATATATAATACAGTGAACACAGATCTATTTAGGTCGTGATTATAATTTTTTATCAATTTTTGCATTTTTACTGCATTTTTTTTTTATTTTAGTATTTTTAGGTCCAATCAAAGTACGGTCTACGAAATAGAACAATTACCATTATCTTAAATGAGTATTATCAAAGGTACTATTACGTACATACCAATTTCTTGTAATGAATTCAAAATTCGTACAAATACTTTTTTTTAGATACACCAATACTTATTATTTAGTAAGAGAACACTAGATAAAAATTTAATATATTTCATACAAATATATCATGTAACAACTAACTTTACTTCACCCCAAACCATTAAGCGAAGCAGAAATATCGGTGATACCTTTAATGTCACGCAAAAGATACTATATTTCATATATCAGAAATTTATCACATTGAATGTAATTTATAAAAAATTTGTCATTTTTGTATGTGTGTGTTTTCTTAAATGTCAACAGAAAACATTTTTAATATCATTTGAAATCTCGTTTTTTGTAAGTATATAATGTGTATGTAATTTGACAGAATTTGCTTGTTTATGTAATAGTAATATCGATATCGTTTAATGTAATTTGAATGTCACACCGAGTGATATCATACATATATATATATATCAGGTGGTACATTTCAAAAAAGTCAACTCCAAATCTTAGACTGGTATCTTAGATTATAATACTCAGTAAATCATTTCTTAAAATTTATTACAAATCAATGAAATTACAGATGACCACTTTTGAAAATCATCTCCTCATGCATGTATGCTATCACTTAGTATGAGATTCTTTCACATAAAAATAATATAAATATGATATTCAAATTATATTAACAAAACGAATTGAAGTTGATAAACGTTGCGAAAAATAGGTATAAGTAGCTACTTTGCGACACTACCATTTCACTATTCAAATAGATGTTTCAAGTTGAGTGACATTTTTTTAAATAAAAGTAATGTTGTTTTAAAAAAATAATTTAAATTCTGACATGACATTCAAATTAATTTCATTGAATGTAAATCACATACTTGATGATACTTGAAATGTAAAATAGTCCTTTATTAATGAAGAACACAAACATTTTCTGCATTGCAATGCATTCTTGCATTTTAAATACATTTTGGCCTCGTTTGCGTGACGTTAACGGTCTTCGCTCATATTCCCACTTCGCCTACAAATCACTGCAAATACAATTTGTTCTTTCCTACAGAAACTCTTTACCGCAGGCCGTTCAAATCTACCGCAAACACTTACATATTACAGCAACTCTACACATTCTAACGTATTTACAACCAGCTTCTAACTAGAATCTTTGGTTTGACCCGAACATTTTGATCTATTCCATTTGCTAGCTTATTTTAGGCCTTACCATTTAAGGAATACGACAAATTTTCAATTTTTGACAAACGCAGAAGAGTCCGTGTCGCGGACGTTTCGAACTGTCGCGTATATTCGATCGCATGTTGTTATTTCAGATCTCTATACGATATAAGACGAAAGAATACGAAAAAACATTTAATTACAGCAGAATCTATGTCATTATCCTAATTTATAATCGGTCAGTTTAAACGTTTACGACAAACGAAGTGAATCTTCGAAAGCGTAACTCTTTACTGCTGATACTGCTTTTTAAACTTTCGCAATTTGAACACATAACGTTTATTGTACGGGGCTCAATCACGATATTGTTATTAAGCCCAGTTCAATATAAACATTATGCTGATACTGCGTCTTTAAGCTCACAAATACGTCACTAATACGACGGATTTAAGGAGACAACATCTCAGTTACAAAGTTAGAGATTTACTACCACAACATGGCCCGCCTCTCCAAATTACTGTTTTAATGTATGTAGTCACATACTTACGAAAGAGTTTGTATGTAGTTGTAATTATTCGTCTGCAGTAGCAGTACGCACACATGCGTGGTGGTGCGTTGTAAATACTTTCAAACGTTTTGAATTCTGGAGGGGCGGGTCTAGTTATCGTAGTAAATCTCTACAATTTACTGAGGATGAATATCGTTGTCTCCGTCTAACTCGTTCCGTCCAGTATACCTGTCCTTGTCTAATGCGCCCACGCCATGACGACCTTAGAGAAAGGTACGAATAGAGCGGTGTAGTGCGGCGGCGTGAGGAAGTACCGTCGGCCGCGGTGCGTGCCGTCGTTGCGGGGGAGAGTGGGGTACTGGTGGAGGGAGAACTCCACGCCGATGACCACGCTACTCGAGGCGGCCGTGCCGCCCGCAATACCCACATATCTGGAAATAGACAAAAAATGTGGATACTTAAATAGACAAAAAGTTATACTTCTTTCTTTTCCAGTCATTTTAGGATTCATCTGGGGAAAAAATCCTAGTGGGCTGAATTTTTGTATACACCTTTATTACGGTAATATTATGAAGATGTGAAAAATCGACATCGATATCGTGCCGGCTAAAAGTTACTAAGGTCAAAAGGTCACGAAAATCAGTTTTTTGCAAATATTTCGCAAGAGGTCAATAGAGGTCGGTGTAAAAATTGTTCCTCATAAAATTATCTACTAAAATATCTCGTATAGTTTTGTCTTGTATATTTTTCACATCTTCATAATATCACCGTAATAAAGATGTATACAAAAATTCAGCCCACTAGGAATTTTTCCCCAGATTGGGGTTTAAAATGCCTAAAATGACTGGACTATTCAGTTTTAAGAAGTACTGGCAGTATGTAGGAATTTTTTGGTATGCCATTTCCTGTCCTTGCACGGTT
This sequence comes from Ectropis grisescens, assembly GCA_017562165.1. Taxonomy (NCBI): domain Eukaryota; kingdom Metazoa; phylum Arthropoda; class Insecta; order Lepidoptera; family Geometridae; genus Ectropis; species Ectropis grisescens. The sequence continues at coordinate 5,016,997 of CM029769.1, forward strand.
GCCTGGTAGAGATCGCTCTGAGCGATAAGGCCGCCAATTAAATTGTTATAGTATTAATCTTCGTTTTGTTTATTTTTTATGTTATTTGTGTTTTAAGGCTTTTTAACCCCCGACCAAAAAAAGGGGTGTTATAAGTTTGACGTCGATGTCTGTCTGTGTGTGTGTCTGTCTGTGGCACCGTAGAGCTCAAACGGATGGGCCGATTTCGATGCGGTTTTTTTATTTAAAAGTTAATATCCGTGCGGATGTTCTTAGCTATGTTTGGTTAATATAAATTAAGATGGCCGCCGCCACAAAATGGCGGACAAAATGTTTCTTCACAACCTACCTCAATATGGGTATCAAATGAAAGGGCTTGACTAGTATAATACTATACACTATAAAAAAACAAATCCAAGATGGCCGCCACCACAGAATGGCGAATTATATTATTTTTTTCACTACTACCTCAATATGGGTATCAAACGAAAGGGCTTGACTAGTAGAATACATTGCACTATGACGAATTTCAAATCCAAGATGGCCGCTTTCACAAAGTGGCGAAATACATTTCTTTTTTCACAACTCCCTTAATTTGGGTATCAAATGAAAGGGCTTGACTAGTAGAATGTTGTACGGATAACAAATCTGAGGTGGTCGGGGGTTAGTCAAAATTTTTAATTTTGTTCTTGTTAATATAGAATTATTGTATTGTAGCAGTGCTACGCGGTTTCGGCAGTTTGCGTAGTCCAGAGGGTCTACCGCCTCACTAGAAGTGTCTTAGTTTTGATATTGCCCCCTCTCTCTTCTTTAGCAGTAGTTAGGCGGTAGGGGCATAGTTCTTGTTATATTCCCGCGATGAGAAATGTGTGTGATAAGGACGGACTATGTGTTATTTCAGACTAAAATCTAACTGTATTCCAAATTTCAACCCGATCCGTTGAAAAGTTTCGACGTGATTGAGCCACAAACATGTCCAAACATGGACATCCTACTAAAATTAATTTTTTTTGTATCGCGTATAGGTCCGCGTTTGACCACCAACTCGCCTAATGGTAAGCGACGATGTGGTCGAAGATTACGCACGACCTAGAAGGAACCTATTCACTCTGACCTTGAAAAGTTCTAGATTGTATCTCTCAAATCTCTATATTTGGATGTACGTTGCTCAATCATGTCGTAACGTCTAACGGATCAGGGTGAATATAGGAACACAAGTAAATTATAGTCCGGAAGAACACATAGGCTACTTTTATCCCGTTAAATAACGAGAATGGGAACGACGCCGATAAAACTGACTGTTATTAACATAAACGATTGTTGAAGTTGAAGAATTTGTTGCATTTTTTTTAACTTTTATAGTTTTACACTTGACCGCCATCTCGTCTACGATGAAGCGTGTTTACCTAGAAAAAACCGATTCACTCTCGATTTGAAGACACAAAGATTGTAACCGATCGGGGGAAGACCCACTCAAGCAACATATTCCATAGCCTAGACCTAGACGTTCTTATCACAAAAGTAGAGTCAAATCTCTTCGTTCGTGTCTTTGGAACATCAACCATGAAACGATGTCGTTTTTCGAGCTACGAACATTCCGATAGAAAAAAAGGCAAGGTGGTATTAGATCGTGCAAATCAGTCGCACACTCTCCAAAGTGTATCCGATAAAAAACCGATAGGCTAGCAATTTTCCGGCGATGTTCAAGACTTTGAAGTCTTTTTCGCCCGAGAGTGTCGCTGCCTATGTTAGCATTCTTTGGTATACCGTATGAACTCTAAGTCAATATTTCCTAATACACGTCTCACTCAGTCTCGAGCTCTTACCAATAGAGGCATCAAAATGGAGTTTAGGGGATGATTGGCCCCTTAGAGTGGTCTGTTTTTGGAAAAGCTTTAAAATAGTTGTCTGATGAACATTTACAAATGGATTATGGCCTTAATATTGGTAATTATTATGTATCTAGTAATTGGCCAGGGTCGTGGTTTATGGCTAGACTCTCCTTGCGAGAGAAGGCCCGAGTCCCAGCAGTGGGAACATTTAGTGGGCTATTGATGATTGATTGATTGATGAGTTCTAAATGTTTTTAAGTTTTTTTTTAAATAACGTGTGACGAGACTAGCAGGGCATGTGCCTGATGGTAAGCAACATGCCTTGACAACATGAACATGAAGAGTCCAAATCATTACCTAGGATTGGACTGCGCTCGTCACCCAGAGATGTTATATCTCTAAGCCCTGTAATTTATCTGGAAACATTTCCCCTCAAACCGGAACACAGTAATGTTTGCATATCACTGCTTGGCGGTAGAAAACTGGCAAAGGTGTGGTACTTCCCCAGGCGGACTCTGCCAAGAGTCCTACCACTACAACAAAGTTAACTTTGTATTTTTTTTGTTTATGGCTTACCTAATATAAAATACAATATGTCTTTGTGGTTTTACAAAGAGTTTTCTAATCTTATTAGAAAAATAGTAAAACTTAGTAAAAAAAATAGTAAATCAGTGTAAAAAATATAGCCAGTAGAGTAAGTGTTATGTGAGTATGCTTACCGCACGCGGCCGATAGCGATGCGTCCGAAGGGCGTAATCACTTTGACTGTGTAGCCCAGTCTCAGCTGACGCGGCCCGGCGGGGATGTAGGGCTGTCCGGAACACACCGCTAACTTGTCGCCTGAGGACCAATCACAGCATATTATTTATAAGAACACTAGTGACCCGTTCCGGCTTTGCTCGGATATCCTACTGATATTATAAGCTGTCCTATTATAAGCGTAGGGCTGTCCGGAACACACCGCTAGCTTGTCGCCTAAGGACCAATCACAGCATAGATAGTTAGATAGATAGGCACTCTTTATTGAACACACCAAAAACAAAGAAAAAACAGGTATAAAGGATAAGTAAAACTATAAAAACTAGTGTTACAATCGGCGGCCTTATCGCTAAAAGCAATCTCTTCCAGGCAACATAAGGATGGAAATGGTTTGTATGAAAATAACTAAAATATATTTAAGCATATTATTTATAAGAACACTAGCGGCCTGTTCCGGCTTTGCTCGAATACTACTGATCCTACTGATATTATAAACGCGAAAGTTTGTAGGTATGGACGGATGTTTGTTACTTTTTCACGTAAAAGCTACTGAAGGTATTTGGATGAAATTTGGTACATAGATAGATAATGCTCTGGAATAACACATAGGCTATTTTTTATTTCGAGAAAATAACGGGACCGGGAACTGCGCGGGTGAAGTCGCGAGCCCAAAAAAGGGATGTTATAAATTTGACGTCGATGTCTGTGTGTTTGTGTGTATGCCTGTGGCACCGTAGAGATAAAACGGATGGACCGATTTGAATGCGGTTTTTTATTTGAAGGTTAATTTCCGTGCGATGGTTCTTAGTTATGTTCGGTTACTATCGATTCAAGATGGCCGCCTACACAAAATGGCGGTCAAAATACTTCTTCACGACCTACCTCAATATAGGTATCAAATGACAGGGCTTGACAAGTAAAATGTTCAACTTCAACTCTTGGTTTATGGCTTTAGTAAAATGCTATACAGATTACAAATCCCAAGGTAGTCGGGGGTAAAGCGTAAAGGTTTTAATTTTGCTATTGTTATATTTAATTTTCAATTTTTTGATCCAAAATGTTCAGGAGTAACTCAAAACTTTCAAGTTAGTTCTAGTTGTTAATACTATACCATCAAGAGCGACGTCGTGCGGCAAGTCCGGTATCGACCGCCGCACGAATGTCTCCGCCTCTTCGAGCAAGTCGTCCGTGTCGTCGCGGCGCACGTCCGGCAAAGAGCTGCGCCACGGCCGATATTCCACTGGAGAAAAATCATAAAAACATACGGAGCCTTTTCTATACTGAAGGGGTGACGCTACGGTCGATGTAATCAACACACTACATTCAATCCGATCTACTAAGCCATTTCTAAGTAATAAACGGGTTACTTACATGTGATATGGTCATTTAAGTTTCAACCGCATTTTGCGGTCTTTTAAACGTTCCCTTCAATTAAACTGCTACGAGCTACGAGTATTGTCTACACTAAACATATTAGGTACTGCTTGGCGGTAGAACACCTGACAAAGGTGTGGTATTACCCCAGGCGGACTCTGCAGAGAGTCGTACCGTAAAAAAAGGATAGGTTATTGGGTTGGTAGTTTTACTGTTATAAACATAGAATTATATGGCGTTATCGGATACCAGGTAAGAACGAAGTTCCTTCGGAAAATATTTTGAAACACAATTTGCATAAAAATAGCTTAGTTGTACTATACATATATTATGGTAGGATCATCTGAAAAATAAAGTTGGCAACACTAGTCACGGGCACTTTTTACGCGTCACTTCCGTTATTTATTTTTGTTAAGGTTTTACATTTGCAGTTCTTTCGCGTAGTAAAATCCCTATCTTCGCCAAGTCTGCTGCAAGGAACTTCGTTCCAACAATAAAAGATCCTTGTAAAATAACTATATACGCCACTATCAAGATTACCAATTTTGAAAGTGAGTTACTTACATTTGTGTGTAGGCACGTAGCCATACTGCGGCGTCCAATCCGAGCTGTGATCGGTACTAAGTGACGGAGACCGGTACGACGCTCCACGCGATAGAAACCTGCCGATAAGCACGCAATTCCTACAAAACTTACTCATATTGCATTAGATAAATCGTGATATACGAGTACAGACTAATAGCTCGCGTACACCAAAATCGATTTTGACAGCCGGTGGCGGACAGAACTATCCGGACAAGTAACTCGGACGTCTATATGCTCGCACTGTCGATATTGGACGTTGCCGATCTTCTGTAGTTGATCGTGTTGCTTTAGCTGTAACGCCGCGACTGGCAAGAAATGCCAATAAGTTCGGACTCAACGGTTGATTGGCCGTTTTGGGTGTCATCGGACGATGACGGTTGTGTTTATGTACGCGCGCTCTCTTTCTTTTACAAGTATTTGATTCAATCTTCCGAGATAGGTCGTCGTCGACCGGGCAAACTTCTGCCGATGACGGAATAGGTGAACGCAAGCCATAAGAAAGATCTGACGTACGTAACGCACGCACGTATGCTCTCCTTCGAAATATCTTCCTGACTGGACAGGAAGGCGAAGAGGCAACAGCGGCAACCCAAGACCAGAGAATCACCTAACATAATGAGACCCCTTAGGTATCACTAAGCCCAGATGTCCCACGTTTCATCACCAAGCTTAATGCAGGCAACGAGAACGCGAAACGTGTGATAGTGCTAATGCTAGCACAATCCGTGTTAAGCTGAAGCTCGCACCTCACTTCCTATGGAACAGTGTCTCCAGGCGCCCCAGTTAGAAGATTTGCCTCGACACCGATATACAACCTGCCCAACATTGAAGAAAAAAACACAAAAATGATTATTAAGAAAGATCGCTAAAAGATGACACTGAAATGAAATTAATTTATAAGGCACTAGCGAACCTCTGCCTTTGTTCTAGGTGGAAAAGTTCTAGTATTCTGGTTCTGGTATTAATACGTCAGCCCGTTTTGTCTCAATTTCAGGCAAAGATAAAAAAAGCCTTAACTTTAGTAGTTCCTATTGAGGGTTATCTTTTGTGGGCGTCAAGTTCGTCGTTCTATTTCTTTCTGCACTCGCCACACATAATGTATTAGATGATTATTTATCTTATGTCCAGTAATTTCTCTGAAAACATTGGTCTTCAAACCAGAACATGATGTTCAAATGGTGATGTTTGCACGTTCTGCTTGGCCGTACAATAATTATGGCGTTTCCCCAGGTGGACTCTGCAAAGAGTCTTTACACTACAAATACTAAGTAAGGAAGTTCCTACATTACCTGAATTGACATAAATATAGTTTCCTGAAAAACTGTTAAGCCGTGGGTTACACGGATACACAGAAAATACTCAACGTTTATTCAGGGTTATTGGTAATCAGCGGAATCAACCTTTACCCTTTTAACGGCATGTAAATACTTACATAAGGTAAATATGCCAACTTTTATTCACCAGCTTTTAAAAATTCGTATATTTTCCCCATACAAAATAAAAAAGTGTATTTGTCCTGTCTAAGTTAACATCGAACTCTACGTAGCGCGCACTCTTTAACGCTCGATAAAAGAAGAGCGGACGCAAACTAAACAGTACTAGAGAGGACAACAAATACTAAAAAATATATACATATACAGGTATATGATATTTTCAGAACATGCCCTTGAATTGATGCAGGCTGATTGCCGGTAACCCTGTATATATAACATCGAACAGAACTTACAGAACATGTCCAAGCTATGTACTCCGATAATATGTACGAGCTGAAATCACGCAACGACTATAAAACCTTGCGAACTGTACGCAATAGCACGCAATGTTTATAAGTAATTTATGGACCTTGAATCATGGGCATGACCTTCTGGCAAGGTCTGGGGTAAGCACAGGGATGATCTTGAAATCAAATTATATTCCGTCCCTGCCCGTGCCAAGGCGATGTGTAAGGCAAATGACATTTACTTTATTGTTTTAAAAATTATTCGGGGATATGCAAAAAGGCATGTCTTAAATACGAATTATCTTTTTAAGGCAAATATGACATCACTTAGATAATACTTACATTTTATTAGAACACCAAAAGAATCGGTTTTATAGTATAAACTTTAAATCTAGTGCGAAAAGTTAGCGGCCTTATCGCTAAAAGAGATCTCTTCCAGGAAACCTTTCTACGGAAAATAATATGTGGACAAGTCAGAAAACGGGCTTCGATTGGTTGATTACTAAGTATTCTCCTTAAGCTTTTCTACACTTTGTGTTTTAATATGTCGCTTTTTTTTTTGAGTGAATATACTTTTGTGATATGCTTGATTTTGTTTTGAATTGACTAAGTTGGATTGAAGTTAAAGTTATAAGAACACGAGACGCAAACATAAATACTCGTAGTCAAGTATATCAAACTGTATTTCAAAGTTCATGAGGGATCATCTACTAACTACAAGGTAATTTTCTAGGTACAGGATCATTCGGTTATCTCAGTTTTATATAGTATGTATCTATACCTTACACTCAACGAACATATTATTAACTCTACTTACTAACTAAATTTTCTTAACTACTAAATACTTATTAACTAAAATTTGCCACTGTTACAATATTTTTTAGTTCACGTTGTGTACACATATTTAGGTACATGATTTGGAACTGTACCTGTTGTTTTATAACTTTGTTGTCATTTGATTGTATACTGTTTTGTGTACCTTAACAATAAATAAATAAAATAAAATAAAGTCCACGAACACTTACATGACTTTGCGCTTTTTCAGCTCACTTCACGTCAAAGCTACGCGCGCGCGTTTGTTAAAAATGGCGGGAAACTGATATTATTTAATAAGTGCTAAAACCTTACTTGACTCCATTAGCTACTCTCAAGAGTGTTGAAAGATGATTCTAACAGTACTTTTTATACATAAATTTTACTTAAAATATTACCTATCAGGGCCAACTGGGTGTTTTCCGTATAATAAGTATGTATTTAAAAATATATAAGTATTCTCTTCATGTTCCAATAGCTGCGTGTCATATTTAAAATATGTGCTGCTGTTCCAATAGCTGCGTGTCACTGTGCTGCTATGTGTCAGGAATGTTGCTTACCATCAGGCACATGTCCTGATCGTATCGTCACTCTTTATTTAAAAAAAAAATAATTATATATCAGCTATCTGGCCATCTTCCATAGTCCAAGCTCTGTTTAGTTTGGGGTCAGATGGTGTCGTGTATAAAATGCCCACCAATATTTATTTATTTATTTATTATTTATATACTTGGACCTTGGGAATAAGTGTTATTAGGACATAAATTTAATTTAAAAAACTGCAACTCAATGTTAGGGATGAATATTTTACGTAAATTAACTTTATTCTATAAGTGTTTTATGTCACCATAAATGCCGATTCAACAAATATACAATTTTTCCGTCCGCAATCTAAATTTTGTTGGTTTCATAATTTTGGGTACTATATTACACGCCGATACTTACCTCGAGCGGTAACAGTTACAAAAACAGTAAAAAGAAACGTTGACAATTACACGTGAGTATAAACCTGATATTCCTACATTTATATCCTCGCCTAGGCTCCCGTGAACTATATCCGCTATAAGTTACCTATTTAAGTAATTTATATTGCGTGACCGTAAATAATCTGAGTCCCGAAAGCAGACGAGTAGGCACGACGTAGATTTTAGTTTTAATAATTAAATAATTCTTCTTACTATTACAATTCTGTAAGTCGGAATGTGAAATAATGTGTATCGATATTCTCAACCACAATTTGTGGAAGGCAACGACGCACCCCATGACTACACCGCAAGACGCCTTTTAGCGAGAGCGAGTGCTCAAGGCATCTACGAAACTCCTGCAGAATACTATGCTCTATGCACGGGTACTACGGTTGACACTTACTTGGCAGTATTGGTGGTAAGTGGGTCTTCGTCTTGTTGCTTCCTTGCCAGAGCCCACACTGGGTCAGCCGATCGAGACAGCTCCGGAACCATAGACGTGAACCCTGTAATATAACGCAGCTCTCATTACTTAAAGAGAATCGAAAAACGTTACGATCGCCTTCGGGTACCACAAACTTATTAGGATCGGTGACTAAAAAAACGGAACTAATGACGTTAAACAGAAATGTACAGATCGAATTGCAATCGGATCATGAAGAATGGTTCTGATTATGATAAATATCAAACATTATCTGGTCTGCTTCCAAAAACTAGACCCTAATGAATTCACATAAACAATTACACGGTCAGTAAGCGTAAAATGGTATTCCTTTTACAATTTTGATTTTTAGGTACACTCCGCGAGGCATAAGCTGAGCTTTGCATTTGTGTGAGTGTACATGGATAGTGTAGGTGTGACAACCGGCCTTAGGCGCGGCGCCTCGCGGACAAAATTTCAAGCTCCTGCCTGATTGGTGATCACTCACACTAATGCAAAGCTCAGCTTATACCTCGTGGAGAGCATGAATCATGAAGTTGAATAGTTGAATGAAAGAATTTCTTATTTATTTAGAAAATGATCGAATTGTTTTAATATATCTCGGAAATAAGCAACGAGATTAGTGCTTAATGTAAAATTATGAAGTGAATATGAAAGTTCTCAGTCGGTAAACTTTGTAATTGCAGAAATTTACCCCCTTATCAGATTATAGACAACAAACAACAACCTTAGTAAAAAAAATAATATAAAACTACTTTCTGGTTCGCCTATTTAGTATTAGTATTAAATGTAGTAGTATTTAGTATTAAGTAAATAAATTTAGATACCGACCGGGAACTTACTTAATACTTAATACTCAGCGTCAGATAAGATCCACTAGAGTGGCAATATTATATCGACGAAGGAAAAGTTAGAGACGGTGAGAAAATCTTTTTAACGATGTAAAGGTTCAGGTAAAAGACCCAGGTTCTTTTTGAATAAATCTAAAAGATTTTCTCCACGAATCAAGCTTAGGTCAACTGAATAGGGCAACTAAAAGACCGCTTTTAATGGTGACCATCCAAGAACAATTTGAACCAAAATGAACCAATGACTTCAATCGTAACACTATGAACATAAAGTTGAAAATTTTTTAGACTATATTAACACTTCATTCATAAAATGGTCTTTTTAAACCCCCTGGTGGGGTCGGTCCTTCGACTAAATCACATTGTTTCTTACCATCAGACGATATGTATAAAAAGCATACAAGTTTCCATATAAACATACAATTAGGTTATAGATACGAAATATGTAAGTACAAATGGCGGTCTAATCGCTAAGTGATTCAAAAAACTACATGAGTTTTTTTTTTTTTTTGATTTACCACCGTTTGCACCACGCCGATAGAAGTCATAATTAACTATTGAAGTGTAGCCACTATTTTTACACGTCAAAGACATAATCGAAGTCATACATAAATACAAAGTCACATAAATAATAACATTTATGAAGGTATTCAAACAAATTAAAGATTTTCTTCTGTCATCAATAAAAGTCAAAAAAACGAAATAGAATCGAAAACACAGGTCATAAAAACAATAAAAATCACAGTCACACAAACAAAAAAAGTCCTATAAATACTGATTTTTTTACTGTATTTAATAGAACCAATAGTCAGAGTCATACAAATAGTCATATTTCCACGGCCGGTAAAGATCGGTCCAGTAGTATTTTGACTTTTTGTAGCCACACCAAGAGCAATCTTTCGAACGTTTGTAGTAGTCGCACAAGTAGTCGCATTTCGCGGAGCGGTCATACAAATAGCGGTCACACATATAATCGTAGTAGTATTTAGGTCGGTACAAATAATCGTATCGGGACAAATAACCTCGCCGTCGTCTATACGAGTTGTAATATTCGTAGTCGTACATATCTCCACGAAACTTTTAATCGAAACCACGAAACGTTTTTCTAGTTATGTTTTTATTATTTTTGGCAAATGTAAACTGTGTTTATTTTATTCAATGTTGGGCGTCGTAAGTGTTGCCTGCGC